>JAXRJS010000050.1:482500-865000 GCA_037127375.1 Dione juno
TTCACGATTCAATTTTAAAATGTTCATATGCTGACGGCAACATATAAGAAGAAAAAAACGGTAAATTTAAAAAACGGTAAATAAAGAAAATTCCACTTTTGCACCCACTCAGTACTGCGTGAGTACAAAATACATAAATATGTCCATAAATGTGACAAAGAAAACGTACTCCACCATTATTCTAAATAACATGATCAAAAATCTACCTATATAAAATATGTTTCTATACAACATATGAATAAGGCATTATAACATATAAATAATGTGACAGTAATACAGTAGACAGTAGTACAGAAGTACATCATCTGATATTTTGTTACATTCATGTAAGAACTAAGATCTATAATTAAAATTTTCTATAATTTTCTTTTATTTTCTATAAATACTGTTGACTATATCTGTACTTAGAGCAATGTTTACACCATGACTGAAATTCTACATCTAAGTTTAGTATAGTTTGTAAATTCAAACCTATACGTTATGTAATTACCACTCACATACTAGTTTCCCTCATACACATATATAGGCATATAGTATAGTATATAAATAACTTAGTTTACTACAAAACAAGTATCGTGTTTCTATTTTTAAGTAAAAAGAAAAGATTATAAGAGATTTATCAGCTAAACGTAATGGACAAACAATATTAACTCAAGGCTGGCGCGTCGGACGTCACACCGTATTATTACAGCGTACATCTGGCGGAGAAGCATTCTGTTGAAACACAAATAGCTTACAATGATAATTTCTAATATTACTTAAAACGCAGTACTCCTACCAATTTTCTGCATTTGTTATCATATCGGTTACTTTGAAAATTTCTTGGTGCGGACCTAACTGGAAACTATACCTAAACCTAAACCAGCCAAATAGGAGTAGGATATGTCACTATCTTATTCGAGGCCATCATGTCGCAGTGGTGAAGTACCTAATTTTAAGCACAAAGGTAGTGGATTCGGCCCCTATCCTTATATACAGGATAAAGCGTAAATATAAGCGCACCAATACACTAACTACACCATTATAGCTTCATTTCCCTATCGTCCATTTATCGAAATTGAACGCAATCAATCTGCGAGGTTTCGATGCCAAATTCACGAGAGTCGGTGAACTCGTAAAACATAATTCGTATTCATTGTATGTCAAAATTATATTGCAACTTGAACTAAATTCAGTAGCAATATAAAATGTCGGTTAGAAATAATATTATATATATATATATATATATATATATATATATATATATATATATATATATATATATATATATATATATATATATGTATATATATATATATATATATATTATATATATATATATATATATATATATATATATATATATATATATAGATATATATATATATATATATATATATATATATATATATATATATATATATATATATATATATATATATATATATATATATATATATATATATATATATATATATATATATATATATATATAATAATTATTTAACAAATAAAACAAGCACATTGTTACAAAATAATAAATGTTATCAATGTATAAATATTGAATACATATTATCTGATTGTATTATTTATATTCACCATTAACATTTCTGTTTCTCTTAAAGACTGATATTAAGCTGATAAGTATATGTTTATTAACTTAAACATAAAATATACTAGCCTTCTTCTAGCGGCTTTGTCCGCGTTGTAATATAGTTTATTTCGTGAATATATTATAGCTTTGGCTATCCTTGACATTAAAAAATTGTATATATATATATATATATATATATATATATATATATATATATATATATATATATATATATATATATATATATATATATATATATATATATATATATATATATATATATATATATATATATATATATATATATATATATATTATATATATATATATATATATATATATATATATATATATATATATTATATATATATATATATATATATATATATATATATATGTTATGACTATAACGTGTACCGCGCAGGAGTAAAATAATTTGTTTTGTAATTTTTCAAATCTTGACAAAGCGACTCTTCACGCTGTATCCCGCATATAGCGAGACACCACATTTCACCTCAGTGGGAATCGAACGCGTAACCGTAACGTAGCGTTTACGTCACGACAGCCACAAAGTACTTTGTATGTTGTATGTAAACTTGTATGTAAAATGTTTGCAGGTTATATTAGAGAGCATACGAGAACATCGAACAAGCGAGCGCAGCCGCTATTAAATAAATATTATTATTAATAAATATTATTATTAATAATTAATATATTATTAATAGGTATATTAATATTACCGTTTTCGAATGACCAAAGGGCCGTTTGTCTTAATTGGCAATTTGGTGTAAAAATCTAATAATGTTCAAATAAATCAAAACATTATGTGAAATGTGAAATAAAATTATAAAAAAAAAAAAAACCAGTAAATATCAGCTATCTGGCAATACATCAGTTCTTTGGTGCAAGTTTAGCAAATGGGCTGACGACAAAGGAATATTGAACACCACAATATTTTGACTATATTCATGAAATTTACGTATTTTCCCCGTATCTTCAAGTAACAGGATAAAATATTTTCAAAATCACGCACTAATGATAGTCCATTTTAAAACAACATTATAATGCTATAGAATATAAGCTTTAAAGATTTGCCAAAGTACTGAAAAAGTGTCTGGACCAGAACATGGAAACGGAGAAACAACATTGGCGTATATAAATACCTTATACATCTTTTTAATTATGTTATATATACACATTATTAAAAAGATATAATAACAGTTTTTTATTACGTTTGAAATAATTGTGAACATAGGTATGCTATAAGTAATGACTGTTAAATGTGTGACTTTAAAACAAGAACAAGAGTTTATAGGAAAATATACAAAAGATAGTATTAAATAGAGCAGAGGGTATTGTAATATATATATTTTATCTGTATTGAAATAAACTATTACAAGTACTTTAGAACCAGTCAAGTAAGATGAAAATGTGAAGATTGTCATTTCTACATAGATCATACGTTTTTATTTTAAGTTGAGAATGTTAGAAAATCTATAACGAAACCAACTATACTAGACGAGCTATTCTAAAGGGGAATCCTTGAGTTAATTACGTTCCGAAATAACGGAGCCAGGGCTGCAACGTTGTGTAAAAATAACCGGAAATGCAGAATGTTGAACAAATTGCTAGCTTCAGTTTCAGTTCAAAATATTTGTAATAATGGTTTCAAGAATATTAATATAGACACATATTTCACATATTCCACATATAAATATAGTACGGATATAGGGCAGGCGGTAAGAATCCACTCTCTGCACAATTCTGAAACACTGCGTATTGGTTTGCGGAGCCCAATCCAGTCCAATGTAACAAGTGCGGTGAATTAAAAGTAAGCCGCGACCGCCACAATCAGTTAAACATGTCATCACTGAGCTTATGCTAATGATGAGTATGATAAACGATTAGCCAAGAACCCACAATAACAATTTATCTCGTATCTCTAGTTGTCACCACCACACGCCACACGCCACACGACTGGCTTATTGGCCCAAACTGTCGGTAACAAAATGTAATAACATCGTAAAGAGGCGAGAAAAATTATTACTTTTATATTTTCATTTCGTTTATAGTGTCACGTATAATTTTATAGCATTTGAAATTTATATAAACCAGTTGACACGACGAAGACAATATTTACCGTATAGTATATAAACACGTGTATATTCAAAGACAAAATAAAGGCCCATAGTAATAAATGCCATATTGTATTGATAAAGTGCTCAAGATGCTGCTGTTGGCATGGAGGCGATTGGCAACACGGTTTAGTAGTCAAAACTATGAAAATATGGAACAAACCAAGACGTAGCATACGCCAAATAAAAAAACACTATTAATGCACCATTAATAAGGTAGTTAGATCAAAAAAAAGTGGCTGCTTTTTGAAAAATAAAAGAGAAATACTATATAAGAGAAATCTTCACTGACCTTGACATTTATTTATATCGGCTTCCTAGAACTTGACTCAAAACGGGTGAATCATTCAAATAGGCCTACGAGACCCACATCTTACTATAGAGATCCTTTTACGAGAGCTCATAATGTTTTATTAGATTGCAGGCAAACGTGAACTAGGATTTTAGTAATAGGTTTATCTAAAAATTTATAGTTAATAGTGCTTTTGACTGTATATTTTATGTTAATTATTAAGTCAAAATTAATTTTAACGTCGACAAGACAAGACGACGAAGACGACCAGACAAAATACCCTGTAGGTTGATTGCTGGTTAAAATACTAGTTTTGGGAGTTATGTTAGTATGGTATACTACGTAAGGTAATTAAATTAATTGAAAAGTACTTATGTCCATAGCTTATGATAAAAAAATGATTTTCTAGTTCTGACTATTTAAGAGTTTCGAATGCAACATGTATATGTATCTACATCCGTTTCCTCCATTGCGGTTAACCAGAAATCGTTAAAAGCTATATTCATCTAACATTCGCTATCGTAATTAATTTTGATGTAACAGGATGGGTGTTGTTTGCTTTAATATTTTCATCTATAGACGTTTTATAGATAGTATGATCTTCAGATTAGCGGAAGACTATTTTTTTAATTACGGTTCACGTGGCGCAATGGAACCGCGTCTGGTTTATTGTAACTGCAATAGTTCGAACCCCACTCGGTACGATGTAATAAATTGCCGCTGCCGCTGTGCCGCTACTCTACCGAAAGAATACTTGAATACGTGCGGAATATGAAAAAAGAAGTGTAACAAGATTCCTCTTTGCCTATCTTTCTACAGCAGCTATTGGTACTAAAAAACCACCTACTTATACTTCTACATATATTAACCTACAAATTAGTAATAGTTGTTGATAAAAAACATATATGTTGAAGTATTGCACAATATGTCGAATAAATACAAATAAAAAAACAACAGGATACTTCTATTCTTCCTAGTCGCGGCTTTGCAGGGCTGTTCAGCCCAGTATCACTGCGACTATTGCTGATTTATTGTGATCTCCGCATACTACAGTTCACAGATTTCTGCAAAGAATTGCAGTATTATCTTTGCTGTGAGGGTCTTCACCCCTTCTGGGTACATTTGATGTTTCCCCAGGACATAACGCCGTTGCATGAGTGGTGGACATTCAGTGAGGATATGGAGAGGTGTTTCTTCAGCCTCATTGCATATTCTACACATTCTTGTGCTGCTGATGCCTAAATTGTGCATGTGTCTGTTCAGACCACAGTGTCCAGTCAGCACCCTCACCAATGTGCGGAGACAGTTCTTGCTGAGAGATAAGGCCTCAGTGGCAGCCTTCTTTTTGAAGGCCTTAATGAGCGCCTTAGCTTGGTATAAACCAGGATTATTTCTCCATAGCTGAATGGCTTCATAGAGGCAGTATGTCTTCAGGGTAAGCTGTGTTAAACTACCAGGGATGTCACAGAACGGTCTGGTCCGAAGTGGGTGCTTTTGGCTCCCTTTCGTGTCAGTATATCCGCCTGTTCATTTCAAATACGGAGTTCATTTCAAAGGGATACTTATATTACTTACGAAACTCAAATTTACGCTTTAGTTAAGCGTTAAAATAATAGGTACGGTGTTATTTTAATATCAATTAAAAATGCAGAAGATCCTAACCATAATCTATACATGCATTATTAGTTATTTGGAATACAATAATGTACGTTCATTGAGACATCAGGATTCATGTTCAATATAAATATTAAATTATATTATAATTCAATTTACGTATAAACGATGGACAAAAAATCATTTATTACTTCATCATAAGTGCGCGGTTCAACACTAAAATAAGAAAATGGTCTTTCTGACGATCTCGACGAACACACACTCGACGGATAACGCCTGCATTATTTCGGTCCTCGCGTATCATTGCCCTCCGTTAAATAAAAGCAAAGAGTGAAAGATCGTTGAACTGAGACCAGATCTTAGAATACAAAACAAACAATTCTGACATTATTTATTTACTTAGAAACTATGTACTTTTAAAGGTAGTCAACCGAACGTGTCCCACATCGAGATTTACTATGCAGAGAAATCAATAGAATAAAATAGAACTTATTCTATTTAAGATAGTTCTATCTGACTAGAGTAAAATCTACAACTCACTCGTGTCATGTATTTACAATATCAATATTTACATTCTCCTATCTAACAAACACAAAAACACGTGGATGTAGGCGTATCTACATGAAATATAAAGTGATATGAGCAACTAGTAACGAGCAACCACCGAGCTTCGATCGTCCCGTCGTGAGCTGTTAAAAGCAGGTCAACCGCGATCACCTTGCCGAGCTTAACGCCACTCGCCGCCGCCCTTCCGCTCCAACGTTTCATGACAGACAAAACAAATGTTAAATATATATTATATATTATAGGTGGGCTTATAATAAAAAATATAATTGACTACATACTGATATCTATTTGAAGACAAGAAATGTACGTGGGTATTTAAAAAATATGTTCGCCTTATGGTTGTGGGATCGATGCCCACTCGGAGGAAGCACATTTTTACTTTTCTGCTCTGGAAAGAGTAAGCGTGGTGATGGTTACCGCCTCTCCACGTGCAAAGTCCCGATCCGGGCGGAAAGCGGAGAAAGGATCCGTCCGCTACACATAAACCATAGAGGAAAATAATAAAAAAAAATTAATTGAAGTATCCTAAAAATTACTTAAATTTAAATTATAGGTAATAGTTCAAGTACCCACGAATTAGTGAAAATAGATTTTATACATAGTAAAATATATTTATAAAACAAAGTACAAGATTGAAACGTTGCGTGTAAAGCGTAAACGGACAAAGCGTAATATAATTTTCACATACACGGCCTGAACACAACAACATGGTTAACTGCAGGAAATATGGGTTGCATGCGGGGCCGGCCAAACATTCAGCGTGGCCACAAGGATAGAATCATATATTAAGTATCAAAAACGTAGTTTATAAGATTAACACATTAAATGTTAAAAAAATATAAGGTACTTTTGCTTATTTTTACGTCCATCTTGTGGAGTTGCACTGTCATTGATCAGTAATATAATACTTACCTGCGGCTTCGCTCTTGTGGTCCCCGTAGAATAACGAAAGACTTATGAGTTACGTATGACATACTTTAAGTCCGGAGGTGTCTCGGACTGCAGGTAGAGTGGTATCGAAACGATTAACGTGATGTATATGATAATATAGGCCTCCTCGGTAAATGAATCGTCTAACATAAAAATATTTATTCATTAAGAACCGATCGATTCCTGAGTTTAGTCCCTCCAACCAAACAAACATTTTGATTTATTTATAATATTAAGTACAGATAATGGTACCATTTCTATGCTGAATTGTATAACTAGTTCACATGACGAACCACACTGTTCTTCAAATTATTGAAGAATATAGTGATGTAACCGTACACTTATAGAAAAAAAAATATTAACAAACTTACATACAGAGAAGACAGTCTTTAGTGTATCAATTCCTTACCTGTAACAAAAACATACAATAAATTATTTACAAATTACACATAATTTTGTATTATTATATAAAGAATCACTTATAAAATATTTGTATCTAGCTCGAACCCTCTCAAACTTCTTGTTTGCCGTCCAAGCGCTCCAACCACTAAGCCATACGTTCTAAGCCTTTACATACGTACTAAGCCATTCTCATACGAGTATGCTTGTGACAACTTACTTATTTATTTCTATGCAGAGAGATGTTTACAGATTTACGCTATCCATAAATTAACGCGTCGAGTATGTTGCTTGCTTGCATGCCATTCTTAACAACTTATTAAATATTTTAATAAAATAAACCATAAATCTTCTAAATATATATTATTAATCTCTTCACTTAGTTCAGTGGTACAATAGATTTATTTATTAATAGTTAATAGAAGATAAATTATGATTTACCTTCTTAATCCGCTTCATTTAATCTTCTTAACTAGAGACTGGCTGTTATATAACTACTTATATATGCTTATAGCAATAAAATAAAATTCAACATAGATTTAATTAAATACAAATATCACTTGTTGCCATATTTGGATTCGTAGCAATTATAGTTGAAAGCTTTTAATTCAATTAAGTTGGTGCCACTGAAATTATTTTGTTTAAGCTTCATTAAGTATTTATATATTTAAAATTTATTGGTTTCTACAAATAATAAATATAAGTTTTGTGTACGTTACTTAAGATCCCATAATACATGGGTCACTATACCCGCTGAAGAGATGACGAAACTGTAAAAGAAACGTTTGCGTCAAATAAATATTTCTATCTGGCGTTCGACCAACGTTGTGTTACGATTGTGACTGTCAAAGTAGTTAAGATCAAAAATGAAAAATAAACTTGTTTTTTAAATTGTACGCGGCGCCGACGATCAAAACGCATGTAATAGTCTGTTAAGGGATATAAATTAATTAAAAAATAGATGAGACCGTCGGGGCCCTGTTCTGACAAGCCAGTGCAATCAGGTGGCAATAAAAAAAATAATGTTTGTTTTTTTTTTTGCTTTTCACTTGTGGTGAGACAAAACGGTGCCATTCCTGTATGCCATAGGTATAACACACAACGTTAATGAACAAAAAAAAATTCGGTATCTAAATATTTAAATAAATAAAGACAATAAAACAAAAAATACCAGAATATCAGAACATCTTAATATGTAATGCACATGCACATGCACATGCAAGCTATAGTCCGTATTCATAAGAAGAATATTTCTTTTTACTTTTATAGTTACTGGAATATATATCACAATCTAGTTTTCTAAATCAATATAATGTAAAACATAAGGCGATCCAGGTCACGCGGCCCGGTTTAATTTCATTCAATTCGAATCGCAAACAGCAAATTGGTTGCATCCGCCACCTGATGCTGCACGATCGAATCCGAACCCTATATATCTGTCATTATAAAATGTAAGATGCCATTGCGGTGCCGGTGTCTCGTAGGTACAGTCTAAATTAATTGGACGATTGTAGGTTCAATTAAAATAAATATTTTGTTTAATATATCTCTAGAGCTTTCCTTTACTTTATAAAAAACAAAATGTAATTTGCCACCACTGAATACAATGTTTTGAGATAAAGCTTCACGCTATTTCACGCAAATAGCAGGGAAAATAGAGGGAACATAGTGTAATGACACTCAATCCCCACTTTCCGTCCAATTCTTGAGATATAGCGTATTGAGTGGCGGAATTCAACGCCGCGCTTTGTCTCGTTACCAGAGTGAAGAAAAAAAATGATTTCCCCAAATGGGTATCGCACTCAGAACCATCGCGTTTACAGTCAGATGCTGTGCCGCTGCGTCACGATTTCCATGTTTAGAGCATGGGATATATGGCTTGTTGTTCCGACAAGTTGGTTTTGAGCTTTTCTAATCAACTGTATTTTACTAGTAGGTATCAAACCAAAACGGTATCAGACACAAATAAATATTCAAGCTCGCACTAGACCCTCTTAAATATGGTAACTTGTACCTACATAAGTTTTACATATAAACGAAGCTCATAAATTGAAACTCGACCAACAATCAATACCGGAATATAATTGAAGCGAGCTTTATTGCACAAATTGGCAGCGTCCGTGCTCTCTGGACCGCTACGGCGGTTAATCCGATTAATGGAAAAAGGCTAGAACAATATCTACGTAAAGTTAGTTATTTGTTTTAGTGTTAACAGGCACGTTTCGCTATGGTGTCGTAGTTTAGTGGCGCTTCGGCTGTATGGCTATGGCTATGGTACAAGTTCAAATTTTTCTTCATTATTTTGTTAAAAATGTAACATCTAATTAAACAGAGAGTGAACCTAATACCAGATTACGTAATTTAGGCCCAACACATCTATTTTCTTAACATTCCGCTAAAATAAAGGAAATGTTAAATTAGTGAGTTACTTTATGAAAGTTAATACCACAGTCAGCAATAACATACACCATGATAAAAACCTACTTCGGATATAATCTAATGCAAACGTCGCGTCGACTACATTTTTAATTTCAATATAAATATATATTTTTTGTTTCAGCAGAGCTACCACTAACAACTACAGTATACGCTAGATGACACTTCATCACCCTGCAACTGCACCACAAAGGCGTCAACAATTCTCGAGTGAGCGCAAAACATAAATAAACGCAATCAGCCGCCTTCTAGAAAATAAACAGTCGTCGAGTCGTATATTACTTAGATACTAAATGAGTTTGTGTGAAGAAAATGAATAAGACGCTAATAATTTTATTATATAAGTCCGGTCCTTTCTTCCGTTGTCCGTCGCAAACGTGTCATAGATACAGAGTATTCAAATATAATGTATTTAAAATAAAAAAAGAATCTTAGTTTGAAGACAAATTCTTTAATTGTCATAATATTAAATTTGTCGATGTGCAAAACTGTTGGTTATAATTTGGCAGTATCTATCGTCGAATGATTGTTGTACAAAAAAATATAGGCATGTTACATTGTATTTTTCACTATGAAAAGAAATCTCCTCACATCTGTTTGTGCTAGACAGAATCCAGAGGGTCACAGAGTGATATCACTCTGTTTGTCGCAGTAATAGAGATATTATTTAACAGGTCTTGGAATCAATATTATACTTATAATTACAACTATTCCTCCGAGTGGGATTTGAATTTATAACCATTAAGCATGGACAGAAACATATACACTGCGTCACGATGACAAAAAAAACTGGCACTAAATCGCCATTTGTCACAATGATACAATCAAACAAGTGAGTTATCTCGAGGCGATGTCGTAACGCGTGTAATTGTTTCAGTCTGTGCGGTTGCGGTGAGGCGTGTTGATGTGATCATTTAATTTAATTTATATATATATATATATATATATATATATATATATATTATATATATATATATATATATATATATATATAATATATATATATATATATATATATATAGAATCTTAGCTAAAATGAAATATCGGTGAATGCTCGAAAGACGACATGTTTTAAACGAAATATGAAATATTAAAATAAAAAATAAAATAACAAGAACGTTTTAGTAACTAGCTAACCATACAATATGTAAAACATTGGAAATTTAAAACGCGTTTTACTTAAAACTTAGCATATAAGAGAATATTATTTAATATGAAAGTAGATGTCATACATAAGCTTTTAATTCGTAAGCTTAGAAGTTACGAGAAGACCAACTAGAGAAACATCATATGAAATTAGTATTATATTGAATGACGTCATCCTTGAACTGACTGAAAGTTACTGAATGCACAAGTTGATTATAGACTTGTGTCACATTTATGAAGTCTTTATTTGCTTTATAGGCCCTCATATCTATGGGATCTCATCTCATCTCATTTACTATCCAGTATTCAAAGTCATCAAACAGATAAAAACTGGACAATGGAGTAATTTACCATAAAATTGTCCGAGCTTCTTTAGCGATAGCTAAAAGACAAAATAGAGTGCAAAGTACAAGAGCTACATACTAATATAAAAATTCAGATATTATTTTAATAATTAATATCATATTCGAAAAACAGTTAAATGTATCGTAAAGTTAATTTAACTTAAAGCAAATCTGTAAGCCGTACATACTTATGGTGGCTTAGATAATATATATAAACTAAATTAATTACTGGAATCCAATTAAACTGTTTGTATTTAAAACTATTATAGATTAAAGCCGTTGATAATCTGACTCCTGCTTAGGACTATACCTATTTGCCTTCAATTTACTGATTCGTTGGTTATTTTTCGCTTTTATTTTATTTACATTTCAGCTTAACATTTATCCCGCAAAGTAGATTAGTCAGTCAGAATAAGATCGTACTTACACCATTCGGGTCTGACGGTAAGTCAGACACTGACCCAAAAGCCACGATCACCTCTATAATATAGAGAACATATCATATAATATAACATATTGTCTAAAAAAACATAAGAAAAATAAATTAAATCAAGATAATATAAAAATTGAGCTCAGTTTACGAAGTTTATTTCCTCAGCAAATATGTGGTATATTGTGGGATTATGGTTAGTTAATAATGAATTGTTGTTTACTATTTATGAATTTATTTATAATGATTGCCAAAAGGTAACTCTATGGGAATCGTGTTATATGGACACTTCGCCACTAATAATGAATTATCTTACAAACTAGTATTATGACACTACTGTCTCCACTTTGCGCCTTATTTCGAGGCATTGCATTTTACGGAGACTAAATATATCGTACTGTTTTATTGGGACGAGGCGAGAACATATTTTGGATAAAGTCATTCCCCGACTAGATATTGAACTCATAAATCATAATTATCACGTTAGAAATTACACCACAGTGCCATATCGTCTCTAATATAAAAAGATACACGCTTTTTCCCGCATATAGCAAGGTAGACGGGGTAAATAGGCTTTCCGCTAAATTTTCGTTACATTGCGTGTCTAGTGATAGAGCTCAACGCTGCGGTATATGTCATATTAACCTTTAGTATAACATATGACATATGAGTATATCTTTATAGGTATAGTAAAGAAACAGGCATGTCACGTCTAAAAATATCAACAACCGAGCCCCACGAGCACTCGCCAGATGACCTTCGCATCTTTTTTATATTCCGACCGCTGCTGATCGATTAAACAACAATTTTGCAACTTTCGTACGTATCAACCAACATACACGTACGTGCCTATATGTGTCGAATTTAAATACTTGTTTAAGGAAATTACAAAAATTTTGATGTTATTTAGATCTGGTCTTTGATATAGCTGAATTAACCCAAACACATAGTTAAAAAAAAGTAGTAAATTTTAAATTGCTTCCCTTATTATCCATTGTTTACATTATTTTTTTAATTTTTATACAAGTTTTAGTTTAAAATTTCTATAAAAAAAGTAACATTTAATTAACACATATACAAATTGAAGAATTGAACGTGGTGCAGCGGCACAGCGTCTGACTGGCTATGGGTTCGATTCCCACTTGGGGATATAAATTATGGGCGGAAGATGGGGAACAGGGAGTTGGCCACTGGGCGTTTTGCCTACCCTTGCAGTATGCGGGATACAGCGGGATACAGATAGAAATACATCACAAAATTCACGTCGCTATATTATAACAAAGTAAATAGACAAACACTGCATAATTGTAACTTATATAACTTTAAAGTGGTTTCTTCAATAAAGAAGGGAAGCTTTTGAAACGAAGCTTGTCAAAGTTGCAAAAATTGCAACTAACATATAATTGTTCTCTACATCTCTTATTCTCCGAACCAACTGAGTAATTCCACTTTGTGCTTGAAATTATAGAAAGCTTACAAAGTTTGTAACAAGGTAACAAATGTAAGAGTTTGGAGTGATTTATACAAATTTTCATTTTAATATCGTATATACTATAACTATTTCAATAAAATTAACAAAAAATTTAATAAGCTTCACGTTGTATCCCGCACATGGCAGGGCAGGCAGAGGAAACCGTAGAAACCTAATGTTAAGACACTCCATACCCGTTCCTGTCCGCCTTTCAAGGCATTACGTGTTGAGTGGCGGAACTCAACTCGCTTGTTTTGCTTTGTTACCAGAGAGAAGAAAATAAAAATCATCCATTCTTCCCGAGTGGGAATCGAACCTGTAAACCGTCACGTTTACAGGTAGAGGCTATGCCTCTACGCCACGACGGTCCTCGAGTTCGATAGTAATATATTGATCGGAAAAATAGCAGTTACTAAAAAATTAAATCATAGTGCATGAATCGTAGTGAAAGGAAAAGGCCAAGTCTCCTTAAACAGTATTCAGATCAAAATGTAGTACGTGTTCTATGTTTCATTTCAGAGAGAAGTGGCAAAAGCTAACGTCGGATTTTGTTCACGCGGAAGTAAATATATTGATATTTTTAATTATATATGTATACCCGCCTACTAATAAACTTATAACAAACATATAGCTTCTAGAATCTAATATGGAAAGATGAGCTTTCCGTTTTAGTTATAGAAGCTGCATCTCAAGACGAGATAAAAATGTATCTCACATTTACAATGAAGATCGACTTGTAATACCGTAGTATATAAGGATAGCGGAGCAGCGGACAGCGACAGCGTGTCAGGTGGATTTAAACGTTTCCGCCAGCGCCGAAAAATTAATAAGCTGTGTCAAATTCGTATAGAGTGAATAAACTGTACAAGTCATTTATAGAAATTTGATTATTGCCATATTGGCATATTGGCGTAAATGAGAAAATGTTTAATGTATAATTTATTTATTAGCTTGACGCCGTATCCCGCATATCAGAATAATTAGAGGGAAATCTAGCGTTAAGACACGCCATACCCTACATTCTGCCTTTGGAGACATTAAGTGTTAAGTAACGGAACTCAACACCGCGCTTTGTCTTATTGCCAGAGCGAGGAAAATATAAATAATTATATCATATCGCATTTAATTTCGACTTTGCAATACTCCTCTACGTCTTTGTCACTATAAATAGGTTTATTTGACATCCAAAACAGAAAATATCAACGATATCTTTAGTAGATACTAATATCTGCTTTAAATGGAGGTCAAATCTACAACTTTCATTTGAATGGTAAGACCACTAAATCTCCTGGTGCAGGCTAACAATGACATTTAATACTAAAATTTTCATTGAAACCGTTATATAGCGGCGGTACAATTATTTCATACCATAAAAATACAAAGGAAATTCTGAATTGCTAAAGATCTTGTTATCGGCAACAGTGGGAAAATAATGTTCCTCTACTTTCCTTTAAGTCCATAAGTCATAGTTTTAGTTGGAATTATTAAAGAAAAGTTTTATTATAAAATGTAAATTAAAGCAAAAGAAAGTAATATTCGTATGTATATATATATATATATATATATATATATATATATATATATATATATATATATATATATATATATATATATATATATATATATATATGTATATATATATGTATATATATGTATATATATATATATATATATATATATATATATATATATATATATATATATATATATATATATATATATATATATATATATATATATGTGTGTGTGTGTGTGTGTGAACATCGCACTAAACTGTAATATTCAAAATCGAATTAAAAACTTCCGTCTACGTCATTCAGAAATTGTGATAATATATCAGATTTATATATATAACGATAAAAATAAACATGAGTTAACACTGTCGTGACGCGGTCGCGGGTTATTTGCTGTAACACTTTCTAGTTGCGTGATAAGTATAGGCTCAAATACAACAAGGTGAAATACTTGATTTAGAAAAAATACTTTTCTTAAGACAAAGGCTCAATATGCCTTACAGTTTAGTAACCCATAAAATTGTGTTTTATCACTACGATAACGCTGATTTCGAAATAATTGTATAAAATATACATACATATATACATACATATCTTCACGCTTTATCCCTAGCGGGGTAGTACCAATACAAATATATATATATATATATATATATATATATATATATATATATATATATATATATATATATATATATATATATATATATATATATATATATATATATATATATATATATGTATATATATATATATGTTTTCTTTTTTCAATTTCAATTTATTATTCCGTTTAGAAAAAACAAGAGATCATTTTCAACGCACAAATTTCCAGAAGTTAGAATTGAACTGACAGCATCGCATTTACATTCATATACATATTTCACAAGGCAGTCTCATGTTATGTATTTCCGTCAGTCTAATTGAATACACTCGATCTCAACGCCCACCACCACTGGATGGTCTCTGGTCAGTTCCTGGGTTCACAGACCGAATCAGTCTGAATTAGTTCGATAAACAGCTGGCCAACATCCAACGGTGCTAATAAACTTGCATTGTTCAACCATCTTTGTTGAGAGACCCAGTTCAAAGACCTCGTGTAACTACATTTACCTAAGTTGGTATGTATGTATATTATTTATAGAATATTAGAATTTTACAAATAAGTACAAAAAAAAACATAATTGAGTATAAACAAATACTTACTTGAGAATTATTTGTTTCACAAACAAACGATTTCGTCTGATGCATATATGTATATTATAAAAAAATATTTCTGATGTATAAGATAGTGAACAAATATATTTACGTAAAGATCTAAGGTATTTTCACTTTAAACAGGCGTTTTAATGCAAAAACAAGTTCTACATAACGGAAAATGTCCATTAAATTTACAATAAATACTAAAAAATGAACACATACTATAAAAAAATTGACTTAAACTTGAAAAAAAAAATTGACAACATCGTTATAGAGCAAAACATACAGAAACTAAACACATTGCTTGTAACCTTGGAGACTTTCCCCATAAAATTATGTCATTCGTAGATAAGCAGGGGGAAGGGGAATGCATCTATTTAAAGAGCAGGTCAGTGGGACGGTGCTGGTGATCAGGCCGGCCGCTGGGCTATTTCAGTCAAGATTCAGTTACAGTTAATTTTGTACTGGTAATTACTTGACGCTTTCTATCTGACGTCATTATTTATTCCTTGTTGTTATCTCAACACAAAAGCAATAAAAAATAATTTTAAGCATTATATATAAAAAAAAAACTATTAAAAAGATAAGCATAAGCTATCGTTTCGCAGTGATTTTGTAATTTTGTGCGTCAAGGTAAGAAAAGAAGGTTTTACAAAAGAGATTCTAATCATACATTGTTATGTCAAAAAAGGTTCAGCAATGAATTTGTATGTAACAAGTTAGAAACTTTAAAACTATAGACAAGTTGTATACGCAACTCGACATGAACACAAATTCCGTAGAAGACACACTTTTATTTCACGAAAGCACGGGTGAGCACACAACATGAGCGAAACGTAATCGGGAAAGCAAAGCTTTTTAAATCACTAATAAATTATATGAAAAGCTCCGTAGAGGAGGAAATTATTTTTATTTCAAAGTTTATCCACTCCCAAGGTTACGCCGCAGTATGTTTAATAATGGATGATTGATTTTAAAATGAAACACGAAATTTCTTAAAGAGAAAATATTAATATCATGGATTGAAAGCAGCAAGGGGCTTATTCTCTTTAATTTTAATAATGTTGTGAAAACCGATTTCATCTAGGATATTCAGTGGAGATTTAATCTCCGCTCTCCGTCCAAAATATAATATAGGGACGACTAATCAAAATTCTAAACACGTATTTTTAAGTTCTTTCCAAAAAGATGACCATATTGGTCCTTTGGGAATTGGGGATTTTAATGACGTACAAGGTCAACTCAATTCGAACGTTACGACTCTCGAACCTACGCCTCTTGTACTATATCTTGTTCTATAACAACAATATTAGCTAAACAAAGATAGGTCAAACTATCCAGTACCTGGCAAGTGGCGGCGCTCGCGCCAGATGCGCTAGCTATTTCAGTCTAAGATTTAGTTACAGTTAATTTGGTACGGATAATTGGTTACCTAGAAAGATTTACATATTTTTAAGTGGCGGGCCTGAGCAAGTGATGAGAAAGGTTAAGCGTTCACGTACGTAGCGTATTGGTAAATAAAGTATTATAAATTGAATGAGATATAAGTAATTTAAAAACAATTTATGTTCCAGTTTACCCTTTTTTCCAGATAAAGTAAGGTAAGCAGAAGGAACCTAGCTCTGAGACATTCGGTTTCCAATTTTCGGCACATTGCGTGGAGTCGTGGAGATTGTGGCACTTTGTCCACTAGAGCGGTAAAAGTAAAAATAATTAGTTCCCCCTCATAGAGATTGAACTATCGACCATCGCGTTTATGGTCAGATATTGTAGCACTGCGCCACGACACGCTATGACCTACAATCAGTGTATTCCTCGCATTAACACAGAATTACACATTAAAACAGAATATATTTATTTTAACTGCACAGTAAGAATAATGCATATTTCTATTAGACACTAATTCATCGAAAATTACAAAATTTTTAGCACTAAACTAGATTCAAAAATATACTAGACCATCAAATCAGATCAAAACGAAAACAAAATTTAGCATGAAGACGTTGACAAACACAAACGAGATATGAACAAAACGATACAGACCGCATTGCTACCAACATACGAGTAGGTATACCTACATATACAAAAAAAAATTCACGCCTATTATCATTTTACAAGTAAAACACTAGCAAGTGGTCTGCTTTTGCAGTTCCAACAAAACATAACTATGTCACTTTGGACGGCAGACCTTGTCCTGTCATCGTAACCGTTTGTTTCGCCCCAATGACACAGAACTCAGCATGTAACTTTCTTAACCCGACACCGACTTAAGTGATCGACAAATGATAGAACGATTTAAAACATAATTTCCTTCATTGCCTAGCGACAGACGGACTGAGTCTTATACACAGTAGACAAACTGTAATATTGGGTTCTTAGAACAAATTTTTAATCTTCAAATACAACAATACAGAATGAGAAAATGAGATAAGATTATTTTTTATAACCGCTATGATTTTCCTTTTATTTGTGATATAAGTAAGTCAAAGTGGTATTAATTAGCTAAATTTTTCTTAAGACAATTTTAAGACGAGCGGAGAGGAGAACAACACTGTTTGTTTTTATTGTTATATATATTATATGATTTTATATAAATGTCATGTAAGTCACAATTAAGTATCTGTGGTCACTCAAAAAAGCTCTACATTTTCTTTTTCTTAGGTCCATCCATTTAAATAAGCTTAACGTTTCAAATATCGTTAAGTGAAAATATACTTGAAGATATAAAATTCAAGAACGTTTTATGGCAGCCGTAAAGTGAAGTTGAGTCAAAGCTCACAAAGTATAAGAGTTTATGTTCCATACAGAATTCATGTCTATTGTGACTTGTTGTGTATAGGTATATAATACCTATATATTATATAACAGCTTCGGTATAAAATGTTTTCTTCTTCTCTCCAAATCTCTTAGGGTAATAAAATTTTATTGTACATTTTGTTGAATAAGTTAATCGCCTAATATGAGGAAACCAAGGCAGGACAGATTCACAGCAGTGTTTAACTTTCGCTTCTATCAGACATATTATATTATTGGTGATCGCGCTGTCACACCATATCTTAACTCGCATAACTTTTATAGGTGACTTATTAAGTAAAATAGATGACAATTTTAAATATATACCTTCTTATCTTAAATATATTTTAACATTAATGCTCTTTATATTAAAAATACCTAAATACAATATTTATTTAAATCACAAATCTCAATTTGCCAATATCATATATAGAGTTCGACTTATCCAACATCACTGATGCACCGCCCACGAAAGTGCGCAAGCAGTTCAAACTCGTTAGCTTATCTATATAAGGAGTTTTGAAAAACATGTTTTAAAATTTTATATGTATATAACATGACTATTATTAGTGAGTAAAGTTACTTTATATAAAATCTTTAAGTGTTGATTACAAACAAAAATATAAAGTAAATCTATATAATCAAATGGATATCGTCTATCGGTCTAGTTAACAAAACTAGAATTTAGTACAATTGTAGCAATTAAAAAGTTATTATGAAATAATGGAATATTTCTAAGGTTCTGTACCTTAAAAAACGGAAGATAATAGGATAAATTTTGTAGTCTGTCTCTCGGTCAGTCTATCAAGACCCTGTTTCTTGAGAACACGGTGAGGTACCGAGCTTAATGTAATGTCAAATACTCAGATTTTCAGTCACTTAGAGCTAAAAGAAATAACATATGTAAGATAACACAGTCAATAGACATCGCTTATGGTCAAAATCTATACCGTAGGTACTTCCTGTTGACCTAAACTCGTAAAACGGAAGAAGTGAGAACTCATTTATTTATATCATAAAAAAAACATTACAAACTAATATTGTAAGTTTGTCAAATTTTCTTAGTTTTACTATCCAACTGATAGTAGATACACTTAACAAAAGTCAGTTCAGTCAGTCAGTCAGTATCAGTTGACCTACAAATTACAATGATGTAATTGGTATGAAAACCTAGGTGCACAAGAAACCTAGGCGAAGAGCGGCAAAGTGGTACGGATGCAAATGCATAATAAAAAACAACTAGAATACAGTTAGTAATAATATTAAATTTGTATAAATACATAGGCAATAACGTGACCTTCAAAACCTAGGAAAACAGAAAAAAAATTTAAAATACTAAAATACAGCTAGAAAGATCATGTAGAATTAAATGTCAGATCCACTCAAGCAAGCACACTCCAGACAGACTCCAGGCACCCTGGCATGTTAAATGCAATTAAATATCATACGGTAATTTCCTGTAAAATTGGCGAGTGGAACCGGTAAAGTGAAATAATTTGTGACATAAATTATCTTATTATAACTATGAAAGCATTTAAAATGTAAGTTTATGATATAACATAAACATAGTGATTTAGTGTAGTGATTTACTTTTGGCAGAGAGTACACGTTGTACTTTATTACAATTATTATGCAAGATATTTCTATGTGGACATTAATGCATTATAATTTTTATATTTAAATGGCGGCGACATTACTGAGCGCTTCAATTTATCAACGAGTGTCACTATATTGTCATTAAGAAGCTATAGATTTAAATCAAACGTAGGAAAATATTTTACTCACTAATATTGTTTTTAGCTTCACAGACAGAGAGAACCTTAGTTGTTTGAGTTTTGAGTTAGTAGTTAGTTAGTAAGGCTTTCCGTCCGAGACACTACGTCTTGAGTGGCCGAACTCAATGTCACACATCGCTAACGTGTAGAGAACCCTCTGTAGAGTATTATTTTACCAGTTCTTGAGACATATGAAAATAGGTTCAGTGTATAATTTCACCAAACAAAACTTTCGCATCTCTGAACAAAAGGAAAATGCAATGTTACAATCGTTTTGTTTCAGCCTATGAATATGTTAGTTAATTTTTTTCCTCTATTTATAGCATGTTTTTAAATAAATGTACAATAAAAATATTGTATGAGATCACAGCTAAGATGTCTTGACGACTGTGTACCTCTATATACGTATATTTGTTATAAACGAGCCTCATTCATGTCATGGGAAATAACCTGGATCTACTGCTACCTGTTGCTATTGTTTGTTTTTATGTATATTACAATACAAATGAGTATATCATATATAGAATTTATTTACTATTATCTTGATAACAATATTTTATTAGTCGTCGTAGACGTCGTGGCACAGGTTGACAGAGTCCGAGTGGTGTTGTGCAAAGATTGTGTGATGGTCTCACATGGGGGATGGATGGATGGATTCGATTCTCCCATGGGGGAGATTAATTATTTTCAATTCCTCGTTTTACCTGCCTGCTCTGCTGAGTGCTGAATGCAGGACACAATGTGAAGCTAATACAATATATTTAAAAGTGATAATCTAGCGTTCGAGACTATTTCATAAAAATATATAAAATTATTTATTTTTTATATAATAAAATACAACACGTTCCAATGCGGGCACATTATAATTTGTACAAACAATTTCTATATATACTATAAACTTCGGTTTTTAATATTTAAAATGTTCCTTTCTATTTCAGTTTCACTCCTCATTACACATAAAATGATTATGTAGAGATAGTGAAGTCATATCATACCCACCGCCAGAGAGAGACCGCTATGAGACCCAAACCCACCAACATCTAGACACTCTGACATTGCTGCACTTGCACCACGACGTCTTCCAACAACTTAGTTGAAAGTATTAAGGTTAAATACTGAAATAGCATCGCCACTGTGTCAAGTGTGCATGCAGGTGGTGCAGCGTTTTTGTTCAAAATTTCACAATTTCAATGACAATTCCCGTGAGTGAAGTCTTTAGGAGATTTTAACATTATTTTTTGGTTTTCTTACTGCAGTGCTAAGTTTTTTTTTTTACTATAGCAATTTTCTTTTACCTGTATTTTCCAGTACAAAGTAAAGTAGTAGGCCAAATAGGTTTTTTATAACAAGTATTTTTAAAGATTTTAGATTTTTAAAGTATTATTCTTCACCAAGGAAAAACATATAAATGTTTGATTGTAATGGGACTAGAACCCGCGCCTCTTCCTAACCGTTCTGACCACTACTATAGCAATACATTCTCATCAAACTACGTCGCAATACTTATAAGGTTGTTACAAGTTATTTATGTCGTTAGCATCTTTGTATGGTTTAGATTAACGACTTAAAAAAAATATTACTAAGAATGATCATTTGGATTTGGATCATTAAATATATTTAACATGTTTAAATTGTTATACCACAGTAAGGAAAGAAAATTATTTTTTCAGAAAACGTATAATAATTTCTTATTTAGTAAACATAATAAATCTTAGTAACAATAAATTTCAATTCTATACAACCGTTCATCGCAGCGCAGAGGCACAGCGTCTGCCTGTAAACTCGACGGTTTGTGGGTTCGATTCCCACTCGAGGAGAATGAATTCTCTCTTCGCTCTAGCAGCAAGGCAAAGCGCCAGGTTGAGTTCTACCACTCAACAAATGCATCAAAAGGCGAAAAGCGGGGAGCGGAGTATCTCAACACTAGATACTTCCCTACGGTTCCCTCTGCCTACACTGTCACGTGCGCGATCCAGCGCGAAGACAAAATTAAAAAACCAAGAAAGATTTAATACAATATTCAGTAACAATATCTACTATAGGTATAATAAGAAGAATTCCAGCTCTAATTACAATAAATTATCATGATAATAACAAAGTTAGATAAGTAGCTTCATATAGTACGCGTAATAATCTATACATATTACATGGCATTTATGAAGATTACGTGTGAATGAGCTGCTTAGTGAATCAAAGTATATGAGACATTCTACACGTAGGAAATATTTAAACATAAGCCTACTTCACTACTATATTATAGAACAACATATTAGTACACAACTTCCTTTCAAGAAAGGCAAGGTAGGTTTAATAGAGCTGCTGGTCCTAGATAGATTGGCCTACTGATCTACATAGATCTAAACTCTTATAAAACATATATTATATGTATGTATAATTATAAAACGAGAATAATCGCTATTACACTTGATTGATTTATTAACCAGCTCGATATTCTCTTAGCTACTACATATTTCTAATAACAGCAAATACGTCTTACATCATTGCTCGATTCGTTAAGTATAATATGCCATCAACAAAATGTTCCACAAGCAGCAGTCACTGATACGGACCAGTAGATTTACTGCAATATTAATGTGGCTTCATAACGGAAACTATTAAAAATACTTAATAAAGCTATTGAAAAAAACTGTTATATTTAATTTAACTTTCGTAACCTATATCTAATTCTAAGCATCACCATAATCTAGATTTCTGGTTTATAATACTAAAAAAAAAACAATAAATTACAACCTTAGGCAATAATTTATAATTAAAATTGTAAAATACGACTCTCGTAACCCTAGAGTCGTTAAGTCATTTTATTAACGAGCATAAATCGTTTCGCCCTTGATAGGGTGGGTTGGCTGGCAATTTATTAAAAAAAAAACGTAAAGTTAAATTTCCATCCCCTACAGGAGAGAAGTGGACTGTACTGTAATTGTAAGAAATAATTGCAACTGAAGCACACTCGTTAAACGGTGGATGCACCTATGCATATACCATACACAAGTGTGCTGAATTGCAAATGACTTGGCTGTACCACTTTATACCTACATTGTGCTAGTTTCGTATATTAAATACATTAGTGATGGGACAATTAATTTTAATAGGTTACTAATAATATATATTCAAACTTTTTTTGGTTTTCTTATTTATATTTACAAACAAAACACTTCTTAAATGGCGGAATCTAGCGTTGCATTTTGTTTGACTGAATCACAGAACATCCATTTAAGCACATTATTAGTAAAAGTCATATATTAAATAATTTAATCAAAAAAAAAACCTCCCTATTTCTAATATAAAAACCATTTCAACCGTAGTAATCGTAAAAAGCTCTCAAATTAACACCTAAAAAGCTGTAATTTAAAAATATCCCAAAGCAATTTAGATGTGTAGCTAGAAGGGTAAAAGTAAAAGGGGTAAACGTGCAAATTATTAGCAAACACCACATTAGGTAGAGTCGAGTCGTGAAACGACGGACCGGTTATGAATAGCTCTCCCACGCTCCAGTTTCCCGATGACCTAAAATCCTAGGCCAACTTGCACGCGGCTAATATAAACATACATTTTGATACAACACTTCAATCATCACTCACATATAGTGACAACTAGTGTCCAGCCGGAAAGCTATACATTGTGTTATTAAAAAAAATGTTTTCATTTTAAAATCAATTATTGTATAATGTATATGATATTTTAAATAAAT
The DNA here is from genome assembly GCA_037127375.1 of Dione juno. NCBI lineage: Eukaryota > Metazoa > Arthropoda > Insecta > Lepidoptera > Nymphalidae > Dione > Dione juno. The sequence continues at coordinate 506,826 of JAXRJS010000050.1, forward strand.
TTAAGATACGACTCGATTCGTACGAGTAATGACATAGTTGAGATATAATAGGTTGTAGAAGCAACAGTGCGTTCAAATTGCTACAACGCTAAGGCAATCTCTTTTATATTTGTAATATAGGTATTTCCACGATAAGGCCAGCAATCAGTGTTCAAATTATAGGTATTTAAAATAGAAAATAGGTAATTTTTTGTGTTTGATATCAAAAAATACTATTATTTCTTCGGAACACTTTTAAGCGGAAAAATCTAAAATACCTAATTTCCGCGAGGACAGCACCTAACCTACAACCCTCGCGTTTACCATGTCTTACTGCGCCACGATAGCCTCAAAATAACGAGCTCAATGGAAAAAAACCATAAAAAACATATATTCTATAATTAATTAAACAAGTAATTAACATCTTGTTACGTGTTCATTAAGCTTGATTAAATTAATCCGCGACTAAGGCGTTTCTCTCTAATTGGCAATTCGTGCTTCATTGGAAGTTGGAACCCCATATGTACCATACACATATATACGAAAAGTCTAATGTCAAATCACTACATCGCGTCAGTTCATTCATAGCGGCTGCGTTGTTATTGGACAAAATTTCTTATTTCATTTGAGGCCACCCTATCTGTTTTCGTTTTGAATGATTGAAAATTCTATTATTGTATCAAACACACACATATTTTATTTCAATCCCCTTAAATAATGCCAGAGTCCCAACTACATCCTTTTATCCATACTGAGACTTAGGATTCGAACTCACAATCATACTGGTAAGATGGGCTTAGAAAGTATTTCTCTTTTCGCTGCTTTAAAATAAAGCACTGCGTTGCGTAATGTCTTGAAAGTGGAGACCGAAGCTTCTTATCAACAAGACTCTATATTCGCTGGCTCGCCAACTATACTAAATCACAAAGCTTTTACATTAGATGAACGATCGTTTTGCCGCTAGGCAGCGAGTGCTACGTAAACAATGTTTGAACTAGGTCACTTAAAAGGTTCCGTAGTTAACGAACGCACTCGAGAAACGCTGCAAAGTACGGTTCTCTCTCAAAGAGCAACGATGTTGGTTAGAGGTGAGACATTTTGCGGGCAAATAGAAAGCTTCCATTAAAAGCTCAATAACACTAAAGTTATAAAGAATAATTAAGCATTTTCGATTATAAAAGTACTAGTATGAGCACAGTAAAAACTATAAATAAATATATTCCAACATATTTCGAATAGCATTCATAGCTGCATACATATAGTAATTACGAATTATTAAAAATACTTCAACATGAAAATGTTTTATTTGATATTCATAGAACTAATTAGATTATATATGTAACAAGGATATGAGCAAATTACATATAAATCAAGTTATAGCACACTCTATTCTACATGTAGTACCGAGTACGTCATAAAGCGTCACATAGTAACGTCAAAGTCGCCAACTAACCAGTGCAAGGGGACGACGAGACAAACTAAACGTTTAGATTATATATATATATATATATATATATATATATATATATATATATATATATATATATATATATATATATATATATATATATATATATATAAATATACATACATATATTATAATTATTTAACTACCTACGCTATGAAGCGTGAAGATAAAAAAAATTAAAGAAATTTGATTTAACGCTACTAAAATATACATGTTGGTTGGTAAAAAAATAACCCTACCATAAAAACGTAAACGCATAATATGTAATTCACAGATCATCTAGAAACCAAAGTAGAATGTAATTCGACGTCGACCTTCGCTACTTACTCGCACTTAGTCAAACTCCTTGCTGGAAACTTAGTAGGTCAGTCATTGTTCACCGCACAAAGCCTCAAAGCACCGCAGTTAAATAGACGAAACTACTTCAGTATATATTACAGCTAACTGTATTACGCATACTATATAATTAACATGGAAGAAATATATAATACAAAACTAAGCAAGACAATGTCTTGTCGGACGGATAGGGGAGAGCGGAGTAACATGACACTAGGATCTCTCTGCGTACTAAAACTAAAAATCACATGCTTAAATAACCAAAGGGTTTCAAGTTCAAATCTCATTTTTCTTTATTATAAACATATATATATATATATATATATATATATATATATATATATATATATATATATATATATATATATATATATATATATATATATATATATATATATATATATATATATATATATATATATATATATATATCCTAAGCTTGGTTAGAACCAGCACAAGATTTTACGTCGAAATTAAATAACTGGCGACAGCAGAAATACTACTAATAAGTGTAAATTTAGCATAAGGAAATTATAAACATAAGTTCCAATGTCACGTTTATATTCGACGTTTGTAAGCATTTCCCTTGTTTGATAAAAAAATAGTGTGTGCAGATTTTTTACTGAACACACAATGTATGTATTAGAATAAAAAATAAAATTAAAACGCTTAATTTCATGTAAGTAAATAGTAGAAAATATATTTTATAATGTTTTATAGTTTTCTTTTTATTATATATTATGCGACAGAGTGATCTCTACCTACATACGGGTATAAAACACACACATATATATATATATATATATATATATATATATATATATATATATATATATATATATATATATATATATATATATATATATATATTATATATATATATATATATATATATATATATATATATATATATATATATATATATATATATATATATATATATATATATATATATATATATATATATATAACTGTAAAATCGAAAACTCACTTAAGCTTTGTGAACTAACAATGTAATTATGATAATAGTAATTAGACATAATTACTCGTAGCAGTGCTCGTAGTTAATAGAATTAAAACTTAGCTTGGGCAACTTCTAATCCCCAGACGACGTAGTCTACATGTGAACACGCCAAGTATCAAAAACTGAGTGTTTTTGATACTTGGCGTGTTCACAAAGTGACATTTTTCCTTTAAAAAAAAGAAAGGCGTTTTCAGTTTGTGTTCTTTGTGGTGATAACAAATCCATATAAATATCTGTACTTATGTCGATTTATTGTCAATTTTACTCATATAGAATCACTTAGAGGCTTGGTGGCATTTATTTTTATAACCATTAGTCCTCACAATTTTGAAATCGTTAATTTTCTGTGATATTAATGCAAGTACCTAAATCAAACTTAGTACTAGGTGAAGTACTCATATTATATTTGCATAAGCTTTAGAGATAAAGATTAGACATGTCGCACATAAAGTGCTTTCTATACTGTTGTGTGTATATTGTTGTTAACATACCTTTATGACATAGTTAAATATAGGTTTGTGCATGCTGTGGTCAAAATTGAACGATTTAGTAATTAAAATAATATAGTCTATTTTATTTATTCTTTATTACTTCATTGATTTAGTTTCTTATTTACGGCATACATAATTAAGAAATAGGAATATATAATATATATATATATATAGTATATATATATATATATATATATATATATATATATATATTATATATATATATATATATATATATATATATATATATATATATATATATAATATATATATATATATATATATATATATATATATATTATATATATATATATATATATATATATATATATATATATATAGTATTATTTTCTGTCTAAATCGGTGTTAAGTATCGAAATTTAAATCTTTTAAAACAACAAAAAAGAAACAAAAAATTGAGATTTACTTCAAAATTGCGTTACATTAACTCTTAACTATAACATGGGCATTATACAAAGGACGGAGAGTTTTAACTGGAAAAAAAATAAAAATATTAATAATATATTATCTTATGGAGGGTTAGGTTAGGTCATTCACACCACACAACAGACCTTGCGCAGTGCCGGCATTTTCATACTTCGATTTGAGCTTAGCAGCGGTTGCACGCGCATCTGATCTCACAGTATCTACTGTAGACGTGCGAGATGAGAAAGAGAGAGTGGTGGAGAACGTAGATGAGAAGGAAGAGCCCAGGCCCAGGCCTAAGGTAGTGCGGTAACGACGACGGTACATGGTTCAAGATAGACGTGCTTTCCCAAAGGCGTCTCGCGAACGACTGAGCTTTTACTGTAGAACGCTGCGTAGGCGCAGTGTAACCCGGAAAACAAATTTATATACGAACTAGACGAATTGACGCAAAAATTTATTGACTAACGGCATATCCCGCGTTGTTAATAGCTTGTAATGGGAAATCTTCTATTTTTAGTAATGTTTTGATTATTTAGAAGCAAACTTAGGCGGTGAGCTTTATATGGGTTTTTTATAGGATTTTATCTTTTATCTTGTGTATATATATATATATATATATATATATATATATATATATATATATATATATATATATATATATATATATATATATAGACTCGTTTCTTAGTAATAAGTATATATCCGCTTTCTAGTGTGGTAATAAACGCATATATCCGGCTATCCTCCAAGGAAAATATTAGTACAAAGTAGTAAAGGGAGAGGTGATATCTTTATATTTCAACCAGTCTTCTAGAAGTGTTGAACAAAACACTACACTTCTACTTCATCCAAAATACATTTAGCTACTGGAACCGCCTATTGTTACATTAGTGTAAGATATATTGACATATCGGGATAACCATAAATTGCCGGACAGACGTGGGACAGACACTGATGGAATTACTGCTCTAGAAAGTGTTATCTATACACATTATAAGAGTTATTAAAAACGCATTCTATGAACATTTTAAAAAATTATGGATACAATATATGTACTTGTATATACGCTAATGGCAGCCCTTACAAAAAAAAACTAGTGTAAGAAAAAAAATAATGTAATAAATATATGTTAAGACAATCCTTTGTCCTCTTTCCAATATATACATAACCGGATAGCCGGATAGGCTTTATATATATAAAGCCTTTCCGGCTATCCGGCCACTATAGAAGTCGGGAATAGTCGACAAAGAGAGTATTTTATTAAATGTCGTACATATTTTGAAATGTAAACCAAAGTAACTTTGAATTATTTGATTTGCTCTTTGGTTATGTTCCTGGCCTCCAAGAACAGCCGCTCACTATAAACACAGCTAGCTGGACAGTAAAGCCTTGTCATCTTGTATTGCATAACATACATTAAACGTATCGATGGAGTTACTCCGAGGCCATTTTCGCTTCTATCGCTCTCGTCACTTTATCTTTTCAATTATTCTCATATAAATTGAAACGTAATGATGACATATGTTGGTATAAATATATATGTAAGTACTTAATATATTACATATAGAATTTCTCAAGTCGGATAAAACGTAGAATAAGGTCTATAAATACACTATGTATATAATATAAGGGTATAAACATACTCCACAACCACAATATATGTATAATCAAATTAGAATACGCACTAATTCTGTTAACGAACGTCACAACGTTTACATTTCTTCACGTAATAATGTTTTATAATTTAAACTATATTTTTTTAGATGGATGGAAGTCTTAGACACTGAAGGCTAACCAGAAAGAACTTAGAGAGAGAACACTATCTCTGTCTTTCTCTGCTTTTAGGCCAATTTTGAAGACTGAACGCTATAACACATATAACATTGCTATTTATTTTTACTGAGCCGGGCTACACATCTTTACGTTCTTTTACCGGAGGAATAAAAATAATTTTCATCTAATCGATTCTTCGAGTGATGGTCAAATCTCCAATAATCATGTTTATGGTTAAATCACTTTCCCATCAGGTTGCGATCAAGTCTGGCTTTTCTAATTAAAACTGTATCTAATGGGCAGGAAGCAGAGGGATGTCTCGCAAGTTCACTTCTCAAAATGGCTGTGGAAAATTATATTAAACACTTGATATACAGATATCAAGTGTTTATAATGTAGACAAGTTCCCTGGAGAAGAATTTGGCAAAATTAAAAAGTTAAATACACATAGATTCTGGTTGTAGAGTAATTTTCCTATTTGTCAGTTCTCAACTGAATATATTATTTCTATTCCAAAATGAATTATTCCGACGGAAATTCATTAAGATTTTTCATCAAACATAAATTAAAATTAAATCATACATTAATATATGATTATTTATTAATAAATCGAAAGATATATGATAACAGCTACTTCATCATTGAAGTATCTATAAGCATTACGCTATCTGGTCTTTTGACTTTAGTGACGAATTTATTAATTTATATTCATAAATATTTTTTTTATTTTCTTTTATTTCAGATAGAATTTTTTTTTTATAGTTAAATTTATTTATTTTAACCAAACCGCAATAATGTATAAAACATTTTGAATTAAAGAATTTAAACGGAGTAATCGAGTATATTTGATATACAATTCTTGTAAATTCGAAGTTTCGAACACTTTGTGGTCACAGGAAGACAGTCGTTTCATTTAAAATATGTAAAAAGTCACGATATTCAAAGATCTTGTAGTGTTTAACGAAAGTATTTAACTAAGTTCTCATCTAATCACTGAACAAATCACAAAACAAAGTAGTTAAGCAACAAGACAACATCGTGACGTGACGTGACGTTACGTGACGTGACGTGGTGATGCAGTACTGACGCGACGGACGTGGCCTGAAATCTGAAATACTACTCGTCCAACATATCCATTTACAGCTCACACATTTCTGTGATCAGATTATACATGAGTTCGGTTTTTATAACCAAGAAAGATTTTAATTTTGAATGTAAATGATGATTATAGTTAATATCAAAAACAAAATAAAATAAAAATCACAATATAATTGCGAGAGTTTCGTTTCATTTGTCCACATTTGGCCTATATCATAATAGTCACGTACATATTGTACGTAGCAGAACGCAATTTAATCAATATGGGCATTGGCAAAACGCCGAGTAGAACAAACGCGATACAATCATTTCATAACAACATCTTTATTATGTAGATATTGCGAAAAAATATTTTAAGACACTAGTAATGAGAATTAACGCTTCGGCAAAATGAGCCTTCTAAATTTAATTTCAATAGAAAAGCCATTAGGTCGACTAAACCTCAAAACCTGTCTAAAACCTGTATCAAACGTCATATATATACAAGCTTTAATGTATATATTTGATTTCGAATTCGATTGCTTCAATAATCTATATACAAATTAGGATAAACAAAAGGAATTTTGTTATATTAACACAAGATTTGTTGTTTTTGTCTTTATATATGGCGTTTCGAGTGTGCCCGTTGAGCACAATTTACTTCACCAAGAACACACAAAGGAGAGTATACGGTAAGAAGAGATAATATTACAGTATAGAAGAATGCGTGTTTAAAACAACACACGTGTGTATATGTATGTGTATATATATTAAATATTTTTTTAAGAGCTTATTTAAGTCCTGATTTGTATGAAGATTAGGAGGGAGGTAACTACATTATTTTGAAACAAAACTAGTGATGACTCCATACAACATGATACTGGCAGAGTGAAGAAGAAGAGTATCTCCATTTTATTCTTTCTGACCATTTATAAAGAGATTATTGACAGAACTCGATTATGCTGTTGATCCAATAAAAATGTGAATACATAAAATATTATAAATACAAACATTCCTCAATTAGGTGTTCAATTTGGTTTTTTCAGCTGTAGTATCAATATTGTGCTATCTTTATATGCATTTGCAAATGCAATTATTATGCAAATATTACCAGTGCCAATATTGATAGCCAGTTTTCAATTTACATAAAATACATTTGCATATCAGAAAATCTTTACCAGCTATATAAATTAACATTTGAAAAGAAACTTTAATATTTAAATTGTAAATAATAAAAATCATATCAATATTTAAATGTTTCCGTAAAGAAAGACAATGCAGGTAGAAACATGATCTAAACACACCATTTCACAAAGTAAATTAGGCATAATCTTATAAGACAAAGCCCACTGCTTAACAGTCAATTGATTTGTTTTACAAGACTATGTTTCGTCTTAAGTTTTAACACAATAGACGCTATAAATACACTACACTGTAAGGCTTCAATGAACATGTCATTTTAGTTAAGCATTCAAAAACACCTTAGTTTTAAATTTTTGCTATAGAAAATATAATGCAATTTGCAAAATATATAAATATAAATAAGTTTTTAATTGCGTCACATTTTTGTTTACAATGTTCTCTGAACTATTAAAAAATTATAAAAATATTTCCTTAATAAAGTTGCTGTGATAACACTGTTTTTATGATAACAGATATCAATATTAGGTAATATATATGTTCATATTGAAATATTAGATAATATATATGTTCATATTGAAATATTAGATAATATATATGTTCATATTGAAATATTAGATAATATATATGTTCATATTGAAATATTAGATAATATATATGTTCATATTGAAATATTAGATAATATATATTTCATATTGAAATATTAGATAATATATATTTCATATTGAAATATTAGATAATATATATTTCATATTGAAATTTCCTAAATGAAGCGCTTTATCATAACTACTTTTATCTTGAATATTGTCTTAATTATTTGTAATTTTATAAGGATGTTATTTAATAAATTGCTGATAACAGTCTTATAAGTCTTATAATAATTGTTCAAGTTAATATTATTAATAATTATTCATATAAACAAGATTGGTTTATTTTATTTTTACATTAGGTAGGTATGTAGCAAAACTGAGTGTCCTTGGTCAAACAATCTCGTTGAATTTTAAGATTGTTATATCTGTAGTTTACCATTTTGTATGTTTATTCTGCAATAATTATGACTTCTTTGTTATGACAGCATGATTGTAATACATTTTTATAATAACTGAAAGATTTGTATCTTGACATGTTATGTAAATATGTGCTTGAATCATTGTGTTATTGTTATCTTGCATATTACAAATCTTTCTAATTTCAACAATCAATGATAAAACTAAATAGTACTTACCGTTTAAAGACCAAATGTGTGAAGGCAAGGAGTGTGCTGCGTACACCCTGCCCAGAGCCAAGGATGTTCCAGCAACCGGGCCAGTCTCTTCATTGGAGCTCGAATCAGTATCTGGACTAGCGGCTGCGGAAGCCTCGTAGCTTTGAGAGTTAGGAGGGATGGCAATTGCTTCATGAGAAGCATGTAAATCCGGCACTGAGGACAAGGATCTGGCACGTTGCCTGTCGTTAGACACTTGTATACCCGGAATGGCCCGCAGCAGACTAAAGCCGGCACCACCGGACACTACGTCAGAGCTGGAGCTGGTCGAGAATGTCCTGGCTCGCGGACTCTGTCCCCCGTTCGCTGTGCTAGCCTTAGCGCCCATCTCGACTACGTTACGCAAATCGCACCTGTCACAGTATAACTCCAAGATCACGAACACTCGCTTAGTATGACACCCGCGGCGCAGCAACACATCGTATAGAACACGAAACGATTGCAAGAAAAACAAACGCTAGCCGACAAACAGAAAAACGTCGCGAGCTCCTACTTGTAAACAGCGTTGCATGTGCCTTCCTGCAAAATTTTGACAGTTCCCATCTGTACTGCTGAATCGATTTGTATTTAATCGATTTGTACATGAGCGATGGTTATCCATCCAAATAAACTTTGTGTGCATAATTACATGTGAAGTTAGATGATCGAAAGACGATTCATATACTCATATGCCTATATTTTTTACAGAACATAATTGTAAAAGTATAAAATGCTATTTTAATTCATTAAATGTTTTTGAGGAAAAAATGTGAAGAATATTTTATTTGAATTATTTCTATTTTAAATATAAATTTTTCATTGTCTTCCGTTAAAATAGAAAAATACTACAATTCCCGAAATAAATATTTCCAACATAAATATCGACTTAAAAGAAGTTTAGTCAATATCGATTCCAACACTATCTCCACTGCGCAATATCTTTTTCATTAAATAGTTTTATATTACTAAAATATTAAACAGTTTAGTAGTTTAATTACAAAATTAAACATATTTGTGAAGTTCTAAGCAAATTGTGCAAGAATTAAACAGAATTTTAGGTAAATAACTAATATAGTTTTAGAAATGAAAATTTAACGTCATAGGACAAACGATGGAGTCAAAGTTGCAAATTAAATAATATCAAATACAAAGTTAATTAGATAATAAAATTATTCTTAATATATGATGTTACAGCAGTAACAATAGCAAGTGCTGTTCTACTCTACGTCATAATAAAAAAGGTGCAACACTTCACGACATTGACATTTAATTCGACACGATTTGACAGTTTGTGTATCTTTCAATTCCTGATAAAAAATATATTTTTCTACATAGTAAATATAAGTAGCTCATTTTCAATATTTAATTTGTGAGATACTTGAACTGATAAGCTATAAAATTCATACTTAATAATTCAAATTAGAGAAACCGTCAGTCAGTACATAATGAATTCAGCCACCGTAAGTACAATAACTTGAAACAAAATCCAAATCTCATGCATATCATTTTATTTAATAAACTACATTTAACTCATCATTAAACATAAATAACTAGACATCCCTTTCATTTAATATAATTTTGATATATCTAGCTACTTTAATTTGCACTGTTTTCTATTAATCTTTGGTTTACTAGACTAGAATATGATTTGCTTTGCACGGCTTGAGCTGACGTAGTTGTTGATACGCTATTACAGCCAGCTGTGCCGCAGGTGCCGCTGCTCGACGATGACACCATCGCATTTGGTGAAGAGGATAATGCCAATAAACAATTTGTGTAAGTTGATAAATAAAAGATTTACTTCTTCTTCTCTTTATTTATGGCGTTTCCAGCGTGCCAGTTGAGTACAATTCACTTCGCCAATGTCACATTGAATGGAGAACACACAAAGGAGAATGTGCGGTAACAAAGAGATAACATTACACAATAAAAAAATGCATGTTTATAAGAGGTCCAGTCAAATCCTTCACCTATAACAAGATAAACATACATTTTGACAGTGACAAATTGTTGATATAACCCTCCATTCAGTAAATCTTTTAGAGAAATACCAAGGATGCTTTGTGATAGTAGGCTGGAGAAAATTATAATACTTACCCTTCAGGTATTTAGATAAATCCCATTGTTTACTTATCCAAAGCAAGACTTATCCAAATGAGTAGCTGCAAAAGACAACAGATTCTCTGCAGAATTAGAAAAGTGATCTACAGTGACACACTGGACGGCTAGTTTCTGCAGATTCATTTATTCACATGCTGGAATTCATACGAGAGTGACATTCTAGCCCTTTAGATGACATGAAAGTAATTCTTCACAAATACTTAAAACAATTGAAGATCTTAACATTATAGCCATTAAGCAGCATAGTGAGTCAGTAAATATAACTGTCTGTTGTACATTGTTGGAGAGCGAGAATAGGATTGCTTCTAGCAAAGCAACAGCCTCACATTTAAACACTGATATTTCGGTAGTGCTTTTAAGATGTAAAATTTTAAAAGGTTTAAATGATTTATATACAGTATTGTGACATTTATTAATAAGATTGAACATATTTTCTATTACTCTGATGTAGAAGGGAAGTGTTGGATTGTTTTATAAGACTGGCTGGAACATGAATATTGGAAGGTATATATAGCTAGCATCTCTCTAAAGAGAGGTTCTTGTTCTTGTAAACTTACCTACACATGAGAGAAATATAAAGATTAAAGATTATAGTTTCTAATCATTAAATATTAAATACAGTAATGGTGTATATTTTAATGAAAATTGTATTATAATTTTTATTTAAATAAACACCATTAACAAGTTTAAAAAAATGTTAGGTGCATCTGAAGCTTGTTAATGCATTTGTTAATAATGTCATCTATTTTGTCCTGTCCTTGAAAAAACAATGAAAGAAGGATTTAAAAGAAACTTTTTTTTTAATTTTATAAATAACCAATTCTCTCTCTCTCTCTCTCTATCTCTCTCTCTCTCTCTCTCTCTCTCTCTCTCTCTCTCTCTATCTCTCTCTCATATTAATTTTTTTTGTTATAAAATTTACAATATTTTCCAGGCACCCCTACATAGTGTTCTTCCACCTAATATTTAGGAGTGCAGCCATTGTGGTCTACATATTGTGTGGATGGTTCTCGGACTCATTCATTGCAAGCTTTGTTTTGGTAATCTTACTACTGTCTGCAGATTTCTGGACTGTCAAGAATATTAGTGGTATGTTGTTAATTTTCTTTATAATAATTTATGTTTAATTTATTAACCTGTTTTAGGAAAAACACTTAAAATACATATTAAAGTGCGCAGGTCACTACTTTATTTAATCAAAACATACCTAATTCAGAAAAATGTCCAAATATATATTATCTATTTTGAGATTATTTTAATTGAGAATACTCATATAAAGGAACAAGAACAATATTATAAGTATTCCATGTTTTTGTTTCCAGGGAGGCTGCTAGTGGGACTGCGGTGGTGGAACTATGTGGATGATGATGGCAAGTCACACTGGGTTTTTGAATCTAAACAGGTACTAAAATACCATATTTTTAGCTTTTTTTTAGATTTACAAGCATGCAGCTGCCCCGGGCCCCCACAAATGAAATAACAAAAGTTATTTTTTTGTGTTAAGTTTCACGTTTTTACTGACAGTGCTTTCACAAATGAAAATTACGTTGTATTATATATTTATTAGTTTAATCCGTAGCAAATCCATATTCCTATTAAATTTTGTATCCTAATAAAATGAAATAATTCAAAAGATACCTGATTGTATAGGTTTTCTACGAATATATTCAGTTTTTTTGCTTTATTTTTCTCCAACGTAGGGGAAAATATACCGCTATGTGTGTAAATTAATGTCAACTCAAAAAACAAAGCTTCCGTAACCGAAAGCTTGCACATAAGCGTATGACTCAGTAATGACTAGTAAGCTTAGTGCACCGGGGAGAATTAGGAGGATGTATCGATCAACAGCTAGCGATACAAGAGGCGCAACGAATGGAGTATCGGCGAAAGATTATTAAAATTCATTTTAAGTACGATTAAATCCAAAGCGAAACGGGAATAAACTGTGACTATGAAATTATTAAATCACCGAGAAATGGCAATTCCGGATATTTTGGAATTTCTGGCAGAATGAACTAACCTTGGCAATACATTAAAAGTACCGCGGGCACCAAGGCAATAGTCACGTCAATAGTTTTCCTCTAAGATTTCCAAAGAATTGATAAATTCTATACTTGATCAAATGCTGAATGAATTTATGAATGATCGTTACAAGAATTAAAAAATCTAGACATTATTCGGCTTCAGCGCATCCTATCCTTGATGAATGAATCTGCTTAATATAATTATTTGATATATGGATGGATACCTTGCATTCGCTAAAATAACGATTAATAAGCTTGTCGAAAAACTGCATCCGTACGTGAATCCATATCAAATGATTTAGTATGGTTTTTTTAGGTGACCATTAAATTAATATCCTTGAAAATGCAAATATGACTGAGCAAATACAAAAGGAGAAAGCTCTACTTTACAGGAAAACATTTAGCAGCGCTTGTACCACGTTTGGTCGTTCACTAAACATAGCTGAGGATATAGTTGCCAGTTCATGTGCACTGTATGTACTACTCGTATGTTTATACACGTATATAAGGTTATTATTATCAGAAAAAATTCAGTTATACTCCATATATAGTAGCTTCTGTCAATGCAAGTGATAACAGCCATTGTCATGGGATATCCCGAAATCATAGATGCTGTAAGCAGCATATCAACTGATAAGGAGCAAAAAGATATTGTATAAATCCGAAGTAAAACATCTTTTAGATATGCGTGTGACGAGTGATCTTGAAACTAGTTTATTTGCAGTTCTTGGAACGACATGTTAGCTATTCAACAACAAATAAAATTTTACAGGATTGAAAAAATACTCTTAATGAATATATATATAGTTAAATTGTTAAAATTATTTGTTGTTCAAAATAGTCGATTATGACAATTAGACAAAGGAATACGTAACATGATTCTTCTTCTTCTTGGCATTAGTCCGGGCTTTTGCCAGGATCTGCCTTCCGACTAAGCCTACTCCACTTTGTACGGTCTTTAACATCCTCAGTGGACAATCTATTGGCTCTCATGTCTTGTGTCACGACATCCAGCCATCGCTTCCTTGGGCGTCCGGGTGGTCTAACTCCAGGGACAGACATGTCAAGGCACTTCCTTCCGACATAGTTCTCAGATCGGCGCATAACATGGCCATACCATCTCAGGCGACGCTCTTGGAGCTTATCCGCTACGTCACGGACTCCAAGACTACCTCGAATGAATGTGTTGCGTATGCGGTCGGACCGCGTCACGCCACACATCCATTTCAGCATCTTCATCTCCGTGACAAGAAGCTCCCGAGTATGCCGAGATAATGTTGGCCAACATTCGCTGCCGTATAAAAGCACCGGTCGGATAATGCTCTTGTATATCAGTCCCTTAAGCTTGGGCGGTATTCTGCTATCGCAGACTACACCAGTGACCTCCCGCCATTTGGCCCAGGCAGCGTTTATACGGGCATGAATGTCGTGGTCGATGCCTCCAGACTCATGCATAACGGCTCCAAGGTTCAACTCCAACCAACCAACTTCTCCGACTTAACGGTTGGCTCAGGCCCGATATGGATGGTGCTCGAGTTCGGGTTCCCGCAAGCCATGTACTCGGCGTCCAGGCGTTCACTCTACGCTCCAGCATCAGTCGGTTCTCGTCGATGAGTACTATGTCATCGACATACATCATCAGCCACGGAGGCTGGCATTGGATGTGAGCCGAGACAGTATCCAGCACTACATTGAATAAGAACGGACTAAGAGCTGAGCTGGTGAACCCCTATTGTAATCGGGAAGGGCTTGGTGTCGCCAACAGCGGTCCTAACCACTGAAGCGGAGTAGTTGTACATATCTCTGATAACCTCAATATATGCTTCAGGGATCCCCTTGGATCGCAATGCCCACCAGATACGCTGACGTGGCACACAGTCAAAGGCCTTCTGCAGGTCCAAAAAGGCCACATGCAGAGCTCTCCTTTTTTCCCTGTAAGCCTCCATCAAAGTTCTCAGGGCAAAAATGGCGTCCATAGTGCCTGATCCTGGTTGAAACTCACACTGAGACTCAGAGACAGTACATTCTTGGCGGAGCCTGAGGCCGATCATGCGCTCGAAGAGCTTCATGGTGTGGCTCATAATCTTAATGCCCCTATAACTACCGCAATCTTGAACACTGCCCCTTCCTTTGTAAATAGGGATAATAAAGCTCTGCCGCCACTGATGTGGCATTTTTCCAGTATTCAAGATACAGTTAAACAGGTCAGTAAGTATAAGCACACCAAGAGAGCCCAACGATTTCCACGCCTCGATCGGGATGTCGTCAGGTCCTACCGCGTTTCCGTTCTTCATGCGTCGAAGACAATTACGAGTTTCGTCACGGGTTATTGGAGCAACAAGTCCGAGGTTAAGAGATAATTCAGGAGGAAGACTACAAGACTGCTGAGTGTTCAGCAGCTCCTTAAAAAAGTAGCTTCTCCATCTCTCCTTCATAGAGGCATGACTACAAAGCAACGTGCCCCGAGAATCTCTGACGCAAAGACATTTTGTAATATCCTGCGTCGCTTTATCTCGTGCATGGGCCAGTTTGTATATGAACTTCTGCCCCTCCACAGTTTCAAGTTTATCGTACAATGGCGACAAACTTTCTCTGCGGGCTCTGGCTACAGCTCTTTTGCTGGCCCGTTTCGCTGCTATGTACTCCAGTCTGTCTTCAGGAGAGTTGGAATGCTGCCACTCTTTAAACGCAGCCTTCTTTTCCTGAATCACCCCCTGCACCTGGTCATTCCACCACCATGTCTCCCAGTCGATGACACGCCCACCCTTAGTAACACCAAGAACTCGCTTGCCCGCTGCAATGATTGCTGAATGAGCTCGATCCCATACAGTCTGAGCGGTCTCGGTGTTAGTCAGTAGATTTTGACTCTTCACCTCCGGTCAAGAAGTCGGTCTGCATCGGCCCATTCACAACCACCACTTAATCCTATGCTTGCGTTTCTCAGCTACTTTTTGTTTCGGAGTAACATTATAGTCCATGACAAGGAGGCGATGTTGGGCTGTCAGGCTTTCGCTGGGAATGACCTTACAGTTGGTCACCCTGCCTATATGACACCGTCTAGTCAGCAAATAATCAATTTGAGTTGATTGGGACCCGTTCTTATACGTTATAAGGTGTTGAGGCTTCTTCTAGAAGAAAGTGTTCACGATAGCCAGATCAGATGCAATGCAGGTTCTTAGAATATTTTCTCCCTCTGCATTGCGAAGACCATATCCAAAACCCCCGTGAACACGTTCATACACCTCAGCGACCCTACCCACGTGACCGCTAAAGTCCCCCCCAACTAAGATTGCTTCGGTAGACGGTATAGCGAGTAGGACCTCGTCACACTGCTCCCAGAAAGTCTCCTTTTCAGCCGCGCTACAACCCACCTGGGGAGTATAAGCACTGATTAAGTTTGTGATAACGCCCTCGATCAGTATCTTTATCCGCATCAAGCGGTCGCAGCGACGGTCAACTTCAAGAAGCCCATTCTGAAGCTGTTCAGAAAGCGCTACCGCCACACCGTTTTTGCTTGTAGGTGAACATGATATGATGTGAATATACAATAGGATAGGAAGTATGAAGCAAATTCGCTCGATTATATGAAATCACTTGATACACATTTTTCTCAAAAAGAGAACTACAGGAGTTTGCTTTCAATGATGTTTCATTGAAAAGTGCATGCAAAAAAATTGTATAAAAATGTATTGTGACTTTTGTGGCCAAGATGTAGTGACTAGTGTGTGGAAGTGAACTTACTCTTTGTTGTGTGAATGTGGATGTGGAATATTGATGCCTAATAACAGCATTAACTGTTCTTTGTTTGCATCGATGAGATGATGATACGTTAGCATAGTTGCAAGTGTGGCCGAAAATATGCAGTACTAGTACTGACGCTGGTATATGCCAGTGAAATGAGGGTATTACAGATAAAAAATGACTATCAATAATGTTAAAGAAAAAGAATGAAAGAACGATTAATACTGTACAGTGTTTATCATTATTTAAAAAAAATTAAATGTTCTTCTGTATGTATCTCTTTGTATTATATGGTCTGTTAAGGTGACCAAATTTGCAATGAAGAGAGACATGAATTGGCAGATACTAGCGAGGATGTCTGACTCGCAGTAAGTATGAAGAAGAAGGTGCGGTGTAGGTGCGTCAGTCAGCGGTAAGAGAGGTAAGAGGAGACCGCGATTGACCTTAGAGAATAGTGTCGATGATACTGAAGGAAGATCACGTAAAAGTATGGGGACCCACTGGATGGCCACCCACCATATGAAGAAGTTGATGACAGTCGACGAAGTGAAAGGGGCCTATAAAGTATAAAGCTATGTATGTGTGTATGTATGTTACTGTTTTTTTATTATGAGAAAACACATTTGTGTACGGATGTGTGAGTGAGACATATCAGGAGACAAAGTCTATAGCCAGACTATGTCAGAACAAAGTACCAAGGAGATAAATTAATCAATAATCTGTCTTGTCGTTGAAAACAAAACTAAAAAATAGCATGATGTGTATAAAGAGCATAATTAAACACTACTGAACTTAGCTATAAAAGCATCTTCCTTATACTTCGACATATTTAATAAAAAGCATAAAAAATTAGTACATATAAGAGGCCGAGTCCGACTGCAAACGCCACGGATCAAAGAGAACGGAGTGTCTCAACACTCGGCTCTCTCTCTCTGTCAAAACGTATAAATAGTAAAACAACATTCCCTGTTATTTTTCAGAATCGCATCAACAGAAATGAGAGCAGATTGTTCTGGATGGGCCTCATACTGTGTCCTCTCATCTGGTCCGGCTTTTTCATCATATGTCTCTTTGGACTTAAATTCAAGTGGATGGTATGAATAATAGTAAAGCTTTCGATATTATAAAGAAAGGTTGTTGACCGGTTATTTCAAATATAGCAATAATATACTTGTGTTTGTTTATGTATGTGATGTATGTAGTAAGGACCAATATAAAAAAAATATTCAAGCGCATATTATCGTTGTAAGCCTTTAAGCCTATATGGCTAGGCTAAATATGGTATTAAAATCGTCTTATTATATTTTAAACAAAGTTCTATACTCTGACTGGGGATAGAACCCAAACTATCGCCATACCTAGACAGGCGCTTCTAACATAACTGGGCCATGGTGATAGCATCATATACATATATTATTTCACTTAATATTCTTCTTGTAAAGGTTTCTTAATGTATTTATTTATATTTCCAGCTATTAGTGTTAATAGCATTAACACTGACGGGAGCGAACTTGTACGGTTACGTCAAATGCAAATTTGGCGCGAAAGAGAACCTCAAGTCGGCGACCACAGACTTCGTGAAACAGCAAATATTCCAAAACGCCTCATCGTTTATGTTCACGCAGCCGGCCCCGCCCACCACTGGCAACACTGGCGTTGTATAGATACTGATAGACTATTATAATTGTAACATTAAATTAAAGCATTAAGATTATTTAAATTTATTTTATTTTTTGCATCTTTTGATTTCAACATTAAGTTTTTAATCATGTGATAAATGTTTGTTACTTTACTCTATGTATATAGAATATTACCTTATCGCACTATATTTGTACTTATTTTCGTTTCTATATTACGTGAGTACTGGAAACTTTATTATTACACATTTAGCTATAAGTTTACTGTAAATTATTTATGAATATACTATTAAGAATATATTGAGTATATGCTTTTTACCTGCTTTCTGGATAAGACCATCTCTTGTCCACCGTCAGCTAGCGTCTATCGTAATTCAAATAATTTATGTAGATAATTGTTTCTAAAGTGTAAAGAGTAATTTATACTAATTCTATAACCCTAATGAGATTGTTTGATCTGAGGAACTACTGGTTAAGCTTAGCAGGTAACCATTAAAATCTCGTTTTTGTGTTCTTCTACCCATACCTTTACATCTGCTACAACTATATATATATATATATATATATATATATATATATATATATATATATATATATATATATATATATATATATATATATATATATATATATATATATATATATATATATATATATATATATATATATCTCTCTAGTTATTATACTATTAGCATCTGCTTAGCATAATAACGGCACTCAAAAAAGCTTGTGAAGACAATAGATTTCTCCAATCCTTTTAATAACACTGATGTCGGTAAACCTTTAGCTTTATCTACTTAAAGCCATGTATTTGTCATCAAATATTATTTAAATGTTTTATCGTTACTTGCGTAACCGTAAACAGCACAAATGCATTAACGCGAACAATTTTCATACTACTATTGTATTGCTAGGGTACCTCAAGGTGGTGTATTTTCTCCGTTATTTTTCTGTATCTGCATAATCTTCACAATTTCTTATTAGACTACTTTGTGTGCTAAGTAATATTAACATAACTAAGCTATTATTAAAAAGCTAGTACATTCTTAAAAATATCAATTGAGTATAAAAATAAAGTCTTTTGTACTAACGTGTTAACTATATCACAAAGTCACTTTCATTTAGTATATTGTATCGGCAAAATACAAAAATAATATGCTCCAGGTGAGGCTCGAACTCACAACCCCGGCATGTCTCACACGAACACTGTCTTATAAGTACCGTGCGCTAACCAATTGCGCCACTGGAGCTGCCGGTGAGATGGCCGAAAACGCGACTTCTTGTTTTCTTCAACTTAGGTTTTCACTTTAAAGTTAAATAAATGTGTTGTCACAATTTCTTGATTTTGCATATATTACATTTTATAATAAAAAAAATTATTTATGGCTAATAGTTTGTGCTTGACTGATTAAAGGATATGGAATATATGGAACTGGCCTTACGATGTTTTCTGTGCCAGTTCGTGATCGTTCCACAAGGCTTAAAACTAGTCTTTTATCAAAACTAGTATTATAAAATATATTGTTTAGAATGCAACTCACATTAAATATAAATATATGTAGGTACAAGTTATAGTAGCGTATTTAATTCTTCAACATTAGCCTTAGTCACTGAAGAGTTAATTGTTGTTTTTAAGTATCAGCTTAAGCTTAGAATACAAAATATGTCGGTCAAGTACGAGCAGTAATCATGCTCGAAGGGTTCCGTACCAATTTCATGATTTTAGGTGAGCGGAATGTGCAAGTCATAATTTATTTGGATTTTTTTTATTTAACTCTAGATCAACGGGAAGTATAATTTTTAATTACGCGGCTAATTTTATGCAAAAGATTTATAAAAAACAAAGCATAAACGCTCGCATGTTTTGATTGCGTTGACTGAGAAGTTACTTTTTTTTCTGAGATCCGAGAGACTATAGACTGTAGATTTTTTGGAATTCATTTCAGCAGGAGATCTGCACTCGGTCTTAAGAAAAAAAAATGTCCTTGACCGACACACAGACAGACAGCCAAAGATGATACGTTTATTTTTATGGAGCCCTAAAAATATATAATAGAAAACGAATCTATGATTTTATAAGTTTTGTCTGTCTGTTTGTCAACTATGTTAAAATGTTAATTATTAATTAGCATGAATTTAATAAAAAAAGAAATGGCACCCCAATAGAAGTTGTTCAGCGTGACAAGCATTTTCCAAAGACGTATAGATCTGGAATATCTGACGAAGGACCATAATAGCCTAGTTGTTCACTAGCCCGAGGTTTTCCATGGGTATGGTGGGCAGTTTGTATTGATAAATAAAGTCACAGAAGGTTGAGGTCGCCGTGTCGCAGTAGAACAGTTTGATTATCACTACGATTGTTGTTAGTTCCTTTTCGTCTCAGAGACGATAACATTTGAATTGTTTTTGGGTCAATCTCCAAAACGGGCGTATTTGTGTTATCGCTTTGGTGTTTGTCAGATATTGATATTTATAGGCGAATTATGTAAATGTCTCATTAAAATCATAATTGTAAAGCCAAAAAATATTCTTAATTTAATCGGGAGTTGTGTCAACCCAGAGCGCTCAAGATAATATTTGGGTGTAATTTGTTTTATACATTTATAATAATCTTAGGCATAAAATAAACTTTTACCATGTAGATTTGACACCGAACTGTATATAAAAATAAATATTAAATACGTTTTAATAGCATAGCTCTTCCCGCATAATATGCTATTTTATCCATTAGTTAACGCTTTATACGACCGTCGTCCCCTTTAATAAGTCGTCACGAGCAACGCTAAATCGCTATCTTGTATATTGTATTGAAAATAACTAGGTACATACAGATATAAAGATATAAAGAACTACGGAAGTGGGTAAGTAATAGTAAATAGTAGTAGTAAGTAATACAGCGAGAAGACAGACAATATCTATGCAATGCAAATTAAAATATACTATGGTGTATATATGCATATATTTTTAATAACAGTAGTATTATGTAATCATTAAATACATATATATAAAAATAAATCATTATATTTTCTATTATCATATATTTTCTATTATATTTATATGTGAGCGGATCAAATAATTTTACACTCATATATTATAACTAGTTCACGGATTCGAACCCGCTGGCGTCTATGTAGTACTTTCCTTTTTAATAACACAATATGTTATTGAAAATCGTATATCCAATGTACTTGCGTGAAAAATATATGTATTTTTTTTATTTGCGAAAAATTAAATATGATTTTATATGTAATATTTTTAAAAGTAGACTCTGTTTCTCACATCACAATGTAATTTAAACACCCTATTTATTTACTCACTCGTTAATTTCATTTAATAATTCAGTTTCACTTGCAAATAAATAATTCGAATGTGTTTATTTTTTATTTTCACTTTTTCATGTACTATATAATGTATTATTATATGTATGTATATTTTATTTTATATAAGGTATATATAAATAATTTTAATTTTTATACCGATTTTATAATATTACATTTTTTCTAGCCATCCAATGCTAGCTAGACAACTGTCACTCTTATCACGATTTCAAAATTTAATTCTTTATAAATTTAATTCTTCATAGGCTGGTATTCTTTAGGCTGCTAAATAATTAAATATTTCATTTGTATAAGAAATCAATAACTTTAGTATACGAATATAATTATCTTTTTTATATTCGTATTTTAGTGAATTTATATTAAGAAAAATTACATTTATTATTTATTATTTTACATTTTATTGTAACATAATAATTATAATAATCATACATTATCTGTGAGCACTATTTTTAGATTACATTAGCTAAACGTTCATAAATAGTAACTATAGACCTTTTGTTTAACTGTCAGTATTCTTATGGCTAATTAAAAAGTAAGCATCTTCGCTAATTCATGAATATGTACATAGCTTCATATTATAAAATTTATCTGTCTTCATATAAATAAAAGTAGATGTTAGAAGACTCCACATTTGTATGTGTATAGGTACATGCACTGGTGCACCCGCACAAAGTCGGAGCGTATCGATAGTAACAGACAAAACACGGGATATTTTTATTATATATAATGTGTAAAGCATTTCTTTTCTTGAAACAAAATAGACATAATGTATTTTACTCCTCGAAGTACGACGATGTAGGCGCTGTCCCTACATTTCAAATCGTTGATAACTTTTAGAACATCAATATATGTGGGTTTGATACCCACCTACAGTTAACTGCTATTATGACCTGTATTTAATTGGTAGAAAATAATACTGCTTATTGTTTAAAATAGTTTCGTTAACAACATTTAATTTCTTGAGAATTGTCAAAACAGATCAAACAGATACTGAGGCTTATCCTTAGGTGATAATTACATCCTACATGCTGGTGACCTTATAAGAATCCCAACAATTCCATCATATATGACTTCTGTTTAGATTTTTTAAAGAGGAACAATTCTGTCGCACGGACGCTCTTAAGCTCGTCTGTTTATTTAATAATTATTAAAGTTTTCATATGGATCCCTAACGTTTATGTAAATATCCTGTCACCTATGTCTATTACAGATGATGAAGGATTCTAATAATAAAAGAATTGTTTAAATCGGTCGACTAATTTCGAACCCTATCGCTGTCACACAAGCAAACAGATCTTTCCTCTTTATAGCAATAGTATATAGGTAGGTATGTATAACAGTAGTATATTATCCTCGATAAAGTGATTGGAAAGGGAAATAAAACGTATATGTCCAATACATGCATATTATATTAGAGTAAATCACACACACATATGTATAAAATAATATAAGCGAAACATAGCTTACATCATTACATTAATGATATTATAATATACCTATTGTTTAATTCATGAGTAATATATTTTTTCAATGAGGACTTAAAAGATGCCAGTCATTGGCTTTCCTGAATTGATTTAGGAAGCTTATTCCAAAGTAATGGAGCTTTTCCGGAAAAGGATTTTTGCAGAAATTTGGTATTGCTGTTTAAATTGATACAACACGAGACTTCCTCCAGCGTAGAAGAGTGTCTTAAGGAAATGGAAAGCCCTAATAGCAAGCTCTGTGACACTGCAAGGTGATTTTACTCCACTGCAAGGCTTATTATGATCCACAAGTGATGATAACATTAAATATTAAGAAAAAGAGTAAAACAAAAAAATAAATTAAGACTAAATGCACCATCTTTTAAAGTGGATACAGCATGCTATATAACAAATAATATTAAGTTATACAATTTTAATTCACTAAGCGCTTGTTCACTAATCTAATGAGGAAACCAAGCGTGACGTTAAATTAATTGTAACACAACACTGACAAACATATTTTTAACAATATTAATATACTTTTTGTAGATAAAATTATCGAAAGTAGAGATTTATAAAATAATTCAAATATGAGATAAAATTTTAAACTTATATTTTAACATTGAGTCTCCAAATAAGTCAAGAAAAAGAAGGGTTCGCTGTTGTCGCTTAGTATTTTAGACAGTCGTGAAATCGGCGAGTTTCTACCTAACACTGTTCTACGAGGAGGTCCTACGAGAGGAGTAATCGGTTTGCGTGGATACCGAAAGGGGACATTAAGCCTAAATTTGGATAATAGTTCTGGATTATCGCTTGTGCTGTTAAGAGACTTGACAGAGACATTAAATCTTGCTTACAACGCTGTTTCGTACGACATTCAATCCTTAAAAATTCTTTAAAATTAAAAAAATTGAGTACATTGGGAGGACCCAATGATAAATCACCACAACCACCCACCACAAACGCATCAACAAGGCAATATCGACAATATTAACTAAGTACATGAATCATAATTAAAAATCTCATCTCGATTATGGAAAATTATAATAAATTCAATAGTTGTATTTTATTAATATATTATATAGATTAGGAGCCGAATAACAGTGCGGTGTCGACAATCGGTTTGTAATTTATAATACAATCTGGTGATAAATATGTAAACGAGTCGCGGCTCAGTGCCATTTTGTTATCAAACGTTGTTACAACATTAAACTGTGTATTTTTAATCATAACTACATACGTCAAGTTATACAATTACTCACTAATCGTAATTAGGAAGTACTTGGTATAATTGTTATTTTTGCTCTATAGCACATTAAGTAGTGACTGCGGCACTCAGAGACGTTCATTAACTCTATTGACCATTAAAACAGCAAGCTACGCTTAATTGCTAATGATGGCGTATTTACATGTCAATAATGAGACACCACCGACTTCCTACGAAGTAGACATCTTATATACCTAATCCTATACATTTAGATAGTTGTTACAAGCGCAATATTTACTAAAAATATATTTTTAACGATATATTTACCATTTTGCAAAGTTTAAAAACATAAATTACAGGATGAAAAATGAAAATATATGTATATATATATGTATATACAATTATCCGCTATATATTATTTGTGTATTCCCATATATGTTTCATTAATTTTAAAGTGAATATCTAAGTTGAGGAATAGAAGAAGTCGCGTTTTCGGCCATCTCACCGGCAGCTCCAGTGGCGCAATTGGTTAGCGCACGGTACTTATAAGACAGTGTTCGTGTGAGACATGCCGGGGTTGTGAGTTCGAGCCTCACCTGGAGCATATTATTTTTGTATTTCGCCGATATAGTATACTAAATTAAGAAATATTATGTAATAAATTCATATATCGTTAAAAATATATATTTAGTTCATTAGATTTTTTTATTCAATTAAATTAATTGAACTTTAAATATGTAGCTAAGTATATTGTTTCATATAGATATAGGTACTAAGGTAATAGATAGGCTACTATATATGTTTTATATTCAAACAGTTATTCTATATTCTTTAAGTTGCCATTTTGGACAGTATTTAATGCTTTTACGAAATTTTTATTCTTATTTCTTTATAAACTATATAGTAATATTCATTTTTTTGATTCATGCCAAATAAGTTTCTGTTAAACGTTATTATGAGAAAAGTTCATATATACTTCTTATAGTATAGCCCCAGTAATTTCAAAAAGAAAAGTCAAAAAACCCGCAATAATTACAAACTAATATTTGCCATATAGACACAACTAGCGCGTATGTGTTGTTGTAACTTGAAACAAAAAGTACAAGTTATCTTAAAATATGCAGAACTTGTGAAGAAGATGGAAAAATGTTTCAAATCAATAGGAAAAATATTCTAGTAACTTAACTATTTCACCAAAGATTGTAAGCAAAATGAATGAATGAAATTTATGCTCATGATATCTACTTTGTAAGTAATATATGAACCTATTGCACACAAAATGTATTCTATAACTATTCTATTAACTAATAATTGTTATTGAAATAATTTCATAATCAGTCTATCATAATAATTAAAAAAATATTCCTAATATTGACTAACTTATTGTACTGTAAGTTTTTTTTTAAATCTCAAGTAAATTTAAAAGGCGATCATATAACACGAATACAGATTAACAGTAAGTTTATTAGAAAAAATCAAAACAAACAAAATATAAAAAAAAATGAAAGCAACAAAAAGTTATGCTCCAGGTGAGGCTCGAACTCACAACCCCGGCATGTCTCACACGAACACTGTCTTATAAGTACCGTGCGCTAACCAATTGCGCCACTGGAGCTATGGCAGTTGACGCCAAAATGCTGTACGTGTTCTATAATGACAGATTGAGTGAAATGACATTCTTTTTTTATTATCCAAATGTCAAATTTCAAATAATTACAATTGTATTTTGTTATTGTATTATTTTTATTCATTAAATAAAGAAAATTCGCTCTTATATATATATAGTAAATTATTTGTAATAAATTTGCTAATTCCACGTAGCTTCTGAATACTTTGAATTCTGTAGTATTGAAATTAATAAACTGAGTGTAGATAAACACAAAATGGAATGTAAACGTCACATATATGTGATTCGGAACTTGTGTTGTGATTTGGTTTCGTAAAACAATGTTATATACTGATCTTTACTGGTGAAAAACTGATATTTGGATGTGATATAAGTGTTTCGAAATAATTCTTGTATATTTATCTAATGTTTTCACACAATGAATTGGTTCGATGCTTCGGGGCTAACGAGCTTAGCCAAGTCAGCACTGAAAGAAGCGCAGAAAACTATCGATAAAGCATTAGATATTCAAGATGACAGTAGTGAAGAGCAACAAGAAGAAGTCCCGGCGCCATCCTCCTCAAAGTCGTCACCAGGAACAAGCTCTACACCTCAAAAGGATAACGCAGATTTTTTTTCTTCATGGGGCCTCACTGTTAGCGCTGAAAGTGAAAAATCGGATTCTTTAAAAGATCAACCTGTCGTTACAGAGAGTCCTTTAAAAGGCAACTCACAAAGCTTATGGGGCTCATTTGCAGGTTCATTCTTTGAACAGCCTAAATCTGATAGTAGTACAATTGTTCGTCCACCGAAAGCAAAGTCTATGAATGTTATTTCTGGTAAGTATGACAGTCAAGATGATTTATTTTCTCAAAGTCAACTAGTTATGTCTGACGGTGCTGAATATTTGAATTTTAAAAAGGAGGATGTTATGAAATGTGATGACAGAAGAGACTCAAATAAATCAAATGTTTTATCTTTTGTGTCAAGTAGAAATAGTTCTGATTCTGTAGAAGTGTTGTCACAAAGCCTAAAGTCTACACCTGACTCGGAGCCAGCATCATGTCATTCATTTTCACACAGCAGTAGCGCAGGCCTAAAACTTAATTCGGAATCTGTAGAAATATTACCAGATAGTCTTATAAGTCCAAGTTCTATAGAATGTTTAGGCTTTGATAGTTATGCCAGTGATAAGAATAGTAGCTCTTCCTCAAACATATCAAATGATATTTTTAACAAGAAATCTACTCCTATTGGAGAGAGGACTGAGCGGGCTGACACTATCAGCGATAGTGTCAGCTTAGTTGCAGATGATGATGAAGACACAATGTCTTATAACTCCATATCAGAATGTACAGCTCCTACAGTGTTGGATACTGAAGAAAACCCAATTAATCCATACTTAAAAATGTCTAAAATGATGAAAAGTGACAATATCCTACATTTGGAACAACCTTTAATCCTACAGAAAATGCAAATCAGTAAAAATTCTTCCAATGATGGCTCTTGGTCTGACAGAACTTTGAATGCAGACAGTGATAGTGTCACTTTAGATCACACAGAAGAGCAAAGGAAGGCACATGAGCCAGAAGATATTTTAATGGAGAAATTAAGTGACTCATCATCATCATTTTATAATGTATCAGTAGATTTATTAAGATCTGAGAGCTCGGCATTTGTGAATGTTGAAAAAAAGCAATGCAGTGGGGACAGTAGTGATTCATCACAAAAGGAGTCTAGTGTAAAAGAGAGAACTTCACCCGTAAGCTCTGATAGCAAAAGTGATTTAGTCAAAATTGGGTCAGACCGAACATCAGGTCATACCTCTGGTGATGAATTGGAAACTGCTACTTCATCAGATATTGAAATAATACCTAGTCCTAATGGAGATAGTAGCAATGGCTGTAGAAATAGCCCTGGAAAATATGGTTTTAAGCAAAAATTTGATGGTGCGACATCTCCTAACCTTGTAGATTTAGTTCTTGGTAAAAACTTGGCTACAAAAATTCGTGGCCATAATAGAGAATTGTCTGAAACATCAATACAGAGTAATACAAGTGATGAGAGCCAATGTTCAGAGAATGATAGATTAATGAGACGACTCTGTGAAATGGCAGAAATATTAGACGCTAGAGAAAACAGACTGATGGAAATTAGTAGGAATAATGCAGAGTTGGTTGAATGTAACAATAGCTTAAAAAATCAAGTGGAAACTTTGATGGCTAAGCATGAAGGAGGAGATATTAATACTATAACAGAGGATTATACCCAAAGAATGTCTGCACTCGAGAAAAAATTCCAACAAGCTATTAGAGAAAAGGTAAAGCGCACATAATATATTTTGTAATATTTACAGATTATATTCAATTTTAGTTGCAAATTTTGTAGTTTCTTCAAATTAACTTTCATATTGACTTTGATAAATGTAAAAGCAAAAACATGTTGTATATATCTATCTAATACATTATAATATGAGATATCAAAAAAAAATTGTATACAATTATTTAATGTATGATATTTATAATATTTGTTATCCGGCAATTAGAAATCAGTGTACGGTTAATTGTAGCACTTAATGGATAAGTTAATCTCATTTTAAAGTAGATAAATATATAGAAACATTAGTACTCAATGCAAAATTATTTCAACTATCAAATATTTTGGTCATTTTGAAATTATTTGTTTTTTTTTTCATTACATTTATTTTATACTTTATTTATTATTATAAATGTATCTATACTAGAGTGCCATTTGGCATATAATATGTGAACTGCATGTGGGAAACAGATTGAGTTACTTATAAATTCTGTGCTTTAGTATTTGTTAGTAAAAAATTACTTATTTGTAATGTATTTATCTTTGTATTGCTCCACTTGTCCATCCAGGACCAATTACGAAAACAATTAGATAATCTTAAATCGGATATATCACGTAAAAAGTCATCGGAGCTAGAAACTTTACTGAAAGAGAAAGATGACATGATAGCTCAGCTACAAGAGGAGGGAGAGAAGTTGGCGAGGCAAGAGTTACAACACTCCAATATTATAAAAAAATTAAGAGCCAAGGAGAAAGACAATGAACAAGTTATAAAGAGCTTACGGTAAGATTATTTTTTTTTATTGTGCTATTTGTATATAGGCATAAATATCATTGGATATGTTTGTTTGTATATTTGCAAACGTCGTTGTTGTTAATTAATAGTTAGTAGTTACCATTAAATAATTTTTAACATTTTTATTTTTATTTGTTTTTTTTTTGTAGTCATATTGAGCTAGCCTGTAACTTTGACGTACCGACGTATGGATACTGTAATTTAAGTAATTTTGTGTTGTTTTTTTTTACACTATGTAATATAATATGTAGTAGTTAATTTTTTTTTTTATTTTTTTGATATAATTTTTATATTTTTGAACCAATTAAAATAAAATAAACACTAAATGTTAGGCAAGGCTTACCATAATAATTGTATTAGATTGATATTATATAGATTATGTATATTAAATCAGTTATGTCGTTTCTGGGATTAGCGTACACAAACGCACAAACAACAAACAAACAGACAAAATTTATAAAAATCATCAATCAAAATGAAATAATTAAAAATCAAATTTAGGTTCTATTACATTGATAAACAGTTTTTATTTTTATTTTTAGTATAATTTTATTTAGCTTTAACTTTATCCTGCTTATAGAAAAGTAGGCAGAGGGTTTCTAGTGTTAAAATATTCCGTTCCCCGCTGATTGGCGGAGCGCAACGCCGCGCCTTGTCTTGATGCTAGAGTAAAGAAAATGATAATGAATTATTCTGCCCGAGTGGAAGTCGAACTCGCAACCGTCGTGTTTACAGGCAGACGCCGTGCCACGACGGTCTCAATATATTAAAGAGTATAATTAAAAATGTAAAATTTGTATCCAGGGACAAAATATCTGAACAAACCGCGGAACTGGATCGCATGAAGCGATCCATGTCAGCCAAGGAAGAGTTGGAAGTGAGTCAAATCGAAGCTGTATATAGATTGACTACGACTAATAAGAAAATGGAGGCGGAACTTGCCGAGGTATATATATATATATGTATTTTGTTATAATAACTTAAAAGAAATATCTGTCTGTGTTAACACATAATAAATGTACCTATATTTATTTGTTTGTGCCATCTTGTTGTGGCATAAGGCATGCTTATATTTCAACTATTGTTCTTTACTTAGTAAGTAAGACAAAGCGCCACCAGTACGTACGTACCTACTGCCAGTGACATGATCACTTTTTTTGCTCATTTTATATATAGAGCCAGTACTGCTGCAGTTTTGGCGTAACCTATACATAGATACTTATTGCAAGTTTTGCAAGAAATGGTTTTTTTAATATTATTTTACGCAGCCATTGTGTTAATAGTTCATATAGAATGATATATTATATTTGATTTACGCTAAAACGACGGTATCAATCTCCAACTTTGACCAACTAAACAATGAATACGTTTCATACGATCGTGTCTAATCTGCGACTGTTTGTCCATACACCTCATAAACGTATCGACCGATTAGAATAAAATTTCGTGTATGTATTTCAATAGATTCCTGGCGAGAAGTTGAGTTGAATTAACTTAACTTAATTTAATTGCTTGGTAATTTGCAAACCGCGACGTTGGGCTCCACCACTGAAAACCGGAAAGGAGTGTCTTCATGTTCTTCTTTGTGTGTTCCTTTGCCATTTAAGCTATATATGTATATTTATTTATATAGTATTATTAACATTACGTCGCTTTATCTTATCTGATTTTTGCCAACGCAACGAAATGATTGAATTTTGAATCGATATAAATCTATTTACATAAATGTGTTAATAGATTTTATATCTAATTATGGACAATTGTCCGTATATTATTATATTTATGTATTAAACACACGAACACACAAAAGCCAATTAATTGTATTTCAAAAAATATTATTTATTTGCTTGTTATGAATTTATATTATTATATTTGTATACAATGTATGTATATCTGGCGTATATCTATATATGCTATAAATATAGACATAGGTTATCAGACTCATAGATAGTCTCATTAATTTTTTTACCTTCAACTAAAACCTTTTGACCTTTTGACATCTACGTGGTTTAATAACAATGTCGCGCGAAATATAAATATTAAATTATATACGTATAAGAGGAGGGCCGAGACTGTCTCCTCTCCATAGGAATAAATTGAGGAGGTTCATCATAGACCGGCGGGCGTTACGGCGACGACGGCGCGTGTTGGGTGAGATTGATGAGTGTAACATACCGTCGGAATTGCGGTTGGTTACCGTTATGGGATAGTCGAGGTCTAGAAGGACGCTGCGAGGGCATCGAAGAGGTGGATGAATAGCGTACTGCGGGCTCTTAAGTAGCGTTTGCAGAACTCCTTAGGAGAACTCCAATTCAAAAGCTTTGTCCACGTTGCCTTTTTTCGTTGCCTGTTGTCTTCGATTAACATCACGGGCATCCGGATGTTTTTGAAGGATTTTTTTTTGGACTCTATGAAGGAGATCTTATTGATATCTTAGTATGTGCGAACACTATACAAGCATAGTATATTATAGGACAGATGCAGTTTTCGTACAATATCAGCTTTTTAGGAAGTGACATTTTACTCCGCTTACGAGTAAGAGGTTAAAGCCTGTTCATGACGAAGGTGGTTTTCTTGCTCACATACGGTATGTGGGGTCGCAAAGATAGCTTCAAATCTAGAACAGCGCCTAATTATGCAGGTAAATAAACATCTCTACCTCTATGTTCCCGTAACGTTTACGCGGATAGAGAACCGCGTGATGTATGGCCGAGTAGCGTGGTCGGAATCCGGACCGTTTGTGTATGAACAGTCGATTCGTCTCTACTATTTCTTATATTCTAGCTAATGAGACTATATACTAGGATAGGTCTGTAACTAGAGGGTAGGTTGGCGTTTTTTTAAGTTTACGGATACTTATAACTACTATAACTATGGGTGTGTTCCTCGGTAACTCGGTAGGGACGGAGCATCCTGCTGGAAGAGCGTTGAAAATTAGGACCATTAAAGATACGAATTGGATCGGAAGATTCTTCAGGACCTTGTTTGAAATTTTGTTGGGACCCGAGTATTTTTGAGATTTAGGTTCAGAATATATTTGACCTCGTCTACATCGGTCCAGTCCCCACGAAATACTGTGACAATCGAGTGTTTTTAATATAACATACGAAACATAAAAAGTCTTTATTGCACACTTAAATAAAACATGCACACATACACACTGTACGAAGCATTTGTAAAAACTTAAAATGCACAAAGATTATATCACCTTATCACTAATAGTGATCTCTTCTATTGTGATATTTGAAGTGAGGTGATAATTGATTTGTTTATTCCACCTTGGATGCGTGCAGTGCACAGCTGTTGCTTAACGTTTTCAAAAAAAGTTTTGTTTTATGCACCTATATATGGAGTAGAATTCTTAAAATGGACCCAGCCCCCTTCTACGCCCATGGTAGCACTATTCAAAATTAAAACCAACCTGAAATTGTTCTATTCCAGACAAAAAGTCTTCTCGACGACACTACTCAAAAGCTAGACAGCACACGCACTTCCCTAGATGCCCTCAAACGGGAATTAACTGAGCTACAACGAAGTAACTCAGAAATGCATAAGATAAAAGCTGCGTATGCGCAAGTTGAAGCCGCGAGGGAACAGGCGGAGAGGGACGCGGACATGTTGAGGCACGAGCTGAAGCAGTTGAGAGTGGAGAGGGCCAGAGGTGACATGTTTTTGGAGTTTTGTAGTTTACTTTTATGTCAATTTTCTTGTAATTTGTAAGTTTTTTTGTTATTCAAATTGTGTAATTTGTGATGTGATCCTTCTGCATACGAGATTTTACATTTTTATTAAAGTTGTCGTCACAGCGGCCGAAGATCCTTGGCGACTTTGGTAAGATTAAAAAAAAAAGGAATTTTTAAAGAAATAGATTTTTAAAAATATAAGGAAGACGTATTAACATATTAATGTTTAAGTAACTATAACAATGTAATTAGAATTATATATTAAAAAAATGACGACGTAAACATTACTTATTCCAAAAGTCAGAATAAAATGTTGTACAGAGGAGCAGCGCTGGCTGTCCCGCGAGGAGACGCTGCGGCGCGAGGCCGCGGAGGCGGTGGCGGAGGCCGAGGCGGCGCAGGGCGGCGACGACGCGCCCGCCGCCCTGCTGCAGCAGCTGGCCGCGCTGCAGCGCGCCGCGCTCGACCGGGACTCCGCGCACGCCGCGCTCGCCGCGCAGCTCTCCGCCAGGCTGGGTGAGTGAGAGTCCGCGCACTGCAGCCACTCACCCACTCACCCACTCACCCACCTGGTGCGACCTCTGCCGCAGCCTCCCTGGAGACGGCGCTGGCGAGGGCCCAGGAGCGGGAGCGGCTCGCGCGGGAGGAGCACCGCGAGCTGCTGCGCCAGCTGGAGGCGCAGGCGGCGGCGGCGCAGGAGGCGGGCGCGAGGGCCGCGCGGCTGTGTGACGCGCACGAGCAGCTGCACGCGTGAGTAGCGCGCGGGCGAGTCGCGCGGGCGAGTCGCGCGGGCGAGTCGCGCGGGCGAGTCGCGCGGGCGAGGACAGCTCATGCTTAAGTCAACTAATGTTGAAGTTACTCTATTATGTACGTTCCTAGGAAATCCGTCGAACTGGAGAAGTTACGTGAGGAGAGCGAGAGGGAGATAGCGACGTTGCGTGCGCGAGTGAGCGAGATAGAAGCGCACCGGAGCGCCGAGCGCGCCGCACTCGACACTGAAAAGAAGCGCAATACCATATTACAGGTACGGGACGGAGGTGGTGGCCTTTTCCTTAAATAGATCATAATGAGAGTCAACAACACTTTGAAATTTGTATAGCTATGTTGCTATAAGCTAATAATATTACACCGAGACCCGTGTGGTGCTCCAGGAGCAGCTCTCGTCCCGCGGCGACGTCTCTCCGTCTCCCTCCGCCGCGTCCGACACATTCTCCGCCTCCTTCTGGCAAACGGTGAGTGTTTATACAATATTCTTAGTTCTGCTCTTCTCTTTTATGTGCTTGTAATTTTTGACTCCTTTGAAGTGGAGAACCCAGATTGTGTGATTATTGTCTGGAGTAAAAAGTGTATTACAATTTACAATGTTAAAATGTTACAATTTTGAATTATTAAATAATATAATGTGGATCTAAAGATGAATAGTCACCAATAAAATGCTATGGAAATGCGCTAGCACTAAATAATGAGAGAGAGAAGATACTCTTTTTCTTTAATAGTCGTTGACCGCAGCCACAAACAGACATACTATTGTTACAGGACGAAGCCACAACGTCTAACATGGGCGCGGGCGTGAGCGTGGGCGTGGGCGTGGGAGGGGGTGTGGGCGTGGTGTCGGTGGAGGAGCACCTGGCGGCGCTGACGCGGCGCGACGGGGAGCGCCGCGGGCAGGGCGCGGCGCTGGCGGCGCTGGCGGCGGAGAGGCGCGCGCTGGCGGACCAGCTGGCGGAGGCGCACCACCGCCTGCAGGAGTACCAGGTGCGTACCCGCTCCGGGGTGGCGACTTGACTGTAGGCGAGCAGTCAGCAGAGCGAATGAGGTTTGCTGCGTGTAATTGTATGAGGCGATGTAACTGTCAAGCACAGCAGCGCGCTGGAGGACAGGAGCTGCGCGTTAGGAGGGAAGAGGAGGAGGTTGTCTGGACTTCATAGGAGTACCAGGTTATCAGGAGAAAGTGTTTTACATAGTATTTCTCCGCTGCGCAATGTTATGGATTATAGATGTCATTAAATATCGCGTTACTTATTCTTTCACAGAGCGTACAAGAACAATACGACGCCCTCCTGCAGATGTACGGAGAGAAGGAGGAGCAGCTGGCGGAGCTCCGTCTGGACCTCCATGACGTCACGCAGCTGTACAAGGCCCAGCTCCACGATCTGGTCGAGTTTAGACGACAACAGCAACGATAGCATCCGCCATCTTTTCCGTCATTCCGTCTGATACAATTGTCGGAATTCCGCCCGTCATATTCCCGAAAACACTTTCCGCCAGTCCGACCGTCGGTTATATCAGCGAATAGTCCGCCATTGGAATCCAGTAAACCGATAATACCGAAAGAAAATTTAAGAAAATCCACATCTTACCCGTCTCTACCAACTAAATGTACAGAACCATGTCTGTTATCACGTTCATTATCACACATTGATACGACAATAATAAATAAAAAAAATCTTTTAAATGATAAGATTTTAAACCAACCTCCTGAAAGTATGGCAAATAAAGTCTTTAAAGCTACAATTGAAATGCAAGAGAAAAAGTGTGACATGAATTGCTGTTATAGCAGGTTCGATGTCTGAGTCGTGCAATAGTAAAACTTCTTTAATTTATATAATATTTCGTTTTTTATAAATTAATAATTTAGCTGTGTTACCTAAAATATAATCGATTTAAATTCCAATATCTTATGTCAGTGGCGAAGTGTCCATATAACACGATTCCCATAGAGTTACCTTTTGGCAATCATTATAAATAAATTCATAAATAGTAAACAACAATTCATTATTAACTAACCATAATCCCACAATATACCACATATTTGCTGAGGAAATAAACTTCGACGATTCGACTTCGTTTTTTTTTTTGACGTTGGCTTACCTTTTTAAATATTGCACTCCTCGCCACCGCCCCATTTGTTAACAACAAAACTTAATTATTAAATAGGTAAATTAAAATGGCTTTTCAAAATAAATTATTTCAGTACTAGCTTATTATTATTAATCGTATCATATATTCCTACAGCGTATGAAGGATTAAAAAACAAAAAACAATAGAATTTAATCCTCTTTTAAAATATGAATCTGAATATTGTGAATAGCTTCACTTCATCTATATATTCTACTAACTATAGATATTGTATGCTAGATAGTGATGTACTGGGAATGTCACTCATTTTATAAATTCTTCTCTAGAAGAAGAAGAAGAAGAAGACCAAGAGGCCACCACCACTGTCAGGTCCTTCCCCGGTCTTGTTCGAGTTAGGGTGAATAGCTTACAACGAAGTATCTGAAAATGATCTAGTTGTAATCATAAGAATGATATTCTTTAATCAAACGACTTGTTTAGAATATGTGTACCAGAGGATCTTTTCTTAACTTATTTAAATGGATTAGGTATTGTTAAACACTTATAATTAAATAAATACTGGGACTTAAAACTATGAATTAATTGTATTTTATATTAAAATAAGGCCATATTGTTTGTAGAAAATTTGCTTGTATTAGAAATATTATTGTTATAGAAATATTATTTAGTTTTATAGAAGCTATGTAAATGTAAATTACACAATTATTTTATTGCCAGAATTAGTCACTGTATATTTATGAAATTAAAATATTTAAATATTCAGCATTTGTTTTTATTTAATGCAACTATATAATAATAATAATAATACTTATTGCACAAAAAATATATATATATATATATATATATATAATATATATATATATATATATATATATATATATATATATATATATATATATATATATATATATATATATATATATATATATATATATATATATATATATATATAACATTTCACAAACATAATTATGTGTATATTATGTGCAATGGCGGCCTTATCGCTGAAAGCGATCTCTTCCAGGCAACCATTATGATTAATATAATGATGATATGAAATCAGTAGCACAAGTGCAGAAAGGTGCAAAAAGTATTACATTACGACTATAAATACATTTAAGGTATTATATATAAATATACTAAATATACTTACATATATAATAATTTATATAGATATACATACATACACATACACATATATACACATAGATACACAACATATATAAATAAATAAAAAAAATAAAAAAAAATACATAAGAGGATACCATGTACATACAAACATATAAAGGTATATATTATACACTTAAATAGACATACATACAATAAATATGAAATTATAAGATATAATTCTAATTATATAGATAGTTCCAGATAGTGTTCTTTGAGACGGCGTTTAAATATTCCAACAGATTGGGACTGTCTTACTTTGAGTGGCAACTCATTCCAGAGTTTTACTGTCTTAACAGTAAAAGAGTCACCATAGCATTTCGTACGGCACAAAGGTATCTCTAGGAGGTTGTTAGTCCGGGAGCGGAGTTGTTGGGAGTGATTGGTGCTTGACCCTAAGAGCTTGAAACGTTCCTTGAGGTACATAGGAGTAACAGGATGGTAGAGGATGGTATAAAGGAGAGTGAGGGAGTGTAAGTTGCGTCTGTGTTGTATCGTCAGCCACTTTAGCTGGCTGCGAAACTGCGACACATGGTCGTACTTTCTCAGTCCAAAAATAAATCTTATTATAAGATTTTGCAGACGCTCGAGTTTATTAAGTAGCTGTTGAGATAAGTCGAGATAGCAGGAATCAGCATAGTCAAGGATTGGCAGGAGAAGGGTGTGGGCCAAGGATATTTTGGTTTTTAAAGGTAAAATATTCCCCCATCTTCTCAATCTACCTATGGCGGAGAAAAGTCTACGACTAAGCTCAGAAACGTGGGGTGACCAGGAAAGTGTGCCATCCATCTTCACTCCCAAATTCACAACACTCGTACTAGGCTCTAAGCGAACATTGTCTAATAAAATTGACAGTAAAGGAGAATGAATTTTAAGCAGTTGTTTAGAGTTACCAAATATACATACCTGAGACTTACTTGGATTTATCGATAACCCAAAAGATTTACACCACGTACTTATTACATGTAGATCGGAATTAATCCGAACGACTGCACTGGTAATATCGTTGACGGCTACTGTGGTGTAAATTTGTAAGTCATCTGCGTAAAGGTGATAAGAAGACGAGATGTGTTGAGTGAGATTGTTAATGAAAATGGAAAATAGTAAAGGTGAAACCACACCACCCTGCGGGGACACCAGCGTTAACGTAGCTCGGCGAAGATTGCCTGCCATCAAGCCTAATGCTTTGTCTGCGACCATGAAGGTAAGATGAAAACCATTCAGTAGCAGTTGATGAATATTAATGGACTTTAAAATTGCTAGTAAAATATCATAATCAACAGTATTAAAAGCATTCGTAAAGTCTAGTAAGACAAGTAGAGTGACTTGCTGGTTATCAATACCAAATCGAATATCATCACAGACTTTATTAAGTGTTGTGACTGTACTGTGTCCAGGACGGAAACCGGATTGGAAAGGTGACAGGACATTATTAGTATGTAAGAATAGGTAAAGCTGTTCATAAACAATGCGCTCGAGCACTTTAGATAGAAAAGGACGTATAGAAATTGGTCGATAGTTGGAAAATGACGTTGGATTGGATATTTTCGGAACAGGAATCACTAGCGCATGTCGCCAGGTATCAGGAAATTGACTAGAGGAAAGGGAGTGGTTAAAAATGTGACATAATACAGGAAGAATCGAATTAAGGCATAACATAATCATACGGCGACTTACGTTGTCATAGCCAGTAGCATCCGATTTAATAGCTAGCACATGCTTACGTACTTCTGCTCTTGTAATAATGTTGAAAAGAAAAGGGATGGTTGAAGGATCAGGAAGAAGTGATAGTGATTGAAGGGTATTTATCTTAATATTATCAGTCATCCGATTGACATTCGTAAAAGAATTGTTTAGAGATTCTAAATCCGTGCAGTTGCTTAAGGTTGGTGTACGTGTGCGCCTACCTCCTATCCCCATCGCGTTCAGAAATTTCCAAGTTTTTGCTGCTACGATCAATAGATAAAAAGATATATTTGCGACGTGCATCTCTGCATGTTTTGTTACATCTGTTCCGCAGTGTTTTGTACCTTTGCAGATTTGCATTCGTAGGATTTTTCTTATACACTGACTTTGCGGTATTACGTTTTGCCATAAGTACTTTAATATCCTGAGTCAACCATGGAGCAGGGAGATGTTTTATTTTTATTGGCCGTAATGGTGCATGTGTGTCAAAAAGTTCAATGAGTATAGAATTAAATATATTTAATTTATCATCGACAGTTTCTGCACTAAATATGCAATCCCAATCAATCTGACTAAGATCACTCATGAATTTTTCATTGTCTATATTATTGAAACACCTTCGCATCACAATCGAAGGTTTCACCTTGGGTGGACGAATTTTGTACGAGAGGAAGATGAGGTCGTGATATGAAAACGCCTCCGCAGATATTTGTCCGAAGGTAGCAACGCGCTCAGTTGATGAGACGATCATGAGGTCCAGCAGAGATGGCGCACAGCCAGGGAAAAAGTGAGTTGCATTTGTTGGAAGGATATTAAGGTTGGAGCTATTTATTACAGTTTTAAGCCTATCTGCACGTGAATCTTTCTTGATAAGGCATGTATTAAAATCCCCCATTATTATGGTGTGGTCAGCACCCGGAACATATGATTCTAATAGGGACTCAAAGGAATCAAAATAATTCACATGCAGGTTAGGACTATAAAACACACCCAGTAAAATTTTAAGAGTGCCAAACAAGACTTCTATTAATATATGCTCCGATGCGTTTGAGTAAGCTGAAGGCGATTTATCTAATATTGAGAAAGGAATATGACTTCTTAGATAAATAGCTACTCCTCCTCCCCCCTTTCCAGTCCTATCATTGCGTATAAGATGAAAGCCCGGAAGCGAATATGCAGTTGATGGCAAACATGGCTTGAGAAAGGTCTCAGAGACAAGTATAGCGTGAACATGATTTACACTAAACGAGTCGAGTAAGTCCGGATAATGAGCTGGTATACTTTGTGCGTTAATGTAAACAACATTAAAATTATTAGCGAAGCTAATGAGCTTTGCGTCTAAGAGGGAGTTGAGAGGATCAGAAATGCTATGGAAACTATCATCGGATGCTGTAGAACCGCATTGAAGAAATAAAATATCATGTGCTACCGCTATTTACACTATCATTACTTTGCATACTAACAATATTTAAATAAATAATATATATATATATATATATATATATATATATATATATATATATATATATATATATATATATAAATATATATATATATATATATATATATATATATATATATATATATATATATATATATATATATATATATATATATTATATATATATATATATATATATATATAATATATATATATATATTAATAAAATGTTATAACTATAATCAAATACCAATAATAAAATAAATTAAATAACGAAATGAATAAAATTAAATCGTAATGTTCAACTTCATCCACCAGTCAGCAGTTATTTCTAAAATTACAAAAAAGAAAATTACTACTATAAGAAATTATTTTTTTTTCACTTAGTAACCGTAAACGAATTTTGTTATCTATTGCTTCCACTTACAATTGACATAACTGTCAACTGTCACTACAATGTTGTTTGTTATTGTTCATTTTGTTGGCAAAAAATTATAAATGTATTAAAATAAGAAGTTATAAATTACAACTAATTAAAAGTAATAATTATGTACTTGAGATGGTTAACACAAGCGAGAAGTCAACGCTAAGAATTAAACAAGCAAAGTATAAAGAGGAAGTTACAAATTACTATAAATTACAACTAAATAAAAGGAAATAACTGAGTACTTAAGAAGATTAAGACAAACAGAACTAAGTGATCGTTAGGAATTAAACAAGTAAAGTATAAGCAAAGATGTTACTTCTTCACAAGTCTCCTCATGCGGACAACTTGTTTTGCAGCAGCAGCTGACTTGACCGTTGTGGAGGCTGAGGTTCCTAGACTTTGAGCTTCGGAAATGTTGGATATGTTATCAAGTTCAGCACATTGGGCTATACTGTGGCGCTTCCCGTCCGGGCCAACAACAATGATGAAACCGTCTTTGGTCCAACATTTAGAAAATCCAAAGCGCTGTCTTGCAATCATGAAAGTTTCGTGTCGGGGCTGGTCAAAAACTCAGAAAGAGTGATTCCTGTATTCTTTAGAGATGACTTAGAGTACCAAATTTGATTTCTTAAAGACAGATCTCTGAACTTGACAAGAATGGGTCTAGACTTCCCTGGTGTGATTTTGCCAAGGCGCTGGCATCTACTAATAGAATCTGTATTCAGACCTGTTACTTTAAGATGTTCAGCCAACACCTGTAATACTTGAGAGGGTGTGTCGTCATTCTTATGTTCACCAACACCATGCATCAACAGAATTTTTCTTCTGCTTCGCATTTCCAAGTTATCACACTGCTTGGTAAGAAGCTGGACCTGGAGGTGAAGCCCTTCAAGTGCATTTAATACAAAGGCTCGAAAAGTGTTGAACTGTACTGTTATATTTGTGGTGGGACTTGCAGCGCTGTTCATAGAGTTTAAATTTTTTTGAAATTCAGCCATTTGTGTATTAAAATGCTGTGTTAGCTCAGCAATTGAGTGCTTAATTGACTCCATGGTGTTATAAACTTGACTCACAGGTGCTCCGAGGTTATGTATGTCACTTGTTATTATGTAAATCTTATAGAGTGGTGGATATGATTATGGGAATTACACTGCTGGCAGGTTAACCTGTTTAGCACATAACTTTTATATATCAAATAACTAGTAAAAATTATTTAAAAAAAAAAAAACAAAGAATGCTCTTAAATCAGCTGTTGTATTTTCTGCACCTACCCACAATATATATATATATATATATATATATATATATATATATTATATATTATATATATATATATATATATATATATATATACATGTATATATATATATATATATATATATATATATTATATATATATATATATATATATATATTATATATATATATATATATATATGTATGTATATATACATGTATATGTATATGTATATGTATGTATATGTGTATATATGAAATATATATTATAATATAATACGTAAAATTGAAATTTAAAAGAATATATTTTAACAAGGGTTTGAATTTAGTTCAGCAAGTCAAAGAGGACTTCTTGCATTGCTATACATATGTATTATTTTCAATTGTTATCACAAATTCGACAACAAATTTAAAGTTATAAGGAAATTAAACGAAAAATTAAATTTAAAGTTTGTTCTGGTACAGGAATAACGTTTGATATTAAAATTAAGAAAATATTATTATTTCTTAATTTAAAAAAAAAATTAAGGTGCAAAATAAAATAACACAGTTACATACACCGTACCGTTTATTTAATAGTAAAAATGATGAAGCGACTCAACCACTCCCGGTGAATGCTTTAACACTATTTAAGTAACACTTCTAATTTTAAAGAAACTTGACCTGGAACTTTAGTTATTATTAATTTCAAATTCAATACAGTTTTACTATTAGTTGTCTAATAATAATAAGAATCTAGAAAAAGTGAAAAGAAGGAGCATTCACCGTCGCATTTACTCTAAAAGGTAAGTTTAGGTAAGTTAATATGTAACTGACAGAACGGACACACACACACGCACACACACACACACACACGCGCGCGGACTAAATGCATATATAATTAAAATGGAGCTTATTTTCTATTGTACATTGTAATATATAAGTGTAAGTATGACAACATCACATGGAGCCCGAATCTGTCTGTAACACACCAAGTGTTAATATTATTTTAAAATGTCCAATCAGAATAGACTTTAGACTATTAGACTAGGCTAGAATTAGACTTTACTTGCAGTAAGTGTGAGTAGGTCAGTATGCCGAGAACACCAAAATGTTACGAGCCTTGTTTATGATTTTCTTTTTTTATTTAAGGACAAGTGTCATATATCACTTGACTCCACAATTTCGTAACTCAACGCCGCAACGACAAGCGTGTACAGGATCAGGACAGTGATGTTTAGTTACAAGCAAGAGAATTAAAACTCTAAGCCACGATGAAGTCAAAGTAAAGTCACTTTTAATATTTTATCACTAAACGTTTCCAATATATATTATATTTTTAAATATTTCTCACTAAGTAAGAATCTAGTGATATATCACTATAAATACATACACAGAGCTATTAAAATCCCAAGAACCATACAATTTAATTCCATAACCATTAAAAGAAACAACACAAGGACTATATAGAAAACAAGCTCCCGCTACAATATTATAGTATAATAATAAACACGAATATTCATATAAATCGTTCCTATCCGTAATTGTATTAGAATCAGAACAGAGTCGAAGTCGAAGCACAGTTTGTTACGACCGTATCCGCATCCGTATCCGCATCCGTATCCGTATCCGTGATCCGTAGCCGTACCAAGTAAGTCTAAGCCTAACATCGACCTGCCCACTGTCTTCTGAAGATCTTAAGCGACTATCGTCCTAGACGGGATGAACTTATGTTTTATTACTTAAAAGTGAATTCTAATGGAGTGGAACTGAATATATGCTAATTTCTAACGACATTTAAAAGATGCTGCGCGGATGTGACTTGGTCACCTCCTAACTCAACGACCGCTCGTACATGTCATAAGATTCAATGAGTCAGTAAAGAGATGTTTCTACAGTATTTATACGATTTATATTATTGATTCAATGTGAATAAGTCTACATAGAGCAGTAGGGAGTATGAGGGAGTACGGAGTGTGAGGGGGACAAGATATATATGTGAATTACTTTAAATTTAACCTATTGCAGACAGAAGAGAACAGCTATTAGAGTTGTTAGGGTCAGTAGGGGTTAAAAGGAACCTATGGGAAGTACAACATGTGTCAATATATACGAACTATGAGTTTTGATCTCGCCTACTGCATACAAATGTTGACAACAATACGTGTTTAGGGCTATAGCAGAGGTAATAACATTAAAATGATTTATCGCTATTTGATTTTGTAGACAAATCGGAGGACAGCTGTCAACGTCCCCGGTGAGCAGAGGTCACTGGAGGTCGACGGGGCCCCTCTCGTCGGGGGCCCCGCGGTGGCAGGTCGACGGTCGCAGGGCGTCAACTCGTCGCGTGACTCCGAGGCTCCGAGCGCGCGGGCCGTGCGGCGCGGGCGCGGGGGCCTGGCGGGGGCCT
The DNA here is from genome assembly GCA_037127375.1 of Dione juno. Classification (NCBI taxonomy): domain Eukaryota; kingdom Metazoa; phylum Arthropoda; class Insecta; order Lepidoptera; family Nymphalidae; genus Dione; species Dione juno. Next base: position 550,923 of record JAXRJS010000050.1, read on the forward strand.
GGCGAGGCGCGGCCGGGGGCCGGGGCCGGGTGGGGGCCTGGGGGGCGTCGCGGCTCACACCCACGCCATCCAGCCCTCGTACATCAGGCACAGGTTCTCTGCGCTAGTCGCTTCCGTCAGTATGTAGTCCACCTGCAACGGCGGCCGAGTTACTCTGATTAGCCCTTCTGTTGGATTGTTCTATTAAAATGTGAAACATTGGGGAAACGTATATTACGGGAGTTATTCAAATATAAAATTATATTCAATTAATTCAAATAATTTCAACAAAATTGAATGGCTAAAGAATAAAAAATAATAGTCAGGATGACCTTGAAAATTGAATATACATAAGTAGAAAGTAGAATGAATTTAAGCAAGTAAAATAATTTTGCTACAATATTCGGAATTTGAATACTGTATTTTGAAAGCGAGTCACAGATATGATACAACACTATGACGTCGACTAGTCGGTCGACTCGTCGGCCAACATTAAATATTACATTTTTGGCGGATAGTCGGAGTCTTGGCCGACTATTCGTCGACTACTATAGATTTTTAAATTTTTTTTGTATCTCTTGTTTGTTTACCACAGACTTTTGGTGTCCCATGCCATTGTTGTTCTGGTTTTTCTTATTTGTTGTATTATAGTTGTATTATAGTTGTATTATAGTTGTATTATAGTTGGAGTTATTCGAGCTTAAGCAGTTTTAGTGTTAATCGATTCTCATTTATGTTCCGACTGGCCGACAGTTGTCGTCGACAATATCTTCCGCTGTTGTCTTCGTTGTTGTTTTCGCTTCCAGGTGGCTTATTGCGTCTCTATAGGAAATAGCAGTTTTGATGTTGTATTCTACTATATCAGTCATGGACCTTTCCTTTGCCCGAAGAATGAACCTGCGTATCATCACTCAAGACTATCACTCAAGAGCTCTTGAGTGATAGTCGTTACAAGCCTCAGACTAATATAGTGCATTTGGAAGATTTTTAATCTATCGATGGTTAATGTCACCGATGAGCGTATTGTATGGGCCTTTGCTAATATGGCTGCCATTACGATCGCCCTAAAATGGTCCATTAAGGCCTCGTCTACGATCAGCCTTGGGCTTTTCTGTGACATCATTTACCAGTATTGATGCGATCGTACGGATTTTAGTCTTTGCGTCCCTTGTGAAACTAAAGGGGATCTTCCTTCTAAGGTCCTCTGCTGCCTCTGTAGTTGTAGTTGCTACTAAGTCACTGTCATGGATAAAATCCTTTACCACCCAGGTGGATTTCCCGCAGCCAGGTACACCGGTAACCCGCTGTATTACTGGTACCTTCCAAAGCTTCAAGATGTTTGTTTGACCTTCGGAGTTTTATGTGGTCTGTATGGCACAGACTGAGAATTCTCTGTTTCAGCGCGACCTCCGTGCATCAAGCTACCACGAGGATTGGTTCTTCCAACGGTATCATATATCTGGGTGGACTAGATCCTTCCATTAGCCTGTCGTCGTATAAGGAAGCCATATCTTACACTGTAGACCGCCATATGGGGGGGCTTTTGGCTATTTTACCTGCAGGCATTCTAGTTTGTTGTTATCACAAACAGCGGCCTTCTCTTCCACGAGTGATACCCCGAGCAGACCTTCTTATCACAGGTCACAAGGTTGACTTTGATGGTCTCTCTTACGACTGCCATGTACTCAAAGGCATTGTGCATATGTTGTATGGCTTCGCGTGCTGGATACAGGTCCTGTGTTGTAACTTGTCCTTTATCAGCCCTGGTAAGTCTGCCTTCCCTTACTAGTTTTTTCAGAGGCTTCAACAACGTTGGTGGTAGACTAGGAGTTTTTCTTTGCTCCTTCCTCCGCGGCTAGTTTCCTTTCGAGGCGTTAGGTGCCACTTACGATCAATATACCTGGTTTTCTATCTCTTGGTTATCTTGCATTTTTTACTTGCTACATGTGGCACTTGCACTAAAGCTACCCCGATGTGTTTATATTTGACCGCTTGTAAGAGTTCAGCCGTCGCTAGCTTTGATTTATGCAGATTGGCCTGGACGATGTTTAATTTATTTGGGATCCTATCTCTCTCTGGGGTACCTTTAGCAATACGATATTTTAGACCGTGCTATGTTGTCCCATTTATGTCGTTCCGGGCATTCGCTACTAAAGGCGATGTGCTCAGTGTTCGTGTCTTTCCTTCCGCTTTCGTGACATTTTATACGTACTGGTGGTATGCCTGCTTTCCTGTACTGGCACTCCACCAATTGTGAGGGTTCCAGCAGTGGCTGCAGAGGTGCGACTACTATAGTTAGTACTGACCAGTCGCCGAATCAGTCGGAACAACGCTACTATACATATATTTTATAATACACTTACTGCATTTCCCGGGTTCAATTGTATTTTCACCTAAATCATTTACGAGGATTAGGATGTCGAGCACACATACAGCAGAATTTTAAATATTTAGATAATATTTTCACACAAATGATTTCTATTACCTGTTCCCTGGCGTGCGCGTGGGGCTGGGGGTGGGGGTGGGGCTGGGCGTGGGGTCGCTCGCGGCCCTCCAGCTTGAGGCGGACGCGCTTCCACACGCCCGCGCCCGTCGCGCTGCGCTGCTCGCCGCCTGCCGACACACACACACACACGCTAGGGTTACCCACCATCCAGTGTCAGTCAACCTCCTCCTCTACGTCTCTTATCGCTGACTCTTGTATCATATACATTTTTCACCATTCTTTCATCACTCATACTCTCAGCGTGCCTAAACCACCTGAGCACGTTCTTCTCTATTCATTAATTACTGTAATTAATGAATAAATGAAGAAGTATTGACAATCTCGCTAGTACCTGCCATTCTATGTATCTCTCATTTCATTCGGGATTCGGTCAGTTGAGCCATCTCCACATGAATTACTTCCGAAGAGATGGCATCTCTACAGCATCCCCTGCATGCCAGCTCCCACTCGCAGCACACAGCCCGCAACCAGGGTTTGCTATTGCCGCATTGTAGCGGAATAGTATCTACCATAAATAGCTTTTTACAATCTTGTCAAATGCCTTTTAAAGTCCACAAACGAACAAAATAAACGTTTAGATAAAACAAAATCCATCCATTCATCCGTGATTTCTACGGCATCGTGAATTTCAGAATTTTCGTATTCATGGTGCTTTTTGTCAAAACCACTCTCCTCACACTTTCAAGCAGACAACTCCTCAGGCCCCCTTACCGTGCCTGCCGGCGGGCCGGCCGCGCCCCAGGCCCGCCGCCCGCGCCGCGCGCCGCCCGCCCTCCCACGCCGCCGCGGAGGGCAGCCTGCGCACACAGACACAAACACAAACATTATCAGTGTTGTTCATTTCTATATTATTGTTATTTATTAATTTTAATGTGTGTAAAGAGATAAATATTACAATACGTCACTGTGCGCGAGTTGCGCTTTTACGTATATTATAATATTATATATTTATAATATAATAAGGATAGAAACATGAATTTTGTACATTAAACATTTAAAAAAAATATGATTGGGTCGGTTAGTATATTGACAACAGTTCCCGGAAAATAAATGATAGGTGATAAAATTAAATTATTTAAATTACTGAAAAGAACCGAGTTAGATTTGGCATGATAATAGTTCATAGCCTTAAATAATATTGATTATCCTACTTATATTATAGTTACTTTATATATAATATGTTATAGTTAGTCGCCTGTAGGTCACGCGTTACACACGCGCGGGTACTCTCGAGCACTGACACTATTGTGCCATTTATATGAATTGTAGAAAGACAAGAATAAAATAGTGTTATCTATCAACTTACACATAAATAAGATACATACAAATACATAAAATACATTTTACTAAATAGTAACTCATGTGCATATCGTGAAAAATCACTTGTGTCTATCTCAAGAAAGAAATAATATAAATGATTATACTTTAATAAAAATACGCATATAGGTTACATAGGAACATGTCACTCGCACGCATGTGTGCGAGTGTGCACTCGGCAAGCTTCCACAAGCTCCAAGCGCCAACGAGTAGACACGTCGCAAGCGCTTGCCGCAAGTGTCTTTTGATTTGACAAGTCAACACAATCTCTTGCAAGCTCTCACAAGCTATATCCGCCTACACGCTTGTTGGCGGACTGCACCCTGCACCCTGCACACTGCATACGTAAAAGACAGACTCACTTCATCAGCATGTCGACGAGCATCGGCAAGTCCCTCAGTAGCGCGGCGGCGGCGGAGCGGGCCGCACGTGCCGCGCGCGCCGCGTCCTCCGCGCCCGCCTCCGCGCCGGCCTCCGCCTCCGCGCCCGCGCCCGCCCCCGCCGTGGCCGCCTCGAGCAGGTCGGAGGCCGCGGCCCACGCCGTCCAGAACTCCTGGGCGGGGTTGTCTCCCTGTGAAGTATTATTTTTTTTATTAGAAAAATAATATTCCAGAAGCGTCTTCTTCGTCGGAATATTACAACGTCGTGTACAACAGAGCGGTGCACTGACGTCGTTGAGCGGCAGCAGCGCGTGCAGCGGCGCGCGCAGGTCCAGCAGCAGCGGCAGGCGCGGGGCGGCGGCGCGCGCCAGGCGGCGGGCGGCGGCGCGCAGGGCGGCCCACACGCGCGCGCGCCCGCCGCCCCGCGCCGCGCGCTGTGACGTCACGCCGCCCAGCGTGTCGCGCACCAGCGCCGACACCGCGCCCACCTGCAAGGGACAATGGAAAACTCCAAGTTAGTCACTTTCACAATTATTTTAAGTGCTTTAAGAAAAAACGAGAGAGCCGTACCCATTGCGCATCGATATTTCCTTCAGGATGTAACATTTCCATGAGCGATTCTTCGACCGGTGACACTTGCAATGAATATTTTTCAGCCAACGCACATGCCTGCACGCAACATATAAGTAAAACATAAGTAATACATTAATTGGCTTCCCAAATAATATATATATATATATATATATATATATATATATATATATATATATATATATATATATATATATATACCAAATAGCTGGCTGTCTAATGACCCAGAAAGTAAAAGTAAAAAGAAATTCAATACTAATTAAATAAAAGTAGGAGTACTTCCATCGCCTGCTAATGTTTCAAACTACACTAGCCTACTTCTCCCAGTGCGCGAGGGCGGCGCACAGGCCGCGGGCGGCGCGTCTGTGCGCGCGCGGGGCGGCGCCGAGCGCCACGGCGCGCGCGTGCGGCGCGAGGGCGGCGCAGGGCGCGGCCAGGCGGGCGGCGCGCGCCGTGCGGGCCGCCCACGCCGCCTCCAGCGCGCGCAGGTTGGTCTGCAGCGCCGGGTTGGCGCCCGCGCCCCATTTCACTCTGGATATCGATCATACTATGTGAGAGTTCGTTCGACTTGACGCACTAGTCTCGCGTAGAACTGCTTCGAATTGTAAATCATAAACACAACCTACAATATGGTTCAGCACGGAACAAAAATAATCACCTCTGGTGCGCGGCACTGACGAGCGCCTGCGTGCGCTGCGCGGCGGCGTCGAGGCGCTCGCGTGCGGCGCCCAGCTCGCGCGCGCGCCGCCCCAGCGCGCCGGCCGCCCCCGCGCCCCCGCACCGCCCGCGCCGCCGCGCCGCCCTCCCCGCGGGACGACAGCACCTGTATAAATGTAAATGTTTCATCGCAGTGTTTCACTGTGTAGTGTACGTGATGATTTTTAATTTATTTTGCTGTCCTATCAAATTATAAATTGTATAACACGTGTTTTTACATTTTCAATAAATAATATATTTTTGACAATTTTTAAAATCCAGATTCTAATCGTTACCTTATCTCATGGTCATATTATTTCAGTATATAGTAATAAGGTAGCTGCAGTAGGTACCTCGGCGTGCAGCCTGGCGTGCGCGGCGGCGCGCAGGCGGGCCGCGCGCGCCGCCCCGCGCCCCCGCTCCGCCGCGCGGCCCAGCAGCGAGGCGCGCAGCACGCGGGCGCGCGCGGCCTGCAGCGCGGCGGCGAGGCAGGAGGCGCGGGCGGCGCGCGCGCGCGGCGGCGCCGGCGTCTTGTCGCACAGGGACTCGAGCGTCACGCTCCACGACGCTCCTGGGATTTTGGAAATTATAAAGCTGTATCAAGATCAAGGAGCATTTCTGTCGAACTGATTAATTATATAATAGACGCCATTGCTCCCCAACTCGCGACTATAATTAATAATTGTATAGAGTATGGTGTGTTTCCTTATCTGATGAAATTTAGTAGTCATACCCATTTTTAAATCTGGTAGTACAGGATCATAACAATTTTCGAAACCAGTTTTTGTGCTATCAACATTTAGTAAAATTTTTGAAAAAATTATAATGAATCAAATATTACAACATTTTTATATATATAATCTTATGCACGATAAACAGTATGGTTTTACTACGCTCGATTGCAGACGCTGGAATAGCTCTCATAAAGAGTATCTATGAGACCTGGGAGGAATCACAGCTCTTGACATATTCTGAGACTTGTCCAAAGTGTTTAATTACGTTCAACACTCAACGTTGTTCATGAAGCTACATCATTATGCACTCGATCTTCTAACCTCATATTTATCTAACAGGGTCCGGAGGGTTAATGTGAATGGCAACAGATCTCCTGGGTCTATAATCAGTATGGGAGTCCCACAGAGGTCTTATCTTGTTAGTTAGTTGGAAGGAGCCATGAGTTAGTATTGTTTGCTGATGATGCTTCATGTTAACAATGCCCTCTCGAAAGTAGTACATTGGTTTAATGCTATCAACTTACTATTGAATAGTAAAAAAGCAAAAGTGTAATTTTTAGAACGACTAACACGAAAATTGTTAAAGCCAATGTTCTCTTAAATGGTGAAGCCATTGATCCTGTTGGTCTTATGGTATTTCTCGGTATCACTATTGACTACAAATTACAACAGAATTGTGAAAAGACGTTTGTGTGTTAAAGGTTATTACTTAATTATTCATTTAATAAATGTCGGAATAAATCAATTCTTCAATAATAATAATTGTTCAATTAATGTTAAATATAAAAGTAAATAAGTTATTATGTTATATACTGAGAAATACTAGTAATCGACACATTTCGTTCATTGATTTTCGCTCAAATTCAAAATATTACGTATAGCTGTAATAAATTTTAAAAATTGAATGTTGCACAAATAGTCATTGAAATTGTGTTTTATAAAGACGATCATAGTTACAAAATACGTCCATATTGAAAATTATTAGCAATTTAAATTTGCCTAAAAAGCCGAAATTCTCAATCAATCAATAAAGCATGCATTATTTAAAGTTTAATTAATTTAATATTACGTGTACAAGAAGGAAATATCATACAAAAAAAAACTTTTAATAATCCACAGCTAATATAAAATATAACTGTATAGTAAGTAGGTGAGATGAGCAAACTGAGCTTCCGAAGTGCTCTTCGGTCTTGGAGATTAGCATAATCGATAGAAGGAATCTGCATCTACACGTCATTTATTACAAACGTAAGCTCTTCCCTACGAACTGTAATGTATGTAATGTCTTAACTATAGATAGTTTAAAGTTATATATCTTTTTAAAAACTGTGTTTACTTTATTACTATGGAAAGTCACACAAAAATTATAATGTAATGTAGTATTATACATAGATTTAATAATCCGATTTCTGCCCGGATTCCTGAGACAAGACAAGCTGTTTAGGGGCGGAACTCAACGCCGCAACGCTCAACAACTTAATTATATTCTATACCTATCTCTTTTTGTTCCACCTCAGCGTGTAGGTCGAGTCTCGCACGTCGCAGTAACAGGCACAGAACAGACGCTAAGGCCTTGGAATGTACACCCAAAACGCATCTCGACACATATTCTGCTGTGAATCTGAAATTATAGTAATTTGATAATATTATTAGCTTACTTCAGTTTATATAGACAGACAATTTGACTCGCCGTCATATACTAATTAATAGATATTTAAATTCCATATATAATATTACTTTGTTAGTAGAAGAATTTCGAGGTGAAATAACATGTATATTTTGTGATATTTTATGTTTTTTATTCAAGTTTAAGCAATTATTTGATATTATGCTTGGAATTAACTATATTGTACACAATATTTACACTTAAAATGCCAGTTTAATTCTATTATTCCTCACGCGACTTTAAAGTTATTTTCTCTACAAGAATAATCAAGTGGTAATTAGTTAGGGATGACGGCGACGGCATCTTGAAAAGTTTTTATTAAGCGCCATAGAGGAATAATGGTAAAAAAGTTTTTATAAAAAAATTAAGAAGCTAACTATCAAAAATAAACTTATGCCATCATTTAAACCTCATAGACTAAAGACAGAGTCTGGTAAGGTACCAATCTGTTACTTATATTTATTTCTCTTTACGATTACTTTACTTAACGATAACTATTAACACAATGTTAAATAAATATGTTTTAAAAGGCTAATATGTGTTAAACATATAATTTGTTATTTGAAGTAAACTTTTATAACTAAACTAATAAATTAGTCATATCTGTAATTAAAACATTGATAAAAATATAAGAAATCAAATCTAGATATTATTTATTCAATTCGGCCATCACAACCACTTTGAATCGTCAATTTGCATTGAAGTGTCAGTGAATCTACTATTAAAGTGTACTAGATAATACAAATCTATATTAATATAAAGCTGAAGAGTTTGTTTGTTGTTTGTTTGCTTGAACGAGCTATTCTCAAGAATTACTGGTCCGATTTGAAAAATTCTTTCAGTGTTAGATAGCACATTTATCTAATAAGAAATAAAATCAATAGGAGCGGAGTACCAATTAAGAATGTTTCAAAATCGGGGGATCTTTTCCCCAATAACTATTCCACGCAGACGAAGTTGCAGGCGGAAGTTAGTTTTATATAGTTTCACTAATAGTATCTAATAAAATAAAACTACCACTATATAAATACCATACCTCTTGACAGGTTTACACAGCGCATTATCGTCCACCAGCGCCTGCGTGAACCCGTCGCCCCGGAAGGCGGCCGCGAGCTGTGCGCAGAGGGCGAACACTTCGGCTACCGTCTGTATGCGACGGACTATGAATATGTCCTCTAGGACGGAACGGAGGGCTGGGTTTTGCATTGCCGCCTGGAATGGGAGTAAAGAAATCGTATCTACGTAGTTAATACTGTTGATTATAGCGAAAACTATCGTCTATAGGTTTATTTGGTTTAGGAAACTATGAAAGATCGAACACCTTAATGTATAATACAAATATTCAAATTCGAAATATTCATTGTTCAAGGCTCAAGACATTGTGCAAGTACCTTTGAATTTGTTGAAAATAATCTGAAATATGTTAAACAGTAGACCTACAAAGCCAACACGCAAAACACTACATAGCCGAACTTAAACATAACAACAAACATTACTACACTCACCGACATCCTCATAGCATCGTTAATATGATCAATCTTTCTCCACACTTGTGGTATGGGGGCCGCGAGGAGCTCCGCCAGCTCGCGCGAACGTAGCTCCACGGCCGCGAACAGCCCGTTGAAGCCCATGAGTAGCATCCGACCCGCTGATTGGCCTTCACCCTCGGGCGCTGATGATAGGAGGAGCTCGTAACGAGATCGCAGTTCTGCTGCTAATATTTGGGAACTTGATGCTGGAGACTAGAAAAACATGTAAAATTTTGGGCGTTAGTAACTGCTAAAGCGATGATGTGAGACATGGAAAGTAATTGTTGTTTATTTGTTAAAATCATTCAATTTATTCAATAGTTAAAAGTCTCTCACCTCCATCTCCATAACCAAATATCTAAAATGCATTTCTAATTGAGCGAGTAAATCATTCAACGGTATCGGAGAGTTCAATATTACGGAGTTAAGTTCATTAATCATCAATAGGGCCGACGGATCTTCAGAATGAACTTTTTTCAACGCTTCAGGCAAGATGATTGTGCTAAAGTTATAATTCAATTGCACCAGGTCGGCTATCAAAAGATTTGCGTTTCTAACACATTCCACAGCGACCGGCAGAGCGGCGTCGTCTACTGAAGCAGATTGTAAAGGTAGTAAAGATAATAGCTCAACTGCTTGCATAGATAAAGAGCTCATATCATCCAAAAACCATTCTCCTTCTCTAGAGGTCAAGTCTACGAGGCAATCTCCTGCGCTTTGAGCTCCATTTTCCAACATTAAATATCGTCTGTTCAAGTTGCAAAGCATGCCAATTACGACGTTTTCCAACGCCGCAGCTGCACCCTCCTCGGTTCGTACCCAGTTGCTGATATTGGTTTTGGCTTCCATATAGGCATCTTGCGCCAAAGTTATGGCTTCAGAGCCACCTTCCAACTGCAATCTTTCAAGACATTTGTTCAAAGTCGTGTTCACTTCAACATTAATTTGCTGTAACCTATAATTGTACGCCAGAATCTGTTGTGCGTCACCACAATTTGACTCTGCGTTGACGAGAGCTGTCACTTGACTGGATACTTCTCTACACACTTCAGGAGATTTGCTTTCCAATGCCGTAGCAAGGTACTTGCGGAACATTACTATGCGATGGTACTCGGTCTGACTTTGTGGATAGTATTGAGAAACTGCAACATACTGAGTCAGGAGTTCGAGGCATGATCTAACCAAGTGATTAGTTTGTTGCATACTTTGGTTTAATTCTTGTTCTGCTTGCTCACATTGTGTTATCATTGAGCTCTGTCCAGCGTTTGTTAAAAATTCTTTTATGTGTTCAAAAATTGGCTTTTCATCATCCTCGTGCGGTCCAGAAAATTCTTGAACCCAAGTCATTAATTGAGGTCCATTTAATACTTCATTCGTATTATTAAAACTCTCTATTTGTGAATCGAAATCATTAAGGATCTTTACAAGAGCTTTCATGGAATCTTCGACAGCGTTCTTAGCTTGTTTGTAGGATGCATATTTTTGAGATATTGCATATAAAGAATGATTACTAAGATTATTACCAAAAGCTTCGATTTCCTTAATAAGAGCCATTTGCTGGTGGCATATTTGGAGCTTAGCATCAATAGCTTTTAACTCTTCATTTTCTTCTAACCATTTATCATTACATTGTATAACTTCCGGAAGAATAGCCAATATTTGGTCCCTGAAACAACAAAAACAATTATGTAATTCACAATTATAGTGAATATTACAAAGCGCGCGTCGCCCGTAAACTGCTAAATAATTCATATGGGATACAGCGCAAATTTAATTAAAATTACATTTTCGCTTTCCTTACACAAAATAAATAAATTATGTACAGCTATAATCTGCTACATGGTGCGCTAATGTCCGCATACATAATTTAAAGGTAACTTTGCGGCAAAAATACAAAACCTTTGATATGATGGCGTGCAAGTTCAATATAAACTTGATATATCAAGGTTAAGATTACATTTATACGAGAATATCTTCTATAGAAACGTGAGGGCTATTTACTAGAAAAATATTATGTTATAATTTCTTAAATCTCATGTGATCACGATACAAGATGGGAAGTCGTAAAAAGGGATCTAGTGTCAGAAACTTTGTAATAATCATAACAACATGTATAAATATTTACGTAGAGCTTGTCGCGGCATTATCTACATACTGGTACTTTAAGCCTCTCCCCACCCTCGTAAAGATATGTTGCCTGTATTTATCGCCTTTTTAAGTGTCAGAGAACGAATACAAGATCAAGTTTTTGCTGTCGGATCATTATGTGCGCTATAACCGAACAGTCAGTGGAGCGCAAACTTCCTGGGGCGCGCTTTATCTCGATTGTTAGAGGAAATGTATCGTATGGAATATACTTATTATTCGGAAACACTTTATCTAGGGTTCCTATGTATATATAAATTGAATATATAAGAGGAAACTTAGTGCTAGTACATTTCGTTATCCACTTACCCGAATCAGAAAGGTATTTCTTAATATGTAGTAATTGTGGCTCACCTAATTTGGAAATATTAAACTAGTGACGTAGTTGTAGCCTAAAAGCTATAAATCAACGACTAAAAGGGGATCATTCTAAATAAGTTACTAATACTGAAAGAGAATGCTCAAACGGTCCCCGGGCTATACATTTTAAACTCTCCAAGCCTTGAACACTATTAAATTGCATCAAAGGCAACTTTTGGAAAACTCGTGTGGGAAATTGAAATTGGAAATTGAGTGTATATGTTTACTCATCAGTATGAGTATTATGGGGTCGAAAATTCTAACAAGTATTACGTTCATGTTACTAATATATTTAGCTTGTATGTATAATTCAAGCAGAAATAAAATAATAAATTAATGATTTTCGTACAGATGTTACTATAGTGTCAATATATATTTATTCCAGGCTTGACTTGGCATAATACTCGTATGCTTATATCATTAAAGTAAAACATAGTATAATCGATTAGTGCTTTAAGCCAAAATTAATACCATGCAGGTACAGTTAAGCATGGAGATGTGTATGTTTACGCAAAGATAAAGAAAGATTCCATTCCCATTTAGGGACAATATTTATATTTTGAAAACATAATTTCCATCATCTAGCTAAAATAGAGCCTTGGTTTCCGCCACCAATAAAGCAACATCACTAAAAGTTGATGAAAAATTTATGTGCCAAACAAAAAATTTTTGCATTTATATGCATAGAAGTCTATACATATATGTACATAATATTGATGTGTTCAAAATGGCACTGTTTTTATCTAGTAGGTACATATAGTTATTTACACAATACTACAACACAAACATTTTTAAATGCTCGTATGTTTCTCTTTCTGTTTTTCTGGGCTAATGTAATCAGTTTAAACATTGGACATAAATGATGATATCCATTTATAATCATAATTTTTTTGTTATTTTTCATAATCAAAGATATGTATGGAAAAAGTAAAAAATATTTATATGTAAAGTACATGAATATTATGAGATATATAATCCGAGTACGAGGTGAAGCCCGGAACGAGTCCGATAGTAATAAATAAAAACCAAAATCAACTTACGTGACTTCATTGATAGTGTGTTTGAGCTCGCGCACTCTCACCGCCAGCATCGCGCGCGCCGCTCTCACGTGTCTTGCACCTCGGCGTTTTTGCCCACCACCCCACTCTACCAGCGGATCGTACACGAAAGCCTCTAGCAGCGTCAGTAGTGTTTCACGACCGCGACGCATTGTCCTGATCACGTGTTCGCAGGCAAGCCGGAATATGCCCTGAAAAAGAAAACGTTTATAAAACATATAGCTATTTAGATCTCTACATTTTTTATTATACATTAATAATTGAATATACAACAATATATTTTGAAATATTCAATGTAAGTAAAATTGAAGCCCAAAAGGAGACATTATGATGAGCAACGAAACGTATATCAATTTGACTAACAAGCTCGTATTTTGCAGGATATGTAGAATGAATCTGATGACAAATCACTATGGAGAATGCACTTTGCCGCCACTTACAGACAATCCGATGGACGTATTACGTAGCGCTTTGTCTAACCACGGCCACGTCACTCACTAAAGCCCGGGAAAATGATGTCAGTATAAATGTTAATTAATTTGAACATTAAATATTTAATTAAATTTAAATTCAAAATATGACATGTAACACAGATTATATTTTAATGTCGGCCGGAGGATATTGACGCCTAATCTGGAAAAGTAGGACGCGCTAATATCTTTATATATACCTTTATTAATTAATATATTTGGATTTTAATTGTACTTTCCCAGTAGAGGTAATTTTTTATCTATCCAAATATAACACATTATATTATATACGAGATAGAAACATAAATATTTTAAAGATGTGTGTGTTTAGTAAAATTTCAAATACTATTGTTGATCCTTGAAAATCTCCAAATTTCGATGATGAGAATTGGGCAAGAAAACCTTTCACCAGAAAATACACTATGGGCTAAACTAACACACGTAGTCGTATACATATATTCAAATACCCAAAACCGTTCAGTTAGTTAATAGAATATTCAAGTAACGATAGGACACGTTGTCGGCCCAGACGCAGTCCCGAAGGACCCGACCGAGAAATACTGTAACCGAATATTATAATCATACTTTGGACATTTTATTTGGGGCTCCAGCCATGCTGTGTCGGTGAGCGCGCCGAGGGATTCACTTGCTACATACATGTTTATTCGTGTCCAACTTGTTTTAGTTAAAGTATACTTTTATTTAAGATTTTTTGACTACATAAAGGAAGAAGACGGGAGATATTTTTATTATAAATTTGCCGTCCTTAGTTGCCGATAAAAACTTAAACTTAAGCAAGGTATGTACGTCGAAATTAATTAAGAAAAATTCTAAATATTAAACATAGGAAATGTGACAATATAAACTTGTGACTATAACTTGGGAATTTCACAAAAAGTCTGATAGCACAGGTACTATACTTAGAGTTAGAGATTTTCGGTAATAAGCAGTTTAAGGTTAGTATGCTATAATATACAAACATACAAGTAATAATAAATATAATAGTTAAAATGAGTGAATAGTTATATAGACCAGCGGACATTGAATGATCGTCAAGAGGCTGTGTCATGTTCTGTGTTATTCAGTTTCCTTATTTGACAAACGTGAGGTGTAGGGACCCACATCTCGCAAGTTTAATAGATTTAATGAAATAACTTAAGCTTTCATACTTTGATTTTGCTAAATAAAAGATTTAGAGGTGTGCCTATCATACGATTTTAATTTAAATATTTAATTACTAAACAATATTTTTCAGCTTGACGTTTTCTCTAGCATATAGCAAGTAGGTGGAAGACCTAGTGTCAACACACTCCATCTCTTCTCTCCTTTTTCACTCTCCGCCTGAATATAAACCATTGCATTGATCTTATTGCTGCACTGTTTTACCAGAGCGGGGAGCTGCCATGCAGTCAAGCGCTGTCTGTTATTTGTTTAAATCAATTGCTGCAATTATTACAACTAAATGATATTTTATTTAAATAGTGAATACTAATTCCTCGTATTTAGGTCAGTTGCAGATTACGCGTAGAATTCTCAGGAATATTAGAGAATGTATGTGACATATGTATGGCCCCGGTCGCGAAGCATTCATCCGGCCATTTAGTACGTGCCCAACATGACGTATACCAATTTGAGGCAAAGAGCTTTATTGGCTTAAGTTGGCATTTTCCAAGAATTACAGTTGACGACGAACATAGACGAGGCATTATCTCATGCTAATATTTATAAAGTTTTAGCAATAATTAACCTTGACAAGACGTGTATATATTCACTATATTACGTAATATTACCTATTTCTATGTGATAATATCTTCTAGACGTGTGTTTTACTTGACTTGGATCCATACTCTAACACATGATGCCACTTTTGTAAAAAAAATATTTGAAAGTATATATGTATATATATATATATATATATATATATATATATATATATATATATATATATATATATATATATATATATATATATATATATATATATATATATATATATATATATATATATATATATATATATATATATAATAACTTTCTCTCTCTCTCTATATATATATAAAGAGAGAGAGAAAGTTATTATTTTAATAACTTATAGAGTACCATACATATATAAATCGTTTAGTAGACCTTCATAGTATTACCGCATGATAGATGATCCCCGAAATTGGTAGCAGGGACACCCAAACTGCGAAGATTAGGTAAGTTCCAAACTATATTGCAAGTCACTGACATATTCTTTAGTTTAGTTACATTAATCAAGAATAAGCGATAGCGACATTAGGATAAATGGAAACAAGGGTGTGACCTTAGATAGAAGATAGAAGTTAAGGATAATAGGCGATTTTATTACTGTATAATTATATTAATTATAATATAACATAAAAAGTATTTATTGCACACTTAAAAAAAAAAAGTAAAAAATATACACTGTACAAAGCATTTTAAAATTTAAAATGTACAAAGGCGGTCTTATCACTAAAAGTGATCACTTCCAGGCAACCTATACAAATACTGAAAGGATCTAAAAAGAGAACGGGCATTATGCGGTGCAAAGCAATAAACAAGAAGAGAAACAATAAAAATAAAAACTACTTCACTATTAATACATGGACATAAATAATATATAAACTATAACATATAATTGATATCATAAACACATAATATATATGTTTATTTACACATACATATAGTTACACACATAATAATATACATTAATACATAAATATAACCAAATACATGCATACATATATCAAATACCACAAGACCTATCAAATACACTACATTCGAAGATAATAATTTTTAACTTTATATTTAAAAACATTAATATAGCTGGACTGTCATATGTTGCTACTGCTAACTACACTACCTTGAATAGTAAAGTATTTACTGTAACAATGAGTACGGCAGAGCGGTATCTCCAGAACGTTATCATTTCTCGAGCGAAGACTAACAGGATAACAGGATTATATATATATATATATATATATATATATATATATATATATATATATATATATATTATATATATATATATATATATATATATATACATGGGTATTAGGTATTTACAATTTTTCTGCATATAGTATGGTAGAAAGAGAGAGCCTTGTGTTTAAACACTCACTTACTCACTGTACGCCTGTGTATTAGATATTGAGTGACAGAACTTAACGTCGCACATGTCTATACAGAACAAGTACAGAAATAAATATAACATCATTATCATACATATTTTTACTATACTTACTATTAGTGTCCGACTGAAAGTTCGTAAATTAGCACGCTTATAATGAAATAAGTGGGTACTTACATCCGTTTCATAGGTTTTGTTTATCACTTCAATATCAAATACCTACTTATAACAATTGTGATATTAGGTAACAACTAAAAAAAAGTCTTTAAGTTATTATTTAACGCATTTTTAAAACTATGTGATTTAAAGAAAAACATTAAACCGAACTCAAAACATGATACTTCTAAGAAAGTTTCGGTTTCGGCAAAAACTGAGACCATTGCCAAAATTCGTTTTCGGCAGTAAAAATCAGTTTCGGTCGGGCACTACTTACTATTTACTAAAGTAAATAATATATAATATAATAATATCAAATTTTCTTTAATATTGTGAAACTGCTTATGAACCACCCATTGAATAATGTCTAACTGTTTAAAGTCGTTTTGGATGCAATAGAAACACGGAGAAAATAGAAATTGTTGGAAGTTGCAATCACTCCATCGAGCAAAATAAATGTGGTATGTAGAATAATGCATTTTTATACAATGTTAAGACAACTTAACAGGCTACTTTATATTTAATCTTATATTTTTCTACAAAACAGCACGAACAAAGCCGAGTGAGTACTGCGGAAGCCATTTTTTATACAGACGAAGATGTGTAATGCGATCTGGCGCTGACATTAACGACATCTACGAGTATCTGCACTATTTGTCTTAATCCCAAGAGTTAAGGCAACTTATATTTAGATATTGATTAGTCAGTTCAATCATGTTTAGCCCTTATTAATATAAGGGCTAAACAAGATTGAACTCAATAGAAATGAATAGAATAGAATTGAATAGAAATAATCGCACGTACTCAGACGTAGTAGATTTCCAACTATGGTACGATAGATGAATGTACGACCGATTTAGATTATGCTAAACATTATTAACATAATCTGGTTAACGACAATAACACGTCAACCGTATATACCACAGACGAACAAACCAATTTTTTATAGCATTAACATCCTAGTACCATCGACCTCTAGGGAAATAAGTTTAATTTTCATATGAATATGTAACAGGCAAAGCAGAGGGGAAACTCTTGTTATTGCAGACAAAGTATAGTGTAAAAAAAATAATCTGTTTTCCACCTTCTAGATCAATTCAGAAATATAAACTAACGTCACACTTATTTGATATATTTATATAATTCAAGTTGGGATTGTACCTATAACCATACTACTCTAAATAATGAAGTTCTAGAGCTTGAGAAGTAGCTTAGTGATTGCAGATTAACAGATAATTGTTAAGAGAGTGCTTTAAGTGAAAGGAGATGGTACAGCACTTAAGTTCTTGTTCTTGGAATTTGATGAAGTAGTAGTAGTAGCCTAGTGTATTCAGTGTCCATTAACTAACTTAAGCTGAACGAAAACTAATTTGTTACGGATAATGTCGTCTACTCTACAAAATATTGGTAAAAATAAACTGGATTTATTTAAGCAGAGAGGTTTGTATTTCTCATATATCAGGGTAGTGTAAAAACACTACCTTCTCAGCTTTTTCAAAATTCGAAACATTGTATGCTGAATGACGAAATTCACGCCCCGTTAGGTGTTACCTGTGCGAGGAATTAAAATAATCTAAGAATTTATTATTTAATTAATATTAATTTATCATTATATTATAGTATCTTATTCTTATTATTTAATAGTATCTTAACCGGAACTGGAACTCACAATTATCGTTTTTTTACTTAAACAAGTCCAAACTTAGCCGTTAACGTTATAATGTGTTGCTAATTGCTAAATTAAATTTAATTGTTATTAATTATTGTGAACGAGGTTTAAGTGTTAGTAGGGAAGATTAATGGTTGAAAATTAATTAATCATAACTTATTAGCAATTAATAATAACGCTATATTATGTTTAGTTTTGTCTTGACATTTGTAGATGATATTATAAATATTGAATATATTTTTTTAATGAATTGAATTTTTTCGGTATGTGGGTACGATACCTCATCGGGGAGAATGAATTATTTTCATTTTCTTCGCGCGGGCAACAAGGGGGAAAGCGCGGGTTTGAGTTTCGCCATTCAATATACAAATATAATATAATGACTCGAAGGGGGTAAGGTAGGGAACGAAGTGACTTATTACTAGGTTCCTTGAGTCTGGCCTGCCTCCTTACCCTGCTATGTGCAGGATGCAGCGTGAAGCAAAAAAAATATATCTATACTTGAATTAATTACTTTCGATTCTTTATATTATTATATTTTTTGTCCGTGACACAAGTTTCATTTATACAAAATGTTTTTAAGAAATTTAATAATTTAAGGAGTTATTTAGAAATTCAAGCCTTTTTTGTATCGTCTATTGTTAAAAAGCTATGTACAAATTCTTACAGTTAAATTCTTAATTAGAAGGAAAGTGGTGAATGGAGTGTCTTAAAACTGGGTTTCAAGTGTATATTTTAAAAAAGAAAAATATTCACGCTTTCAAGGGTTTTTACAATATTAATACTGTAGTAGCTTTTTCATCTTCGTAAATACAATATATTAAATATATGAAGTGTTGAAGTTTCGGCACGACACTTATGTGTAGTTGCAAAAAATAAGCACAGTCATCGTTGCTCCAATGACAGTTTCTAATTTTGGTAAGAAAATTATAAGCTGCTTTGTGTCTTTGGAAAAAATAACATAAGTTGTAATAAAATTAAATAAAAACATTCACGCTCAAAGCTAAAACCAGAATTTGCGTGTTTCTATTGCATATTATATTTATAGAGCACCGTCGTCATTTATAGAGCATGTGTCTTGTTGTAGGTTCAAATCCCAGACGGGAATTTATCCTTAAAAAGAGAAGCGTTGGTTTTGCACTACTATAGTAATAAATAATAGCAGAGAACAGCTATATTTTTTATAGCTTCACGCTGTACGCACATGGCAGGGTACGCAGAGGGAACCGTACGCACCTAGTGTTAAGACACTCTGTTCCCCGCTTTCCTTCCTTTCTTCATTTCGAAGCATTGCGTGTTGAGTGGCGGGTACTTATCGCCGCGCTTTGACTTATTACAAGAGCGAGGAAAATTGAAACTAATTAATTTTGCCCGAGCGGGAATTGATCCCACAAGCCGTCGCGTTTACAGGCAGACACTGCGCCTCTGCGCCCCGGCGGTCCTACGGCGGTTCTACGGCGGTTCTACGGCATTTAGTACAGTAAAAAGTTTCTTGTTTTATTTGCGAGGGGAAGAGAAAATATCACAATTGAACATAGTTACAATAATGTCAGAAATAATAACAATAAATGGCTTCCAGCATAGCGTGATAGGTCTAAGATAGGTAATAAGAGAGCCTAGTGTCATGACATTCCGTTCTCCGCTTTCCGATAGAGTTGATAATTATATTAGATGTAAAAAATTATATTATTCATAAATAATAAGTTACATAATAACAGATTGAACTCAACGATTTAATATTTTGATATTATCGCTATCCCTCTACGCCACGATGGTCTTAATAAATATTAAAAGCTTTAGTAAATTATACCTCAGAGCTGGCTTTCTTTTATATAAAATAGTAAAACATTACGTACACATTTCGTTTTAGATTGAACAAAATTTCTTGATAGCGGCGAAATGTATTGAAAAATTCCACGGGGACAGCAACTATGTGCGTCGACGTAGTGAGGGCGCGTCGTGAATTCCCTACAAAACTTAGTGAGCTAAGCAGGTAGATGTGTATATACAACAAGGTTTTAAGACACCTCTCTTTAGATTTACAGATACAAATATGTTATTTTTAATGCAAAATCTGGAACATCCGTCGTATGGAGCATAGCCGTGTAATAGTGGCGAATCTTAACACTAGGTTCTTTCTGTCACTTCCCCTTTATGTGGGGTAAATCATAAATGAAATTAATTCATACTTTAATTTTTTTCACTTGCCCTGCACAGAACTTTAAGATAAAATATTCATATACACGTACATGTATTATTTTATAGTAGTCTGCGGTGCTCAGATTATTTCAAATTCACCTATTAATTAAATTACTCTTGCGTTGCACTCTTAGAGCACTTATGTATATTACAAAATATCGTATTTAAATACAAAAAAAAACGCAAAAAGCTTTTCAATTCGTTTATATAAATAAAGTTATAGGTACATAGTATATATATATATATATATATATATATATATATATATATATATATATATATATATATATATATATATATATATATATATATATATTACAATACTTACAATATATATAAAATATAATAATTATAATATGTCTGTATAGAAAATATTGTATTTAATATGGTTAATTGAAGTTCGAAGTACTAAGTTGAATATCATAACATGTTACGCTTTCTCTTCATACTGTAAAATGCATGGAAAATATACTACTAAAATGTTGTAGTTATTTTAATGAAAAATAAGGTAAAGCAATTTAAGCATTACGAGCATTATCCTGTACATCCACTAACTTTATATCTCAAAGTTTCATTTAAAACGGTTTGCTCTGAATATAGTCTTAAGTGAACCACAATAAACAAATAACAATTTGCGCTGTTTTGTAGCAACTCGTAGGAATTAACAACTTTAAAAGCGTTTGTCGGCTCAGGCTCAGGTCGCAGCATAACGAGGGTAAAAGTTAGCACAAACTCACCGCAGCTAAGTTTTAATGAACTGTCGCCTAAGATCCTTTACAAAACACATCAATTGTTAGACTTAGACGTTTTAATAGATTAAAAGTAGACGGCCACTATTTTAAGTCGGTCTTGGACATAGATACTGCCTTTTTACTGTTAATTTATATATTTAAGTTGGATATAACCTTAACAGAAAACTTATGAATATGAGTATGTTGGTAGTGGAATTTTTTTTTTGTCAAATTAGTCTTTTTATATCCATGGAGTTTTGATTACTTTAAAATACAAGATTTTTTACTTTTATCCTGTTTTTCTTTATTGGCATAACAGAATACACCGAAATAAATCCATATTACAAATATACTTACTCCATGTAATATTCGATCTCATAACCTTTTATTGTCAACAAAAATTAATAATCATATATTTTTAACTAAGAGGAAAAAAATTGCAATAGTAATTCAAACTATAAATATTTTAAAAGCGTCATACAAAAAGTACGAATAAGAAAGCAGGCGCTCGGAGCTTAGCCGCGAGAGGAAAAGTTATCGCTCTCAAACTCATCGTGAGCGAGTTTTAATGAACTGTCGCCGTCAACTAACGGTTTATAAAATGTTAAGCGATTCGATTAAATTTTATTTAAGTATACA
This sequence comes from Dione juno, assembly GCA_037127375.1. Lineage (NCBI taxonomy): Eukaryota > Metazoa > Arthropoda > Insecta > Lepidoptera > Nymphalidae > Dione > Dione juno. The sequence continues at coordinate 572,881 of JAXRJS010000050.1, forward strand.
ATAAAGTTGTTTGCTTGTAAAATACAGGGTCATTTTTTTATTGTCATGGATCTCTCATACACCTAAAGAACATACTTCGTCGTGGATATACTACATATATACATACATACATAGTTTCAAGCATTCCTGTCGTACCACTAACTCTTGTGCCATATATCTTTTTTTACTAGTCTTTCGTCGCTTATTCTCTCCACGTGCCCAAAACATCTGAGAACGATTTTCATTTATAACCTTATATATTAAAATTTATTTTACCACCTCATAACTGCTTGAAGCTTATAAAGCAACAATTAATATGAACAATATTTGTATTTGTATAAAGTATATTATTTGAGATTGTCCAAAGTACATAAAAATTCGTGTCACTATTTATTAATATTTGTTATATTTATTAGAAATATTCTATAAAATTGTATTTATTAAGATGTTCATCAACTGCATCACAACTGCTAATGAGTTATGTATATATGGTTAAAAACGGTATATATGGTTCAAAACGTAAAAATGAAAGCATATAAGGATACTACGTCGTAGCTGAGCTACGGAGCTACAAATAAAGTGAGTAAGTACCAAATACCACTTTGATATAGCTGAATATAAAATTGCATACTATTCAAACGTGAATTGTATGTCATCCGTAGTAAAATTGAGCTGTTACTACAATAGCATATTCAAATAAAATGTGAAATGACTGAGGCGCTTGCAAAATATGATATGGATATTTTATTGTTATTTAATTTTAGTTGAAACATTTATATTACGTAAAAATATATTTATATAAATTAAAAAACAAAACAATTAAAATAACTCGCATAGTTGATAACACACAGTTTATAACCAAGTGAACGTATGCAATATGTGTAGGCAAGTTAAATACATTTTAAGAAATCTTCAATAAAATGTAGGAAATTATTGACGTGATAGCTGTTTTCTTTCGTTTATAATAAAGGTTATTTAGACATTGATTCTCGATAGAAAAAGCTAGTATTACTATTATTTCAGTCTTTACTGTCCTCTTTAGATATTATTAGAGATATTTATATACAATATATATAGACAGAAATATTTTAATTATAAATATTCCCTCACAATCATTTTTGCAGTCAAGTACTAGACAACTTCGCCAATATTATTACTATAATACTTAAAATGTATACATATAGTAGAACTTACATTACAAGAACTATTATACAAGGAAGAATAATCAACATACACCTTACCACACGCTTGCAATACAAAGTATGAGATAAGCATTTAGTTATCAAAGAAATCAATTAAGGATTATAAAGGCATTTTGGAGAAGACAGTAAAATTTATTACAACAGGAGACTCGGCTCACAAAAGAGATCAGATATCTACTCAACCGATTAGATTATTTAAAACATAATGTAATCCGTCCGACGCACGTACGCAAAGTAGAGAAACCAGCTATGAAATAAAAGGGCACAAGGCCTTATGAATTAAAAAACGTAAAGTATTTTATTACATATTGTATATATTTTTAAAGGAATAATTGTTTATTTATTGACAAATAAACCGGACACGGAAACCAGAGAACCAAAAAGGAAAACCAAGTACAAGTTTTACAATGTTCCCTCTGCATCTGTCGTAAAATACGACAAATGTGAGAAGGTAAAATAAGTAAGCTTGATTATATAAGCACGCTTAAGTACTCGATTCTACGATTCTACGGTTCTACGATTATTAACTAACAAGAGGCAGTGTCTAGAGTTTCGGCACGATAGTATCATTGTATTGTATGTCACCTGATTTACTTGACCATTGTTTGAATAATTGCCATCTTTTATGATGTTAATCATGAAAAGTAGGTGAAATTAAAGCTTGATCTATTTATTACTTCTTATAACAGGAAAGTGCATATAAAAGTGTGATAAAAAGGAAGGTATTCGAAAATATAACATTTCTGAAAGAAACATGGTATAGTTTCATAGAAACATAGAAAACATAGGGCGACTTCAACGCCAAAGTGGGACAGGGGTGCGGCAATCAGTTTCGGGACCATATGGCTACGGGAGTAGAACCAGATAGGCCAAATGCTGGTCAACTTCCTCAGTAGGCAGGGGCTGATCTGTATGAACACCTTATTTTAGAAAAAACCCCAATGAAAGTGGACCCGGAAGAGCCCTGACGACAAGACGAAGAACGAGATTGACGCGATTGAGAAAAATCGGGATCAAAAGTCTTTGCCAAGACACTGGGAAGTAGCCATTTGACAAAGATAACCACCTCGAATGGTGAAACCGTTACATCAGTTCCTTAGATTCTAGCTGAAATGGAGGACTTCTATGGAAATTTGTACGCCTCGCATGCGCCAAAACCTCCACCAGATGAGGGAGACCCCACAGCTCCTCTCTCCCGCCACTTTACAGACGATCTTCCGAACGTAAATATAGACGAAATCGCGGTGGTACTCAGACAGATTAATAATGGGAAGGCTCCCGCGGAAGACGGAGTGTACTTTAAGCTGCTTAAGGCTGGGGTAAAACCTGTTCTTGAGGAGCTGAAAAGGCTGTTCAGCTCCGTAATAGCCAGTGGTACAACCGCGGAGGCATGGAGCAGAGGTGTTGTGACGAAACGCTTCTCAAAAACTATAGGCCGATCACACTTCTGAGCCACGTCTATAAGCTGTTCTCGAGAATCGTTAGGAATCGTCTGGCATTAAGATTTGACGCCTTCCAAACACCGGAACAGGCTGGGTTTCATAAAAGCTTCACCACCGTGGACCACATCCATACTGTACGGCAGGTTATACAAAAGTCAGAGGAGTATAATCAACCACTGTGTATGGCTTTTGTGGGTTACGAGAAAGCTTCGATTTCAACGAAATCTGGGCTGTTCTGGAGTCCTTGCAGCGGTGCCAAGTCAACTAGCGTAGAGTTGCTGAGAAACCTCTATCAAATAGCAACGATGACCGTTAAAGTACAAAACCACAAAACAAGACCCACCCATCTCCTCCGTGGTGTAAGACAGGGCGATGTTATATCCCCGAAACTCTTTACTAATGCGTTGGAGGATGTCTTTAAGACTGCAGTCTGATAGACTAGGGATCAACATTAACAGTGAATATCTCACGCATCTGCGCTTTGCAGACGACATAGTAATAATGGCTGAAACGCACCAGAAACTGCAAAAAATGTTGTCGAGTCTAAATACTGCCTCGAAGCGTTTTGGACTCGGGATGAAATGAAACCAACTATCTAAACTAAAAAAAATCACTCAACCAGAAGAGTGCAGCTTGGCTGGGCAGCATTTGGGAAGTTGCGTCATATCCTCGAGTCATCGTTGGCACAATGCCTTAAGACCAAGGTGTTCGATCAGTGCCTTCTGCTAGTTATAACCAACGAAGCCGAGAACGTGGAAACTGACAGTAAAACTGCATGTCACTAAAAGAGCTATGGAACGGTCTATGTTTGGGTTCTCGCTAATGGATAAAGTCCGAAATTAGATTATCCACCAGAAGACCAAAGTAACAGATATAGTCTGGAAATGTAACAAATTAAAGTGGCAGTGGGCTGGTGATATCTGTCGTAGAACCGATGGACGATGAACCAAACGGGTTCTCGAATGGAAACACGTTTCGGCAAGCCCGCAAGGCCAGATGGACCGATGATATAAAAAAGGCGGCTGGTAGTCACTGGATGGCGAAAACGAAAGATCGCGCCTTATGGCGTACCCTGGGGGAGGCCTACGTCCAGCAGCTGTTATAGGCTGATAATGTATGTAATGTTATGTTTACATTTAATTAAGACAAATCCTTACAAAATTTATTGAGAGTTTTCAATGAAAATATGATAAATGAGTATCGCTTGCAATATACCATTTGGTCTTTGTGTAAAATTACTTTTAATTTAGCGCGTCGTACAATACGCCCGCAGCGTTTCGTTCGGGAGGTACTAGTGTAAAAATATTGGATATCCGTTTAATCTTAATGAAAGAGCGGGAAACACTATTGAACAAGAGCTTGAACGTGAAAAGGAAATTAGAAATGGTATTTACACCGTCCTCTGTAAAGAGCGGCAGATGGGGGAGTAATCTAAATTTGTCTATCGTTTTCATTGTCAAATTTATTACATCGAACCACATCCTGTATAAAAAAAATTAAAGCACTAATTTCTTATATTTTTGGGCACTAATTTAACATATCTTGTGAAGCAGGAAATAAATCAAACATTATTGTACTTTTTTTTACTTACGATATATTTCCATCCATGAATAGGAATGCAGCATAAATTCTTCTCCGAGTGGAATACACCTAAAATTTGCGCGTCGAGTCATGTGCATATATTGTATACCCGAAAATATTTATATTATAAAAACTTAAATAAAGTAGATATTTCTTGCTATATGTTTTACTAAAGCGTTACAATATTTTGGCAACCTATTACTATGCTAGTGGTAAAGTGACGTTTTACATTGTCACCCAGCCTTAACAATATTAACATTCGGAGCCGAGACTCGTATAATGATGATTGACTGAGAGCGCTTTAAAACATTTAATATCCGTAAACAACAAGTTCAATGAACATTTAACGTTATAGCACAGCCAATTTAGTTGACAATGAAAAATATAGTAAAATAGTAAAATCTTTCAGGCGATGACTGTAATAGATGCTACTACCTTTAATCATATAAATTTATATATTACATTATTAAAGCATGTACTCTCATATAAGTAGAATTAGTAATGATTTATTTTTTTATATTGTAAAGGGAAAGCAAGAACACCTTTAGGTTTTAAATTTCCATCAAAGTAGAGGCATCACGTGACAAGTAGTAATACTTTGTGTGAGGATGCTTTTTAAGGAAAGAGTACAAGTATATATAGATATATATAATAGGAAAATTTGTAGATATATTCCATAAAATATCATAATTACAACTTTATGCTACTAACAGATAGAGCGCTTGACTGTAAACGCAATGTTAGTAAGTTCGATTCCCACTCGGGGATAACGAATTATATTAATTTTCTCCGCTCTGGTAACAAGACAAAGCGCAGCGTTGAGTTCCGCCACTAAGCACGCAGAGTCTCGAAAGCAAGCGTGGAAAGGAGTGAGTTAGCCTTACCACTAGATTCCTTTTGCCTACCATACATATAAGGGATACAGCGTAAAGCTAAAAAATTATTCTAAAAAGATTATACCCCTCATTGATGCTACTTTAAGGATTGTTAGGTTAGCACTTGGTTTATGGGCACTTCAGACGAGGTGCAATACAAGGAACCTAATATAGTGAAGTGCTCCTAACACTTTTATTATCCTATGATTGACTTGAATATTATCTTTTATACGATATATTTATGACGTTTCAGCAAACATTTATGACTTTCTCCATACTAATATAGTTTCGTAATAACTGAACGCTTCGTTTATTTATACCTAGCTTCAAATAAACATTTATTTAAATAATTACAAAGACTAGTTTCATTGGTATGGGTCAAAATACTTAAATCAATAAAAGTTGAATATATAAAATAAAGTATGCGTCTGACCGAACGCAATTCTTGGAGGTTTAATCTATTAATGAAAGGAATCTTCAATATTGGCCAAATAAAAAAATATGTAATGTCTATGAAATTGTTGTTAAGAGAAGAACATGTCACATGCAATTGATGTGTCAAATGAATTAATAAAATACTGTCCGACTAGCCCCATGATATTTATAGACTACCGATTATATGCATATATGTGAAAATGATAAGAAAACTTGTATAAGGCATCCATACATTTATTTGTAGTCGTATTCAACAGTCTCATATATTTAAAAAAAAAAGAAAGAAAATAATAAAACCGTTGAAGTTTTCCGAGTTGGTCATTTCTAGAGATCTCGACGGCTCTGTAATATATTGTCGATGGCGCACATACGAACCAATTGGAGTGCACTCCTTCACCTGCTTCCTTCCTTAACATAAATAGGAACATTTTATTATATTGTCACTTTTATAAATTTATATACGTTACTTAACGCTATCGTGGCTCAGTGACACAGGACAGCGCACACACACAGCAAAGGACTGTAAACACGATGGTCATGGGTTCAATCCCCATTTAGGGAAAACGAATTACTTTAATTTCCCCGCTATAGACAATCAAAGAGTAGCGTTGCACAAACAAAACACACAAGGTTTTTTTATACCTACCCTGCTACATACAGGATATAATGTGAAATTGAAAGAATTTTAATTTAGTTATAATATTTTGCCTAAATCATACCTAGGAATCAAAATAATAAAACGGCATTCACAGTATATCCTATGGGTTTATTAAATTTTGAATATGTTTAAGTAATTTCATTATACCTTTCTCGTACATTTAGAAACAACGTCCTCTTTAAGTGTTAAGACTTTAATTAGAAATTATCAACTTTATTGCCACGTAAAGAGAAAACGTTATTTCCACCATATATTTCTTAATATCAATTACTAAGTGGGGTTTAAGTGCTTCGTTAGAATAGACAAGGCAGGAAGTAGTGAAGTTTTATTTGCTAAATAAACCGAACATTACGTAGCTGCCGTTACGTGAACGCGACACATGTTCTCAAGTGGTGCCCGATGTGGACGCCGACCTTCTCCTGAGAACTCGAGTGTGAATTTTTAAGATAATGTTTTGTTATAGTCTACAATAAAATACTATTAAGTGATAAACACAACTGTTCGTGCGCATGCTTATATATATATATATATATATATATATATATATATATATATATATATATATATATATATATATATATATATATATATATATATATATATATATATATATAATGTTGGCAAAAAGTTAGATAACAAGGCATGGCATCTTGCATGATACGTACTGAATTATGTATATGCAGATGTCACCTCGTTTGAGAAATACACGTGGAAGTCATATGACACTACGGACACTGATACAATTGTACAGATGTGCTATGCACTTTGGATGGATGCAACTTTCATACTATATATAATATCATTAATATTATGTGAAGTAGTTATTTTAATCTTTTATTTATAAAATTATTAGGTCATTAATGTTATCTTTTAATTTATAAAGTCACTGATCTCATTTAATTTCATTTAATTAATGAAAGAACTTTCCACAAATATGTAAATATAATAATATACTCATGTATATATATTAATTCAACATCACACATGTGTGATTGTAAAATTATTTATAGATTTTAACGAGGACACTCAAAAGGCGATGATTTATGAATGGCATGTATAACATAGTCTAATAAACACATTATAGAAATCTACAACATTCATATATGATAATGTAAATATTGGCCCTTTACTCTCAGTCTCAAGGCACGTGAACCGTACCTTCGCCGTGACTTTGCAGACATGTATTATTCAGGGCAGAATGTTTAAGTAGCTTTATTAAATAAATAAATGTACACAAATGTACTCTTCTCATCCGTTACGAAAGCTGCTGTAAAATAAATATTATTTGTGACTAGCTTTGTTTTCGTATTATTTATCTTTTACCATCTCGAAACAAAGGCGGTCTCAAGAGTTAATCAAAATTACATTTGACCGAGTTGCATTGCATTCGCCAGCGTCACTGTTACAGTCGTCGTATTTGTTCTTGTCTATGTTATAAGGCGCTCAACAGGCGCGCGTTTTCAAAAAAAAACCTTCATAGAAATATATTAAATAAAAATATTAATTTTGTGATACACATAAAATTATCTTTTAAAATTTCTAACAAAATTTTCTTCTATTGTGAAGACAAAAGCAATGTTTATAATACTTAATCATACAAAAACAATATATATTGATAATTTTATTTATTTTATATATTAAATATGTCAAAGATGCTAACAACGTAATAAGTTGTATAAAGCATATAAGAATTTGGACAAAGCGTGAGAAAGAACGCATGGCTTAGTGGTCAGAGCGCTTGGACGGTTTCCATGAGGCGCGGGTTCGAATCCTGCCGGGTTCAAATTTATATATGTTTTTTTAAGTATTTCTTCTATCCTTAGTGTGGATAAACACTTAAAAAAATACCCACAGATTACTAATATATGTCCCGTTATTAGATATAAACGACTGATCTACACAAGTACCCGTAAGATCTTAGACAACCATGTGCAATATTCTTATGCAGCTGTTTAGACTGCTGGGCTCCATTAGTCGTCATGAAGCCAACACTGACTGATGGTCCGTTGCTTACAATATACTAACTCGCAAAAACTTATTCTTAATGAGTCTCGGCGCTGCAGAGGAATTGTATTCTCAGTGTTATTTATAACCATTTCTCAAGAGCGACACTTTCTTGCACAAATTTTCTTAAAATACAATAAACTATTTATTTAAGACATAATGTATAAAACAAATAGAGTTTAGTTTTCATTCTATTCCCGGACAAATAAATATAAATTATTAATAATAAGCTTTTTAGATAAAGCTTATTAATAATAATAGCTTGAAAAATTAAACAATAAAATTTTAAAAATGCTTAATCAAGAATGACTTTTGACCTTTTGAATTATACTGATATGACTGATTGACGGAATGTTGTTATACATTTACATAACATTTTCCGCTACAAAGAGAATTATAGACATACATTTAAGTTTTATTCATGTGTAAGTGAATAATACAAGGCGAGAGCCAATTCACAAAGCCGGCATGACTATAGCAGTCTAATACGGGTCCAGTATTGTTACAAAGCGTTATCGGGGTCAGTATTTAAAAATTCATGGGTCTTTTGTGCCCCTTTGCGTTCTAAGAGGAAGGCTTACAAGTTTCTTATCTATTCAGGCTCCACTGAACATTGCATAAGTTTAGCAAAACTAATATATAATAATAATAACAGAAAGGTTAATGCTTGTTTCATTTTACATTACTTCACCTTTATGTTTCTGTAAACGTGGTAGTTTCGGGTTCCATTTCCAGTTGGGGGAATGATTTTTATTCTTCAAATTTAGCAAGACTAAGCATGCCGTTGAGTTTTGCTACTCAATAGGCAAATTCCCAAATTTGATCTGAATGGGGAAAAAGGGGGTAGTGAAACAAGAATCTCTCCGCTCGTGTGGTTCGCAGAGAAACCTAGTGGTAGCTCTCCGCTCTATATTTGCTGATTACAAAAAAAAAAATATTACAAATCAATAATTCTAAAATAAGATACGCACATTATGTATAAATATATAAGTGACAATATAGTAAAAAAGGTTTTTATAAAGATAACTGCTAAGAGCAACAATTATTCCACACTGTAATTACTCCACTGGTACACGAGAATACAAGAGGCGGGCTTATCGTTGAAATGAACAAGCTCTTTCAGGTAGCGCGTTAAAATAAACGAGAATCCTTGCTGATAATATTTAAATTTATAATTATTGTAATTTTCTTGTATGAATATATAGTCTTTGACATAAAACCAAAAGGCGCGAAAAAATGATATACGAGTATATATTTTTTATTGCATGCTGATATAAAAAAAGCACTAACCTACCTACATGACTAACAAAAGTAAAAAACATCCCATTATTATTACCCAATCATAGAGTTCCAAGCAAGTTCCAGCTTCCAGCAACATTAGTCATTTTTAGGGACATACTTATTCACACTCGTTCCTACGAAGACCTCTACACTTGTTCCAACAGACTAAATTTCGTATTTTCGTACTTACATACAAAAACAGCTAAAGCACAAACGAAAGTACTGAAATGGTATACCACTCAGATTACTTAGTTACCTCATTCAATTACGCCTTGTAAAAAGTACGCAGTATACTTTCATTCTAACATAGCGCGACGCCTCAAGCTCCATTGTCTCGAACTGTATTAAAGTTTGCGAGAGATCTCGAAATTTGCTTCTTTACTCAGCATCTTTATCTCGCTGTCGTCGGCAGCGTTCACATAATGTTCGTGAAGAAAAATTTCAATATAAAACTTGACTATTTTAGGTTAGATAATACTCGTGAAGCTTTTATATGTTATTGTGTCTATAGGGGGTGTTGAACGTATAATTATATATATATATATATATATATATATATATATATATATATATATATATATATATATATATATATATATATAAATATATATAAATATATATATATATATATATATATATATATATATATATATATATATATATATATATATATATATATATATATATATATATATATATATATATATATATATCAAGAAATCCTGCCTCACTTTCTTCCTTATTGCCAGAGCGAAGTAAATGAAAATGTTTCCTTCACCCCGAGTGGGAATCGAACTCGTATACCAACGCGTTTACAGGCAGACGCTGTGCCTCTGCGCCACGACATCACATTTAAAATAATAATTTTCGTTACACAAAACGTCATATTTCATAATAAGCATATGCCTCATGGCGTTGGTCTAGTGCCAAACGCATGACATAAGATTAATACAGTACATATATGGGACAAATATATATATATATATATATATATATATATATATATATATATATATATATATATATATATATATATATATATATATATATATATATATAAGTATATATTAAGTCGTTATGTAGAAGTCACTGATTAGACAGCGGCAAGTCATCAATTACGTGTATCTAAATACCTCTGTTCCAAAGAAAAGTACAGAACAGATAAACGAAACGTTAAAATCAAATAGAAAAAAAAGGGATCACCATTTTTATTATGCCACTTAATAACAACAAAAAACAAATAAAACACACCATTCACTGTATTACAAATTGTCATCGCGTCCGTGAAGCCATTTGAGTACTTTTGATCTCGTCTGAGGCTAATAAGTCACGTGCCAGTCTCACTCATCCCGCATTCCGGGGAAAACCTCGGTCTAATGAATATATACATTATCATGATTGCCTCGCACTTGCTAACGGAGGTGAATCTAAATAAAGATGTGTTTTTCAAAAGTGCTATTTATTTTTATGGACATGTAATCCATTTCTTTAGTCATCTCTTCAATAAGACAAATTAAACTTGGCAACACCTCATGTTGTTCATAATAATACTAATAATTCCGATAAATCTAACAATTATAGATTTTTATTATACGATGAATTCGGTACTGCAATATTTAATTAAGTGCTTTAGTTAATATCCTTGCACATTTTGCTCGTGATCGTAAATTTGAATAGTGCAATGTAATACGAGCTTGTTACGTTCCAATAGGGTTAAAATCTAACTAGTTTTGATATTATATTTCAGTAAATATTGTCCCAAAAGCACAGCTTATGCTGCTATTATCACTACTCTATACATTATTTTATGTTACGTTTCCATCTTTGAAAGACATTAGTAGAGAGAAGTAAGTGATTGGTCACTATGTCCTTCATTCCTCTATATTTTAATTAATTGTGTGAATGTACACAGATTGAACAGAGAAAATATATTAAATGAAATATTTTTTCCTTATAGGATACTTGGGAAATGTAATGTTTTACCTATTTCACACTTATCACATTTTTTTCCTAATAACATAAGATGTAATTCAGATTCAATTCAGTTGTCTCGTTAGAGCCAACCGCGTCTAGACGTCTCGGTTATTTCGAGTAAACTTTTAGATAAATGAACATTTTTTAAAGTGTCTCACAATAAATATTGAGTATTATCGCTTAAGCATTATTTGTTTTCTTAAATTTATATATGAAGTAAAAGTATTGTCTATATCGTACTTCTATAGTATCTTCTAATCTTCGTGTTATTATCGACTTGAATTCAGAACTATGAGCATTCAGACACACCTTGTCTGTGCTATGATGGTGACCTATGTGTTTTTAAGCTTTACATTTAGAGGTTATACGTACCCACCCACTCTTCTTGAAACTCTTGGACGGTTTCAAAGAGATAGTCTCCATTGAATTGAGTATTACTTACTATTTCTACTCAAAAAGCTCCTTATCATATCGCAAAGTGAAAGTTTTATTTGTGACCAACTAATTAAAGTCCGTGTCCGACATAATAAGGATCGAAGGCTACATGAAAGGCAATAACAACCAATGGCACAATTAAAGTTTATAGTACATCGTCAACAGCGAGGCAATAAGAAGATCTTTTATTCATAAATTGCCCGCAGTAACATTTCAATCTCGGCTGTCGTTAAACCTATAAATAACTGAGTCACAGTATTAAGGGTGAAGTATTTGGAAATTGCATATATTGTCGTTCTTTTCTTTTGACATTTTCACTTAATATGTTTTTCAGTGTCACAGTTAACAGGGTAGCCATAGAGAAAAAAGCGCCAAACGCAGCAAACTTCGCACTTTCATCAATCTCTTCATATATGACCAAGGTCAATCGAGGTCATCTGCAAACTTTCTTAACACTCAGTCTTACATCATGTATTATTTAAACTTTTTTTTTTTAATTACTCATTCTCTCACCAGAGCGGAGAAACGAAGATAAAGATTAGTACCAGAGTAGAGATTGAACCTACAATGATGTTTTATTTCATCCAAACCCTTTTTAATCTATAATCATTTTGTTAAACTGTTGATATATAGAATTAATATTGATTATAAGAAACTATTGCATATATCTCTACATTAGTTTTTTATCATATTAATAAGTCTTACTTTAAACTAAGGACATGACTAAGCTATTTTTCGACAATGACATTTTACTTTCCTAATTATTCTTGTATAATCGGTACAGGCGTATTTTAGCAAGATACAATAACATTTAAATTGATTTCACTGCCACAAGTTGAAATTTCTTTACATAAACACTAAATGAAGAATATCTATTTTAGAAGAAACGAAGTAATTCAAGCTGCTGTCATAGGTTACTAAACAGTTTGTCATACCATCTAAATAAGCAAAATGCCATGTGAAGCGTGTCTGCAAGCTCTCTATTTTAGATGAGAGTGTAGTCGCCATACGATACTCTCATACTATAATATATATATGTACTTCGTAACATGCTCTGATACGAGCGTAAACATGAACCTAAATAGCCGCAAAATCATAAAATACATTTAAATTACAGAAAAGTTACATCAAAAGTACTATGATATACGAAAAAGCCTTAAATTTTTTATGGGAACCTTGACGATTATTAACGCATGACCTTCCTTATCCCTTAACCCTAAGTTAACTTAGCGTAATCTAACTTTCGAAGCTCATCGAAACCACGATCAAGTTCCAGTATAAAAAGTTAATCCATTTTAATGTCACCGTCATAAAATCTGTAATCACTCATATTATAAAAGTTCACGAGTTGGTTATTAGTTCAATTATCATTGCAGTGGATTGTTAATATATAAATGACATATGTAAATACATATGTATGTATTCGTAAAAATCGTGAAGCTATTTATATACATATGTATGTACATATGTATATAAATAGCTTCACGATTTTTTCTTAGCGAGGTAGCCAGAAAGAATAGGGCGCCAAACGCTACGATACCTCGTCCCTACATCGTCCCTACATCGTCCCTACTCGTCCACTGTCATCAACTTCTTTATACATGCGCTCCGGGGGGTTCTCATGAATTTTACGTGACCTTTATTCCGTCTCTTCAACACTGTATTTTTGAAGGTCAACTCAGGTCCCACTTACCTCCTTACATGATTCTACATCAAATGAATCAAATGACTGTTATATACGGGCTAAAATATCTAGCTGTATATTTCCAAAATTAAGCTATCCAACACATACTTTCTAAAATTCATGGAAATTGAAAAACGCTAAACTAAGTTTTATTTTTTCATAAGTCGTTGGCAAGTAACGTCTTGCCAACTTTCCGAAGAAAAATTATACACATTTAAAAAGCTCACAAAAAGCTCTCTTCTATGGATATAAAACCTAACACTCGGCATAAGTGTAACAACCGTAACGTACCGGAGGAAGTTTTGCTCATTAGCGACGCTCTTGACCCGTTTCAGAGGTCGAGGGCGGATGGGTTTAACTAATATTACAAGGAAATTTTGTCAATGTATGAACGCTATTTAGACTTCTTTGTATGTAAGTAGAATTAAAATAAATGTATTATACTTTCACACTTACTTTTTCTAACCTATATGAAAGATATGACAAATAGCTAATATATAAATTAACAAAAGTTTGTACAGCTCAACTAAATATATAAAATTAAAAAAAAACGAATTATGCCTCAGAAATTGAAAAACCATATTGGAACAGAAGAAAAAAAGCCATTATTAGTTGAGTTATTTAATGAAATCCACAATATTCCAATTCACGTGAGTAAAAAATTAGATATGTTTAATTTAAATGTTTGGATAACAAAAAATTGATTTGGACCAACATATTAGGTTAGAAATTCCTTTCGTTAACAAAGCAAAACGATTTTATAATGAACTTGATATTAAAATGAAATGTATATGTTATATACCTTTACAATATCCTAATTATTATAAATTGTATACTGACGCATCTATTGATAAAGATGATATTGGAATTGCTTGTTATGATCCACAACAAGAATTTAACATGAAATTTAAAAATAGTTACAAAATTTCCATAATGTACGCTGAATTGATTGCGCTGGCTGAGGTATTGTCGTATATTGAGGCAGTTAATTTTGATAAATTTATTGTTCTTACTGACTCAAAAAGTGCATTACAACATTTGGCTCGATGTACCTCGACTTTTCGAGGAAAACCGATAGCCAACTCCATTATTAAAATTATCTTAAAATTAAAATCTTTGAACAAGCATGTTGCACTGCAATGGATTCCTTCTCATATCGGTATCACTGGTAATGAGAAGGTTGATACATATGCCAAAGAAGCCTGTACAGATGGAAAAGTAGTTAATGTATTGCCTTTCTATACGGACTGTCTTTATTATATTAAAGAAAAATGTAAAAAATCTTGGCAAGAATAATATTATAAAATGAAATACATTCCGTAGATTAATATGAGATAGTAAAACATCATTAACTATGCACTAGTTCTTTCAAATAAAATCAGTTCCGTATAAGCCGTTCCTTCCCAGCGATGAACACGTGTTTAAACTACTCAACAGATTTTAATGCGGTTTGCAGCAATTTACATAACCAAGAATGAGATTTACATTATTTAATATATGCAAACTATATTACTGTTATTCATTCACGGGGGACACTGGTTTCCTGTACAATAATGCACATAATAATAAAGAGATCAACACGCAGCAATCTTTCTCGTGATGTATGTGTATACATATTTGTTCGAAAAACCTACACAAACGTAAACAGTTTTTAAGACGTAGTAACAAATAGTGAATAAAACTCAATGCTACTTAATGATCCGTAACACATATCAAAACTTTAAAATACAACATTTGAAGTTAAATTGAGTGTAAAAATCCCCGTGGTCTGAGATTTCCGACTAAATGACAATAAATAATAGGTATAATGATGATGATGACATATAATTCCTATACCAAATGTATAGAGTTTTTAGTAAGTGTTGTAGACACAATAAAGAAAGATAAATTTTCAGAGGGTATTATTAGGATATGTAAACATAGCGGTATTCGAACCCGCAGCCTTTTGCAATTGCCCACTAAGCCAAATTAATTACCAATAAAACCATAGTAGTAGTAGTCTAATTAGAGTTTTGCCAATTGGCCAGTAATTTTTTTACTCTAAATAAATATAATATTTTTCAACACCAAATGGAATGGAACCTAACATAGAATTCTACCTAGTTAGATTAGCATAACGAAAAACAAACAGTTGCTTGAGAACAAATCTAATCTACAACAATCGAGCACGTACATGTATGTCCAGGTCCAGTCGGACATCCCGCCATCGTTAGTCCATAAAATCTGATATTATCCGTTAATTCGTTATATAACGAGAAACATTCCGATTAATTAACGTCGCACATGTTGGACTTGACGCACGACAAGCTCATACACTAATTAAGTAAACCACAGCTGTGCGGTCTAACATTCTTTCTAAGATTACGTTCAAATCACCAGTACATGGTACGATTGAGAGGATTATCATTATTTTCGTGTAAGAGCAGTGCGTTTGCTCAACATAGGAAAAATAGCTGCTTAATTAATAATGCCTGTGAGGGTATAACATACGATAGAAAAAGAAGCGCCAAATATTATAGCATTCAGATATAGACCTCTTCGATGATTTTGATTCTTTTAGATTTTCATTTTGACCTTTTGATTCTTTTAGTTTGTAAATTAAGTTATTATATTTAATGAGGCCGATCCCTTGTTGGACCACGGGATAGTCCACTGTCCTGCACTCTTATCCAATACGTAACAGTAACACAAACATGCCGTTATCATAAGAATACAGGTGGTAAGGCCGTTTTTGTAAGTCATAGGGCGGCGTTGAATTCCGCCATGCAACGCGATATATTACGAATTTGGGCGGAAAGTGGAAAAAACAGAGCGCCTTGACCCTAGGTTCTTTGTGATTACCCTACTATATAACCTAAAGTGTACTAAGATAGATAAGTTGACAAAGATCTACATCTAGTAGCCAGTTGGCCCAGGATTTTCAACTAAAAGCATCGGTCTAAGTTTCAGTTGAAACTGAAACAGTAACTTAATCTTCACTAGTCACTTATCATGAGTGTAACTTTACCATACTGTCAAGCCACGTTAACGGAAAGACATTGGTGAAGATATTTCCATTGATAGTTAACAGGGTAGAAACCATGCTTTCTATAATAAATAATATACCGGAGCATCAAAATAAATATTTCAGTTAAATATTTAAAAAAATGGTATACAGATTTCATATATTAAGATGCAATTATGCTAATATCATCGCATTGATTAGAAACAATTCTAACAAACAATACTCAACTATGGAGGTAGTCACTCAGAAAATCTTCTAAATTTATAAAATTATATACGCAAAAGCATACGAAGTGGGCGATTGGTTCCTAGAAGTAAAAAATGGAGCTATTTTCGTTTCATTACTTTTATTTTACTACCAGTAAAACATAGGGGATGTGTAAAAAAATCTAATCTCCTCTAACAACATTACTTGCTATAAGAAACATTTGTACGTAAGTGAAGTACGAGTATGTTCGGTAGCATTAGTGTGTTACCTCTAGGGAATAGCTTATTAGTCTTAACACAGACGTCCTTTTAAGGAGATTATGCTTCATTTACTGTTAGTTTTACATAAGTATACTTAGTGCTTGTGTTTAAGATCTTTAGAGTAGTAAAAGTAAAAGTCTATTAAAAGTGACATAAGTACTAAATGAATAAAATCAAGTAATTGCATCGTGGCACAACGGTATAGTGTCAAATTATAAACGCAAGGGTTGTGGGTTCTATTCCCACACCGGGGAATAAATTGCATATTTTCATTTAAATATTTTGTCGGTCTGGTGAGTTCAACACGAAGCCATGCAATGCCTCGACAATTAAGTGGGGGAACGGAGTGTTTTACCAGTAGGTTCCCTCTGTCTACTCTGTTACAATTCACAAAATAAAATGTTTGAAGACGATTCGTGATTGAAATCATCCAAGAACTGTATTACACATAGTACAAATTTAATCGTAGAAATGTATGTACAAAAAAAAAGATGTACAATTGCAATGCAAAAAATAAGATGAAATTATTAGTTTAAATTCAATATCAAACAGTGAAATCATACCTACATATTTTGTGTATCATTATCAATAAGGTGAGTGAGCCAGTGAGCTATCTACTTTTCTACAAAGTAGGATAAGTATATGATATATTTGATTACTGCTCCGCACGCGGCTCTGCTCGCGTGGAGTAAACGCTAACGGCTATTTCGTTATTTTAACGGGTAAGCAAGCGCACAAAATTAGATCTTCTGTGATATCATATAATAAATATTTGGTATATAAATATAACACAATACATATACTCGTAGACCTACCTATTGATACACACTATCTATATATCTATATTTGTAGATCTATATAAGAAAGATTTAAATGTATACATAAAGGTCGAAAGTGATTTTATTTAATACTAAAGATAAAGAGCGACAGTTCCATTATATCCTTATACACTATGTAAATTTGCTTGATAAATAAGAAAAAAAACTAAAGCTATTGTATAAACATTATCAATTTAAACAAATATTTTCTTAGTATAATCGTATAGTTGGAGATTGTGTACACGCGGTATATCTACAAAAGGTTTAAACAGTTATGTTTACTCGCTGTGGGCCGAGGATCAATCTTAAGTTTACTGATGGATTATATATTAGTTTACATACATAATATAAGTAACTATTCAAATAAATAATAGATAAAATAATAAATAAATAATATATATATATATATATATATATATATATATATATATATATATATATATATATATATATATATATATATATATATATATATATATATATATATATATATATATATATATATATATAGATTTGTAAAGTCTTAAAAGGTGCTTAGTATAGCACTTGTCTTTGAAATGCGAGACTGGAAAGATAAAAAGGTCTATATAAAAAAGCTTCAAAATATATTGAAAAAATTTTTGTTCACTTAAATACAACAAGATATAAACAACGTTCACTCAACGTTCAAATATCCTCAGTAGTGTCCACAGAAAAATAATTTTACGCTAAATGGACGCATTTTTAACCAAATCAAAAAAAAACTTTAACCTTGAAAAAATAAATGCATTACACGAATGGTATATTATATACAAATATGAATGATATTAGTATACGGCTTTTGTATTACTAATGCCTTAAGAGTGACCTGGTGATGTGTCAGTACATATTCCACCCTCCGTGAATGTGAAAGCACAAGCTAATACCCCATCTTATAATATAAATAGATTTATCTTTATGTTACAGAGAAAGTAAAATTGTCATTAAATGTGTGTACATCTGCAATGAAGTTAGATATTTGTTAAGCTTTATGTGCTACGGCATTTCGTAGCTCTATGTAGACGAACGTAGCACAAGTTTTACTGTAGTTAATTTATATTTGTATCCTGACAGTCGAGAACTTTGCATTACTAAATTACACACATAATACTTGCAAAATATAGGTTCAAATTACTCGGTTATATATTAGATAATATAAAGAACTTAAAATATATATATATATATATATATATATATATATATATATATATTTGTACTTATATTTTCCATAAAATAACATATAATTTAAAATAAATTATATATTTTTTACTCTCACAGGTATCGAACCTGCATTGTTTTAACATTTAAATCTAAGCAGTAGGACAGGGTGAGGCTCACGTGGTGGCTACGTCACGTCTGAAGGGTACGCTGACACGTGTAAGCCTTAATTTAGTTTAAACCGATGTTTTGGTAACGTTTATTAATATAACGTTCAATTAAGTTCATTGTGACAGTCATAAATTTCATTAATATTAAAGAAAACTTTACGCTGAATTTCAGTATTGAGCTTATTCCTGAAATAATTGTAGCGATACAATTATTTCGTGACATTCGTGACATAGTGATTTATCACTAAATAATTAAATTAATAAATAATATAAGGACATAAATTGTAAGAAATAGCTAAAGAAAAGATTATTACACCTCTCGTGGTATTTTATTCAATACGTAGCTGATAAATGAAAATACGATGAAAGTTACTATGAATGGCATTTATTATATATATTTATATTATGTTTGCATACGAGACATACGCAATTTACAAATATAATCGGAAGGAAATGATTCGTAAAAAGAGAGGAGAAAGCAAAAATACGAGCACAATAAAGCACAAATGTTTGTGTTGTCACCGAACAGGCATCTAATAATAAATCAATGTCGTTCATAAAGTGACACCCGGCGGTAAACAACCATAATTCATATGTCAGTTGATATTAAAACAGAATGTATTGTAACGCCACCAATATGTTCATAAATCAATTAAGATTTATATTACAATATGGTTGCAGTTACATTATACTCGTATTGGAAAATACGTTTTTAATATGTAAATCTAATATCAATTATGTTTGACGCCGTCGTTGCGCAGTGGGACAGCGTCTGACATTGATTGCAACGGTTGTGAGTACGATACCCATTCGAAGAAATTGTTACATATATAAATTACTTTCATTTTACTTCTCTGGTATGCAAAGGGTGCCATCGTATTACGCCACACAGGACGCAATGTCTTGAATTGGACAAGGATGGATTATGAGAGTGACAATATTAATATTTCATTGGAGAGAATATTTACATTTATAAAGGAGATCCTTCAAAAAGAACAGAGCCAGAAATAAAGGTTCCTCTACTATCAAAATTAATATATATATATATATATATATATATATATATATATATATATATATATATATATATATATATATATATATATATATATATATATATATATATATATATATATATATATATCATCTAAACACATTATTGTGTCACTAGATTCAAAATTATTATACAAATAGTAGATTTACATGTATATACATCCTGATTATATCAAAATATAATTAAAGTGTAAATAGTACATTTATAGGTGAATGGGCACTGGATTATTCGATTATGCTCACAAACGCTTGAAGGGCAAACAGTTGTCTACTAATCCAGCTTTGGATATCGGTGTTTCCACACCGGTAGCTTGTCGTTATGAGAAAGCGAAGTGCATACTACTGTACAATGATAATAATGCATTTACACGGGTATTTATTGAGGCGATAATTTAGTTTACATTTACAAAGATAGTAATTGTATAATATATACGTTAGTCTGTGTAGTTATTCTTAGGAAGTCTGAGATTATTAAATTTTGAACACCTAGTTGCGGCGCAGTGAGACAACGCTTGAATGCAAATGCGGCGATCACGGGTTCGATATCCACTTCGGGTTAGTTGATTATTTTCATTATATCTCTGGTAAGCTCTCTGGCGTTAAGATACGCTACTCAAGCAGTGTCTTCGCTATGACCACCCATAACGGGTACATACGTCAAAAAAAATTGTCCAACAGGACCAATTGTGGAACTAAAAAAAAAGTATTATAATTTTTGTTTTATTCATATAAAACATTCGGTATTTTTTATAAGTAAGAAATAATAATTTAAAAATGCTAAAAAAATGAAGATCGATTGTAAAACATAAACGATTTTTAAGAGTATTTTAATAACGTAATTTTATATAATTTTTATAGAGTACGTATTATAATAAACAAATTTGTGTTGTAGCATAAAATTTATATATATGAGCTATAAAAAAGCTTCAAAGAATTTAAAATTACAAAAGCTTACATATGTTTACAGCGAGGTTCACCAAAACGTCTGGTGGCTCAAACTGAACCCACTAAAGGAATTAGCATATAAAACAAATTCGCATAAACAGACCACGGTAATCAACAACTTTTGTTAAAAGATTTATTCCAGTGCCGAATCTTGTCTATTTGAGCTATTCCTCTCTAGTGAATTGTCAAAAACAATAAATGATCCTAACAAAGGTTCTTGTGGGAGGGAAATTCTGGCAACTTTCTGGCAAGTTTCGCGCCTAATTTATATAAATTGGATATTAATCTGAATCTTACCTAATGCCGTTGGGCTTTTAAGATGAATAGAACAAACGCTGCGACTTTTTATACGTACCTGGAAAACAAGACAAATAAATTCACACAAACTGATTTCAATAAAAATATAAGAGTAATTCCTTTTTGTTTACACAACTTTATACATTTTAAAATTATATAAAATATTTAATTAATACCATTCTCCCTTTGTGAAACAGTCATTATTAGTAATAAATTCGAATAGCGGTGGTGCGTAAAAATCTCCCTATAGTGATGCTAACAACATAAATAAATTGCAAAAAGCAAATATTACGTATTATATTATTAGCGTACATATTATACGCATATATTTTTGATTTTGTCGTAGCTCGATGAGGACGACTGGCTCAGTTGACATCGACGGTATCCCTTAGTTTCACCCAGCATCTCTAAAATATTTGTCAGTATCCATTTCATTTACATCAGCAAAGGTTACTATGTACAGACAAATACAACAATATATTAAAGCTAAATGTATACGTATAAGTACTCTCGTCTAGATATTATGAGACACATTGTGGTGGAATTTAACGCTTTGTATGTAATTGGGGGAATGTTTAATATCCCCAAATTGGTACTTACAATAGTCAGACATGTTTCAAATGCATCACGTCTTACCTTTTTTTATACAGCTAAAAATAAAGTTTAAGCACAACATCTAGTTTGAAAAGCTTAAATTGAATTATAGTTCTGAAGTAAAGGTAAACATTAAAGATGTTTTATTGCAAACAATAAACAACCAGCATTTTTCTTTGAACAAAGTCCAAAATTCATACATATTTTAAACTATAGTAGATAAGTAACAAGACAAAGTGAGACTGACATTCAGAATATTTTAAGGTGATATTAACATACTACGGTGTGTTCTGGTCCATTGCAGCTGACTACAAATGTATTTTTAAACTTACAAACGTTGGTTTTATAAACTTTCAACAAGTGCTTTTATAAAATACTTGTTGAAAGTTTCGTAAAAGAAAACGGCTAGTTCTTGGTAAAGAGTTCTCTAATGGTGATATACATTTTATGTTCATAGCGTGCAATATGTTAGATTGTATAAGCGATGGTAGACGATTCGATTGACTTTTGGGCGTTAGTTATATATATAATTTTTTTTTAATTATGAAATTTTCAGACAACCACCATAACTATGGTAGTATATTATAAGTTAATTTCATATAAGCATATACATACATTATATAAAATGTACATAATTTATTATAAATGTCGGGGGAGCAACAGCCGCTCTAACGTCCAGCATCAACACAGTGGAGCCAACTCTTTTATTTACATAAACATATTAAATTCGTACACAAATAAATATTCATATCCAAATGTATTAACATATTTCAGGTTACTGAAAAAACAGAACGTGTTTATTCAAATGTAAAAATTACTCTACGATCACTAATACGTTATAATAATATTTATAATATAGGTTTATATTTTTCACTTTGTGTTCAAATATTATTTATAGATATATGAATACATATAATATGGGTGTACGTACGTACGCACAAGTCACATTTTTAAAATATACCCTGAATAGTTAACTATTAGTTTTATCTATAACAAATTTGTATCAATGTTGTTTCCATTTATAAATATTGTAAGCGTTTGGACTATCTACTATTGAGCTATATGTAGGGGAAAAAAATAACAAGCGCAAACGTAATAGGCTGTGTTTTCCAGTTTTTTTTTTTTTCAAGAATTCGCGTCTTTCGATTTTCGATTCCCACTCGAGAGGAATGAATTATTTTTATTTTCTTCGCTCTGGCAACAAGACAAAGCACGGAGTTTGAGTGCCGCCACTCAAGACGCAATCTCGAAAGGCGGAAAGCGGCTATCGGAGTGTCTTAAGTATATTCGACACCTTCTTACAAAATTCAAATTGTATATAAAAAACTGTAAATAACAATAAAGTGTATTCATATTTATTATAATTTTTGCACCAATATATGTAATAAAAAAGTTCTTACAAATTTCATGATAAAACTTGTGAGAATTTACTATATTTTTAGATCACCAACTAATCCTGGTGATCTGTCCATCACTGCCAGCAATATCTATTTCGTTAAGCCTATAAAAGGATAGGTTTGGCTAAAGTTTAATACACCCGGCTCAACGGTGGCTCTTGCCGCTGGGACGGATAACGTCGCGCTGTGAGCCGCGGGAGGCGAGACGGAATTACATTACTATCTACAACTATCATGTTACATTTTAAATCACTAAGTAATTTTTATAGATCAGTTGGTTTTTTTTTAATTTGTAAAAAAAAATGTACTTCTATAGTATTAAACAACAAAGCTTAATTGTATAATATTATGCCTAGCTGTTGTCCTATCTAATATATAATATATTTCAAATCACAATAGGAAGTAGTTTTTAACTTAACGCAGTATCCTGCATTATAGCAGGTTAGGCAGACGGAACACAAAAGACACTCCGTTCAAACTAACCACCGCGCTGTGTCTTAATAATACAAGAGCGAAATAAAGAAAACAATTCATTTTCCCGAGTGGGAATCGAATCCAAAGCCATTGCGTTTTCAGCCAGTGACTGATCCACTGCACCACGGCGGCCTCTACACAAACACAAAAGTCATGATAAGCAAGGAGGAGAGAGGAGAGAGGAGGGGGAGTTGAGGAGACGTCGAGAGTTCATTGTACGAAAGAAACAAAACGCCTTGCTTTACTAATAGCCTTATCAGGCTACATTTAATAAAAAAAATGTCTCAAAGACAGCGGCACATGACGTCACGTGAAAAGTATAAATTTTGTCTGTCTTTGATTTATAATGCTTTTACAAAAGAAAAAGAGTTAATAAATTTCAAATTAACTATTTAAGGTCTATTATTAGAAAAGCAAAAAAGCAGAGCAAACTTCTCAGGCATTTTGAAACAATGCCTGAATTGTTAATGAGACGAATTTATTTTTGGCTAAGAATTACGTGAATTTTATAAGAAAACCTTATTGCCGCCAAAACGTTTTGTTAATTTAGTGTACTGAATAATTCCTGTAGTTATTTATGTCGAATATTTATTAAAAAATAGTCGACATAAAACGATAAAAATATTTTTACAAAAATAGAAGTACTATGAAGTAGAAACTTGCTAAGAAATATAAAAAAGTAACCTAATGGTTTGAGATTTAAGTACCAAGTAAATTTTATGTGATGTGAACTACGTCTAAGCCATTACTAAATGGTACAGCATTAGATGCGCAACATAGCATAACATATACAAATCTGAATATAATAAAGCTTGATAGTTTCAACATAAATGAAAAATTTCAAAAATGTATGAAAATTTGAACAAAGCAGGATGGTGTAACTCTTGACGAATGATTATTTTAGGAATAATGTTTAGGTAATGGAAGCTAACAACATAAATAAGGTATAATAGGCGTGTAAAAAATGTCGACTTAGCTTGGGATTAGACCGTGCGGCTTAGGTCAGAGCACTTTGACGGTTACATACAAATGTAACAAGGTTACTTACATAGGGAGAAATATAATTTTTGTTTCTTCCATATTTCATTTAAATAGAAATAATCAAAATAATTGAAGTGGTCAATTAAATATTTTCACAAGCAGTTAATGCATACCAGCCCTAGCCCCTAGCCTCTAATGATATTTTTACGTCTCCTCAAAAGCGCGCTACGGTACATTTAAAATGCATTTGTCACGACGTTCTGACTAATGACGTTCTTTCTCTCTCTGATAGTGTCTGTGATATTGATATAAAATCATATTCATGTTAGTAACATTAATTTCAAATGACAATAAATAAAAGTTCATAGAAATTACAATTTCTTATGAAAATTGTATTTATCTTCTATTTATAAAGATTGCTGGAGTGTAAAAGCTATAGTCTTTTCCCAAGATTTTGTCTTTCTATATTGAGATTTTTATAAATCAATTTTTTTTCGAACTCAGAAACATCGTTTATAGTAAAACATATTCGTTGGAATGTGTGTCTAGGTGGGGATTTCACATAATTTACTGCTTTTCTTTAAATGTAACGTTATGTTTTTTCCATCTACATGTAAAGCACGCTAGAAAAGTTAAGTACCCGCATATTGCAAAGTAAACCAAAAGAACCTAGTTCAACACATTCCGTTCTTCACTTTTTGCCGCATTGTGGAGCGTCAGAGCGGAGAAATAAATTGAATTTATCCCCCAAGCACACACCCATCGCGCTTACAGTCAAACGCTGCCTACTGCACCACGATGACCTCTACAAAAATATATCATGCCTATTCTACTCAATCTCAATGGATAAGTAAATTTCCAGTAATTAATATAAACACTTAACAAATGGAGTGTGAGATGCAGTAGTGCATAAAGGAGTGAAGATTGAAGTGTATTCGTTGAAAATTCATTTGCACTAACGATGCAATCTGTAGTACCCACCCAGCCACTGTCGAGCTGAAGCCATCCTTAATGTTTAGATATATAAATAAATAAAAAATTGTCCTTTTCATTTGAACAAATTAATTTACCGTGAGTGCTGTAAGATTTATTATACATACATATATTGTGTAGGGCGCAGTAAGATAACACAGTTGTGGGTTCAACTTCACTAAATGAAATGAAAAACTTTTATTTCCCTACACCGACAAAACGCGGTGTTGGGTTTCGCCACTCAACATGCAATCGCATCAACACTCTTGTGTCCAAGTGCAAGTTTAGAAACGGAGACATGGGATTTTAGATGTTAAACATTTCATCTAACCACAAGGATTTGTGGAACATGCAAATATGGACTGGAAATGTCTTGATTAAAATTTTAAACCACAACCATCATGCAGACCTTGGATCTCTACTGACCAATATAATAATGGTGTCTTTTTGGACTTCCTCTCTCTCTCTCTCTCTTTCTTCCACGCATTATTATTCCCATCTGGTTATTCCTATATAAAGATTACAAGGTTAATTTTTAAAATTTTAATAATTATTATTAATACTTATGAGTCGCCGCTATATACATATTCGCGCAGTGAAATATCCATTACTTACTCCTAAAACTATTATATAAGAAAGACTAACTTTGCATATGTTGGTTTAAATTTTAGTTGTGGGTAGAGACCGTTAAGTTCCAGCCCGACTCTAAGCCCGAAATGTGGAAAATAAATTCTCCTATAATAAGTACATATGTTAAATTGAAACCGACAATGTTTAAGAAATACAACATTCGCTCAATCAAATTCCCAGTCCATTAAAATATCGCGCAAAGATGATGAAAATGTTAGGGCTTGGTTGGTTGTATAGGAGACGCGTTATAATGACGAGGCCTGCTTTGTTTTAACCAGACTGCATTTTATGACGCCGCCGCTGTGATATTTTTCATAATAATTATAGAAAAATAATGGAAACCTATAATAATAATAATATAATAATAGTAATAGTTTAAAATAAATTTACAATTTTTTTAATGACAAATAAATATTATTAACGACATTATAGCAAATTGAGGCAAATGTAAATAAAAGCTCTCAGTTGTCATTGTTGCCATAAAAACCTACGAAATTATAATCTGGTAATACATTAACACGGAGTAACTAAGGTGGTTTTGGTTATAAGCTGGACACCAGCTTATAACCAAAACCACCTTGTAACCCACTTGTAAGATAAAGTGATGCGCAGAGTTCCATCACTCATATAACGCGTGAAATTGAGCACTGGCACAACTGGCTTGACACTATGTTTTTCTCCACCCACCTCGAAACATGTAGGAGACGGAGTGAAGCTGTAAAAATATATAAAAAACTAATTGTCTCAACAATAGACTCTCGCCACCATAAAATATACAAAAATCGAAAAGATGTATCGTTGTATAAACATTCTCCCTGGTGAGCATAGAACCTTATGGGTACATTTAATAAGATTAAAAAAAATACAATCAGGAGGATATCTGTCGTTCTTTTAGCCTAAGAAGCGTGAGTGGCAAGCAAAGCAAACGTGAGTGGGCGCCCGGAGCCCGGAGCCCGGCCCCGCCCGGACGCACGTAAGGCATAAATCTTCTCGAATTAAAGGTAGATCTCTCCGAGGGAAGATTAAGGAAAAAGGTAATGCACACAAATAAATATTAATCAACTCCTACTTCGCATTGAATTTATTGTAGGTATTGTATTTTGCCTTTAATTTTTTTCTAAATGTTTAAATTACGTAAAAAAAATTACTCACGTGGCTATAGTTTTCTTTTATACTTGCAAAATTTCAAAAAATCAATTCCATATTGTCCAACAAAACTCTAGCTAACATAGCTAGTACTGCGCAGAGTTGTACACGTATGGCTTCAGAATTCTATACCTAGACTGCATCACGTGGTCTTCAAAGAGAATAAATCAGGCCAGCCACAACCATAACTATATTCATAGACTAATAGAAAAAAAAACAATGTGAATATCATTGCTTGACCCAATCAAACGACCCACACAATAATTTGGAAAACCAATTATTTTTCATTTGCCAGTTAAACAAATAAACATTGCAAGTGCTATTCCCACAGAATATTCATAACGTGCAGTAAAATTAAACGGTGTATAAGCAAATATTCCAAATGAACGCTACAATTTACACCGTGGACTAACAGAGGTCTATCATAACAGCTTTCCATTTACCAACATCGGCCATTCAGCGCGTTTAAATGGACCGAATTCGTGTCGTTTCATTATAACGAATAAATAAATACACCGTGTGTGTATAATATATCGTTAAAGAAGTCTATAGCTTCGCTAACGATTAATTTATCTGACAAAAACCCTACTGATATTATAAATGTAAAAGATCGTGTGAGGATGTATGTTTGTTTCGGTTTCACACAAAAACTACTGAACGGATTTAGATGAAACTTTGCAGTAATATAGTTTATATATTAGAATAATAAATAAATAATAGTATAATTTAGTAGTTTTTTTTATAGATCTATGATGGGGCCTTTGTAAATGGTATTTATAGGCGTATCTAAGATAACCTTAACCAGGTCTATTATATTATCTAAAACGGAATAGGTAAAACAGTAGTATATAGAGACAGTCACTGAACTACCACTACGTCATAACAAATCTATTCAAAAATATTGTCAAATTGATAAATTCAAACAAAAAAACTGATATGAGTATTACATATTAACTTTAAATTAAAATTACAAAATGGCGGTAATATTACATTATGCAATGTCATTCAATTATATACAATTATAAATAAGTAAACTAAACTATCCAAATATCGATAAAATATTTCAGATGTAAAATCAGGTATGTATTTTTAGTCTTATATGAACATTTGTTGTAACCTTCGAATTTTTTTAATTCCCTGTTTCACATCTAATTTATTTAAAAGAAAATTTAGATTACTTGGAGACATGTGTACAATTAACAAATGCATACAATGGGATACACCCATTTATCACCCATAACGCACAATATATATTGCAACTATAATTAGCACAGACCGTTTAATTATATATGTAAGGTTATATGTAAGGGTTTCTATTCACGCCATGTGTAGTAGCTTATTTATTCATGTGTTTGTATATGTTTGGTATCAAATAAGACATCACTAGCAATTTTTACAATATTTTCATATTTTACTTGCCTTTCTACCATCTTTTATATTAATAACTATAATATGTAATACTTTCATACAAATATGTACTTATACGTTAATCGCGTCATAATCGTCACCTTGAGATAATATAAGCCATTAAAACGTATATGCTGCGTGCTGTCACGAGCACGACTTCATCCTTCAAACATTAATATTTCTGACCTTGCGGAGTTCGAGAACATTTGACAAGTCAAATATAAAGTATTGAAAGTGGACATATTATGATCTCAACACATGAAACATGACATGTTTCGAGATTTCATAAAGGGAACTTTGCGAAACTTATTTGTCTTTTTATAGAATAGCACAACTCAAACAAAACAGTCCGAATACACTGTACTTATAGACATAATATCTTTAGGAAAGATATTATATTTATATAGTCATGAAAGTCTATTTTTAAGTTATATCAGAAGCGAAACTTTTAAAGAATTTATTAATAAAACCAATGTTCTACCTTACAAAAAGTGCGGACTTGACGGAGTCCATAGTGTGTGTAGAATAATTATAAAAACACACACACACTCACACACACCATATAAACAAAACATATGTACCTTAGTAATATTCGAACATGTAGCCGTCGTGTGACGCCAAATAAACGTCCAACTGCGCCTACAAGCCGTCTATACTAAATTGTGTAGGTATAATAGTCATTTTCTCTTTTATCCTGTCCTGTGGCCGTGTCACTTTGTAATTATCAAGTTCTATCAGGCGTCGTATTATGTGGGCCGAGCAGTCTCCATTTGCATTTTAATTGCGGCGTCACACCAATGACTGCATTTGTATAAAAAAAACGCTATCGACGCCTGTTTACTTTTCCCACCGCATAAATATTTTCAGTGGTCTGTTTGCGGTCGCGCTATACAAGCGGAAACTTTAAAACATCGCTAATGACTAACGAAACTCGTATATAAAGGGTTTCTCTCTTGGCCTTATATTGTACTATAATGAATGGAAAGCTTTACTGAAATAATTATAGAAGTCGTATTTAATTATGCATGGCTGCACTGAGCCAAAGTTAAGCGAAGTCGCACTGTACAATGTTAGGTTAATAGAATTAAAAGCTGTTTGTTTAGTCGCTACTAGAACTTTAATTGACACGACTAACCGAGACATTCAAATTTATACAATCGAGTTTAATTCTACAGAATACGCGATAATTAAATAAGATAACATTTACTTTAATATTTGTTTGTAAATATTATATGATAAATCTGACATTTTTTTTCAATAGATTAAAAAAAATTGCACGTAAGAAAGCTCCCATTAAAATTCATTACTGGTTTAATATTAAAAACGACCTCTACATCAAAAAATCTTTAAAGCCGTGCTCTGTGAATTTAATCAAATATTACATCCGTCATTGTGACAATATCGCACAAAGATAAAGAAAATTGAATTTATAGTTTATTTATTTAAGCAAAATTTGATTAAATCAGCTTTTTCCTTGAAATAAAATCAATCTTATGATCAATTGACGATTCACAAATGCATAAATAAATATATGTATATAAATGTGAGTCGTAATGAAATCTAAAGAACATTAATGAGAGGACATCGATTTGTCATTAAATTGCAGTGAATTCTGGATTGGATAATATAAAAAAAAAATGAAAAAAACCAATTCTCAATGAACGTATCTGAAAGGTCCCACGCTGCTGCATTTGTGCTATCTGAAAACAATTAGCTCTCATACAAGCCCGTCATACAATGCTGATTGAGTTTTCGCGTATTTCACTTGAACGTCGCTTATCTATAGGGTGGTATCGCCCCTCCTTCTCGCTAACTCGCCGGGTCACTGCATTCCAATTTAGAACCGTTTTCATAAACCTTCACCGTTTGTCTTCTAAAAATAGTATTCGGAGGAGAATCGACTTAATTTAATTGAAAATCGATTTAGGTGACAATTTGTAGCGCAAACCATTTGGCAGATTTCAAAAACGATTCAACATTTGATTGGGCGGGGAGTTTTAGGTGGCAATTGTTACATCAACCGTTGTTAGCACCCGCTTGTCACCTGACAAAGTTGGAATTTATAGAAAAGTTTGTTACTTAATTTCTTTTTCATCTACAGCTTGCTACGACACAAAGAGAAAAATCTCTGTTCTCAATTTGCGCCTTACAAAGTGTCATAAACAAGAAAGAATTCCTGTAGCATTTGACCCATAATTACTAATCGTATAAAATATTTAGAGAGAATATATACAATTTAAGCGTTAAAGCGTTTATTAAAAATTTTACTAAAATTAAACCGAATCATGATTTTTTTAATTCCACAAGGTGCAGGTAGGTAAACTAGTTAAATAGACTTTTAAACGGAAAAGCTGCTGTATTTAATAGAAAACCTAGTCACATTTAAATAACATAGAAGCTCTGCTGCGGCATCACGCAAATAAAAATTACATTGGCGATCTAGAACTGGAACTATGACAATTTTTATTGTGTTTTGAATTTATAAGAGAGTGCATGTTTTTATACTATTAGAAATCACAATCATCGTCATCATCTTATCAACCTCCAGATATCCATTGCTGGACAGGACATGTGCCTCCCCAAAGGATCTCATGACAGTCGGCCCTAAATTTTCCAACTTTCGCTTCGCTTTACTAATACAATACCAAAAAATCTGATTTATAATTTTATATAAGCCCTATATAAAATTATTGAAATTTCTTTATATAAAAAGTTAGCCAAAGATATGCTTAAGATCACCATCTTGGCAATAATTTTATAAAAGCTTGTGCAAAATTACGACAGCGGGAGCGCTCATTGTTAAAATTAAACAGTGGAGAGTATTCGTCGGCGGCGGTCGTAATGATGATATAGTTACCGTTAGCCGTAAGAGTACGAACCACGCAATGTATATAAAACGTGCATAATTTTTCCGTAGCTTTTCAGGAATAATTTATAAAAATTATATTCTTTCCTACCTTTTATCATTAAAAGGGTCACAGCGTACTTTCCATGTTGATTATAAACAATATAACAGTTATCTATACTAGAATAAAACAGTAGAAAAAAATGTGTCTATATTTATTTTTGCAAAATGTGCATTCAGCAGAAGTTAAGGAGATATAGTCAGTTAATTTTAAAAACAATCTAAAAGTTATATATTATGAATGTTATTAAGTAAGCAAAATATCTATAAATTCTTCTTGGTATCGACATAAAGTCTCAAAAGCTTCTGACGGTGGCGGTGGCTGTAGGTTCCATCCCTTGTCGGTGTAGTGATTAAATTTTAATTACTTTATTTTTGTTCGCTTACTCATTTTCTCAACGTATCTAACATCACATCCTGGCTTGTACCTGACTTTAATCATATATATTTACCGACTTAATACTCGAAAGACTTACTCAAGGCTTAAAATATTTTGCTTAATAGACAGAACTAATCTGAACTAAACTGTTGAGTTTCTCGCCAGCTCTTCTCAGCAGAACTGCCCTCCGAGCTGGTGGTAGTTTATTGTAGGACTGACAATACTGACACTTATGTTAATTGACGATTTGAAAGTGCTTGCAATAGCCTATTTAAATAAAGAATATTTTGATTGTGATTTGGTTTTGTATTCCTACACCATACTTAATAAGCGTAAATGTTGTAAAGAATTCTAAGCCAAACGCTGATGAGCGTTCTCGTTCTCGTGGAGCAATACAAAAAGATTATCCACCCCACATTGAACAACACAAGCTGTATAATACGCACTTACACATTACTAAATCCATTACGTCATACGAAGTCGTCGATTCATTCAGCAATTCAGGCCAGGCCAGTCTACAATACTTTTTAAAAGCGAAAGCGATAGTAAAGATTTAACCAGACCTGAGTGACGTCACATCACACATCGTTCTGAAATTTCCACCCAGGTACAACATTACTGACAACATAACTTCCTTATAAAATAAATTACAAGTACACTGTACATTGATTCGTGAAATTAAAATCCACGGTTAATGAATGTTTACAAATAGTGTAGATACCCTAGTAAAAATCATTAATAAGTTAATAAAGTAATACATAAAAGCTAATACGATAACATATTTGGTAACCTTTACTTTCCTTCCATAGAAGGTAAGACGTCGAATCGATAGTGCTAGACGTACAACCTCGGGCGCTGGCAGCGAGCCAGCGGGGTCAAGGCGTGTTCTTGATGTCCGAGCATTCGTTACGCCCCTAATATATAGGGACTGGAGCCATAACGGCAATGAACTACTGTGCTATCTCTTGAGACGTTTGGGATGCGTTTACAGGTGCTTCACCATTTTATTTTAAAACAACAATGTCTACATTGACATTGGAAACATTGCACAAATAATGTTTAATTCAATATTTTTATAATGTGTTTTCATTTTATATTATATATATATATATATATACATATATATATATATATATATATATATATATATATATATATATATATATATTATATATATATATATATATATATATGGTTATTTATGGTTGTAAATAGTTATTTTCTTTTGTATTATCGGTAATTTCGATGACATGTATACTAACTAAAATTGAATGGAGCTCAAAACTAAAAGTAATATCAATGTTGTAAGACACCGAGACAAAAAAATAATAATTTATGACAAAGACTAAATAAAATTACCTCATTTTTACCACCACAGTACAGACTTTGGAAAAGAAGAAATAATTACGTTTTAAAGTGACGGTATAAGACATTAGCGAGGAAACAAAATGCAAGAATTGTTGACTAAACTCAGAGAGTTTGCTCGCTTTGCAGTAATTAAAGATAATAATCCTTTATACATATTCTTAGTGTAATCCCCAAAATAGAAAGAATTGAAAATTATTTCGGCGCATTTAATTCATTAGTTAAATAAGTATAAATTTAAAATTTCACTCACATGTAGTATACATAAATAAAAAAAATCCATTGTGAAACAACAAAAAATATATCAACTTTAAACACTTGTCAACTGACACTGTACTGTACATTAATAATGATAATATTAATTTGGGAAAGTGAATTGTGCTCAACTGGCACTGTCACTGTCAAATAACTGAAGTTACCTGATAAAAAAATTACAGGTCCTTTACGTTAACTTAACATGGCTCGTCTTTTTCTATATCTTCTGAGGTCGAGTATTCTTGGTAGTAGTAATAAACTTAAGCACAGTATTGCTTGTCGCTCTTACCAAACATTCACCGAGTTACAAACTTTGAAGGGCAATGTGCGCAATAAAATTATAAGATATACTAGAATCACTTATATTTTAATCTCGGGAGAGCAGAGTGAACTGTTATACTCCTTCATGATCTTAACTTTAAATTTATAGACTAAGTTATGCTTACTAATTCTAGATTGAATAAAGAGCATTTTATAAAGACTAAAAAAACACAAAATTGAGACGTATCCCACAACTTAGATATTTTGAAAGTGAAACAGTTTATACGAATACGACTTAGACTATTTCACCGTACAGCTATCCGATTACACATCGTCAGTGGGTGTTTAAATTATCTTTATGGCACAAGATATAGCTATCAATAACATTACATTGAATCTAATCTAACCTATGCTACACAAAGGAAATGATGTAATAAAAAATAATTAACACAACCTTATTGTGGTTTGATAATAAACCTAGGACATATATGCTATCAGGTATAGATGCGATTTAAGCCAATAGTTAGATCAGCATTTAGTTGTGTGTCACAGCCGGGTTTCGCTACATTATCACTTCAATTTGCATTTTAACGAGCACTTTGTTTATATAACGCACCGCTTCTATCACAAATATGGGTGTTACAACAGTCTCCATTGGCAAATTGTAGCTAAATTAAAAGCAACGTTCATGTGTAGTTTTCTTAGTTTCATCTCCCGCTCTACCTTTTTTTGCGGAGTATGCCGAGAGGAAGTAATGTTAAAATATTACATTACATACTATAGGAAGTTTAATGCTTGTCGCGTGCAGGGAACTTTTTATAGCCGACTATTGGTTTTAATATTAAAGCTCTGGGCGTAATCCCTTTTCTTTGAATTATAAAGATACAATTATGTGGTATTTTATTATATATATTTTTTTATTTTCACAATTCTACGGAATACTGGTGGACTGGGCAATGAGGATTTGGTGACAATTTTACTCATACAAATACGTCAATTTTAATCTGATCTGCCAATTATTTTTAATTAATATATTTACTTATTTAATCATAAATACTACAAAAACAATCAATTTTAGTCTAGTATAAAATATTTATACATACGATACGACCCATATAAAAGTTAAAATTCGAACTGTAATATTTGTATAGAAAAATCCATCGACGACGGCGGTCATCCGGCAAGGGGACAGGCTGTCAGCGTTAATGGACAGTGGAAAAGCTTCGAGGGCTAGACGTTATTCGTATAAATTTGCAAGTACAAATAAGCTTGTCTATTAAGAATCATATCAATATTAAATAAAGTAATTACTACAGTAATTAGACGTTTATTAAACATACACACGCTTCTTAGTCATATTATTTTATGTAGTTTATTTAAAATGAAAAAAAACGAGAAGAGAGAACGTTGTTGAATAAATTCTGCTAACGCTTCTATAAAATTTACTGGAGTATAAAATATACTAAAATCAGCATAATATGTATCAACTTACGTAAATATTTCATAAATTAATACAAATTACATAATACACAGATCTCCTTGTAACGAATAAATAACAGAATTCAAACAAAGAGGAAAATGAAATAAAATTGCAAGAAGACCGTCGATGACAAAGAGAAAAAGTTTAGCGGAACGTTTTCAAATAGATCATCCATCGAACGCCGAAGGCAATACTTTTATCCAACTGCAATCAACAGTCCAGTTCCCACGTCCCAGATTACGAGGGAGCCTTCATAGAACCTTAATTGATGCTGATTTAAAGAATCAGGTCGATCTGCGGCGACGGCGGCGAGATAAATATGTCGGCTTGCCATTTTTATTGAAATAAATTTGTAAATAACATTATTTTGATCTTGTAGAATGTTATTATCTAAGAATATTATTGAATCGATTGTTCTACACAATTTAAAGTGTTACTTTCATTGTTGAGAAATAAAAAATAAGAAATACTAGATAACTTGTTACGAATCTTACATTTTTGTTAATTATTTGTTAATGCTAAATAATATATTTGCTAAAGGATTCTTGCTAGTTATTTTCTATTTACAAAAGGTAACTCGAAAGGAATGGTGTTATATGGAACACGTCGCCACTAATGCCTATACAAATAATTAGCTACATTAAAGAAACACCTTATTCCATATAAAATAAAATGTAAATAAAGCTCAGCTCATATATACATACGTGGTAACGAACGCTCATTTAATGCAAGTCATACTATTTACGTTAGCCCGCATGTTGCCAACAGATGTTCAAAACGTTTTCCAGTCACAAAATGGGGCAGTTTCGGTTAACCGGGATCGCTACGGAAAGTGTTGTAATGTATAGCCTAGTTTAGAGACAGATGAAGTTGCTTGCCAAATTAAACCGAGCTGTAGATACACATGAGGGTTTGTAGCGTACGCTCCCTGTATGAATAATGTGGTAGCTTCTTTGGTTTCTCTTATTGCAATAATACGTAAACTTTTACAGAAAATAGAAATGTACGTGTAATTGAATTCGAATAGAGACTATAGTAGAGATTTAAAGAGATAAACGCAGATGTGCATAAATATACGATAAAAAAAATTAAGAACAGAGAAATTTTGCAACTTGCAAGAAATAAAAAGTAAAACATTATCTTTAAATAAGGGATCAGGATTCAGAAGTGGAAACAATAATTGTATATAAATAGTATTGTGTACACTCGACCCTCTAAACTATTTTGAAATTACGACTTCAAAAAAAGAGATACACTTACATGCATACATATATACATAGCTTCATGCTTGATCCCTAGCGGGAAATCCAGAGAAAATAAAGATAAAAATAAAAATTACTAATAAATATTATGCACCACGAGGCAAATTAGAGGGTACACAAAGTAAGCAATGCATTTAACACTCATGTGGAGCAACGCAGTCACGATTCGCGCACAAACTTTGCGTACGTGCGGAGAATATCTAATCGTACTTAGAGTTCGACGCGACATCTATCGACGTAGCATATATGACCCTCAATCGTTACATAATTTCAGGGCCGTTTATTTGTTAACATTAAAACAACGTTAGTGCAATTTCTATATGGGTTAAAAATTATATTTACAATATTCGTCGGATAGTATTAAAACAGATTTTAACTCTTAAGTACAATTAAATATTGATAAAAAAAACTTTACTAAACTAAAACTAGATTATAAGGAATAAGGACAGCAGTCAGGCAGTCTATCGCAGTCTACAGTATGTTGTTTGATGGAATATCGATTATTGTTATCTTGTTAAGCGGCTAACGTATCAGTTATCGGATGTTATCAGCCCATCGCGAACCTAATTAATATGCTGTTTAATATTATACACGGCCATTCATAACTTTAAACCTAATAACATTGATACAAATTTGTCTACTATCACTGATGTCAATCAAAATATTTTATAAAGTAAAAAGAAAGTGACCTCCTTCGTCTCTTTCATTTGACTTAACCCTAATTGAAAATTAAAATATTACCTTTTGTTTGGACAAGACAGATCTTTTCGTTAAAAAAATATTATAAAAGGAGATGCTAATGATTCTGTAGAGTTCTTTTAAGTGTCCACGCTTTAATGTTGTTTATCTTCAAAGACCAACTACCATCTAAGAAAATATTATTATAATTAAACTTCATACCAACAAAAGCAATCTTAGATTTAACAATATCACCCATGTTATATTTGTAAATATACATACATATATGCTTACATATATATATATATATATATATATATATATATATATATATATATATATATATATATATATATATATATATATATATATATATATATATATATATATATTAATTTAATTAATATATATACATATATATATTATTTACGTACTAAAGTAATCAAACACTTAAAAAGAGGGAAACGTATCTACATTTATGAAGCATGCTATATGATAATTAATACAGTATATGAATTGTTATCAACCGATATACATAACGTATTTTAATCTATACTTTGGCATGACCCAAATATGGCTCGTTCCAGTTTTTTGCTGGCTTAATATCCAAAAACTCATCTGGTTACAGAGTGGCCATGTATCGCGGAATTTAATAAGAGCGCGCTGGCATGGCACCGGCAGCGCCCAAACAATACACAACGGCAATCAACTGTACAGCCAATTACTGACATTTCTACAGCTAAAACTTTTTTATTATTTAAAAAAGAAAAAATCTAAATTTAATGTAATTTAATTGATTCTAAACACAGTTTTAATGATCTCGTACCTCCATTTGTGTAAAGACGTCTACTTGTATTTTATTATTTGAATATCTTATATTAATCAGATCAAATTTGAATTATTAATCAATTTCAAAATTGGAAAATATTGAAAGACATTTTACCTAGAAGTATAAAATAAGTAACTGCCATATATTTTTCCAGTCACATACTTTAACTCTCATTCAAAAGTAGGTCGGCAAGTATATATCAGTGTAAAGAGAATGCTCTCCGTTTTTCCTCTAGATTTGAGACTTTGCGTGTTGAGTGGCGAAATTCAAGGTCGCACCATGAGTTTAGAGAAAGTAATATTTTTTTTTATATATTATTTCAGGGTAAAGTGCTGAACGTACAAGTCTTTGATCATAAAGATAGCAAAATAAGTAATAATTTGTCATATTTACAATAAAACAACGAAAAAATATAATCTGAATATTATGACGTAAACAGATATTGTCTGGTACCAGTACCAAAATCTCTGAAGGAAATTTTATACGAATTAGCATATTCTGACATCTCTACTCGAGTGGGAACTTCATAAAATGCAACCAGGATTATAACACTTTAAAGCCACGTTTGGTTAAATAAGCTTTAAGCTATTCTTGCAGAACTGAACTGTATTCAAATATGTTACTGCAAGTTTGTGGGAATGTAAATTAGATTATTTAGATAAACATTCCACATTCCTTCAACATTATTTTTAAAAATTATTAAAAAATCATTTCTTTGTTTCTTTCTATCTATCCAAATTCAAAGTAAACTAAACACTCGCCAATTAAACTAACATAACACTGTCGTTATCTAATACTTTACATTTTTATAATAAATTATCTACTCGATTAAAAAAAATCTATTACTTTTCCAGCAAAGCATCGTATATTACCTCAAAATATAATCAAAACATTGATTACATAAGCACATTTTAGTCCCTGCAAGGGTACTCCTCACGATTAAACTCTTAATACCCTCTCAATAAAAAGGTATTAGAATGTAATCGCGCCAATTTAAAGCGAGATTCCCCAACAAAAGAGTGAGCGAGCTTTTGGATGGCAATTTATTTCTTTCTCGAAGTCGAAATGCTTTAAATTATGCTCAAACCAATATACAGGCGATACATTACTAGTGAAAGAAAGTGTAACGGTGTGAATTATTTTGTATAAGGATACGTTTAAAAACGTTTTAAGTTTAGTACTAAGACCAAGACCATACTAATACCATCTTAAATGCAATTTTATTAATGTGTATTAAATTTGGTGAAAAAAGGAGATAGAATATTTATGCGTTACCTAAGCAGCTTTGGGAATTAATTTGAACAATGTATACAGCTTCATACAAAGCTTATATATTAAATTTTGTATTACATCAAACAGAAGACCTTCTTTGGATTTATACTGAAGTAATATAGTTAAACTAAATAATTATATTATATAGACATACTATTTAGACACTATGTTGGCCTGGACACGGTAATATATGCGTTTTGTACAGTATTTGGAGATAAGTGAAGAAAAAAAGAATTTACGTATGAAATAATTAAAAAAAAATACTTTTTTTAGTAGGACAAGCTGAGTTGATAGTATCTATATTATTTAAACTGTCTCGGAAAATTCAAACCAACTATGTATATCTAAACAGTAATTGAAATGTAATTAGTTTCGCTCCTTTGGCTGCTCCAGATATCATTTATTACCTTCTATGATCTAGATTTATAACTTATTTATAATTCTTATTAGGTCCGTACTAATTATTCGTGAGTTTGTTTTAGTGTAAATTAATTTCACTGGGATACTGTTTTAGGTACAATAATTACATTTAGACTCGCCACTCGGGCGTTTAAATAGGTTTTGTTTAATTTCTCTTTCATTTATATTAAATAATTATTAATACAAAATGTAAATATAACGAATATAAATGTGTGTAAATAGCATCAAATCTATATCTATATATAGCTTTTGGGCTAATTTAGTTTTTTGTATATATTTTTTCTTCTTTTTAAGCTTCACGCTTTATCCCACACGTAGCAGGGTAGGCTGAGGGAACTGTAGCTAGAAGGAAACTAAAGTAGTGTTAAGACACTCCTGTCCCCGCTTTCCGACCGTCCTCTATATCTACCTTTATACAATCTATATCTATTTTATTTATTTTCTGTGTTCACTCTTGACTCGTAAATCTTAATTTTTGTAGAAACATTATTTTTATATATAAGATTAGACTATAGTTTTAGTTAGATTTCTTTCTTAAGTAGCTAACTGCTTATATTCCTAAGGATAAGTTATGTATTCAACTTAAATATCTTTTTCGAAATGAGATAAAAAATTTAAGTCACATACATACAAATATGAAGAGCTCTGTTACAATGTCAAGTATAAGCCGAGGTGATTATACTAGTATGCTGATCATTTCATAGTTCCACAAAATTAAATAATTATATTTAAATTAAAAGAGCGTTTTTCAAAAGTTATAGTATCCCAGTAATACTGTTTTAGCAATAAAGTTAGTACTGATCCATATATTATAACTAACACTGCATCCGAGTTAAACTTATCTAATTAAATTAACTACTTATCTAAATAAATGAATAAAGTAATCTTTTCTAAGAGTTAAAGATATATTATGTTTTTTATTACAAAAGGATCGATGGTATATATCATCGATATCAAAATATGTAGCATATGTTTTAAGTAAAGCGAAAATGAACAAAGAGATGTACAGAAAAACTGTTTTCTTGCATGAAACTATGTATTTATTTAGCTTTTTTTTATTTATACACGCACATGCATGTATTTTTCGAATAATACATACATAAATACCGTTTACATGTAATATATTTATGAAGTTTACATTTACACACATATATATTTAACACTGTGTGTGGCAAAATAAATCATCGCACTTTTTTACTTATGACACAGAAACGAAATCGATCCCGCGACCATCGCGTGCGTAATCAAATCCATTCTAACTTTAGCTTAACTAATATTGGCGATTAGCTTTAGTAATTAATAGATTGTATCAATTAATACAGCTCGTTTTACCTACCCAGCGCCATTGAGATTTAACGCGGTGTACCTTTTCGTATAGTTTGTATCGCACTATCTTATCTCATCGGGTATCATGTTTTCGCGTTAATAAGCTATTTAGTTGCTTTATGCGCCCGATGCTAAAAACAGGGTGAATGCCTTATAGATAGAGTTAAGGGAATCGATGTAATATGGAAAATTGTGAGATAGTATAGGGTAAATACTTGTTTTCAATCAGAAAAGCTATTTTTTGCTATGTTTTACTACCATCAACAAGTTTTTACACGTGTTGTATTGCTATACAGAGAGCTTTGTATAAAGCTCAAACAAATAATGTAAGAAAGAACGTATAGCCGTTTCAATAGCGTCACAGCTGTGATTTTCATATAATTGGGTTGTCCCAATTGTAAATCTGTATTTATAATAATAACAATAGCTAAAAGCTAAGCTATTTATTGAAATAGAAAGTAAAATCGTCGAGTGTAAAATATTACTCAAAACTGGGCT
This sequence comes from Dione juno, assembly GCA_037127375.1. NCBI lineage: Eukaryota > Metazoa > Arthropoda > Insecta > Lepidoptera > Nymphalidae > Dione > Dione juno. Next base: position 614,892 of record JAXRJS010000050.1, read on the forward strand.
ATTAAAATGAATTCCTTATCCCAGCGTACAATACTACCAGATGTGAACTTCGTATTTACGCGATTTGGAAAGGACTTTCTCGTATAATATTAAAGGAACGTTTGATATATCACATATCCATTGTAGCGTTACTCCATTCTAACCTCGTTAGCTTTTGAATCTAAAGAAAAATGTACAATAATGAAAATTAGATTTAAACTTTCCACCTTTTTTTTACAACTTAGTGTACGAGTATATTACATAGTAGGAAAAAAGTCTTCCCCAAATTAGAATCGAATCTATAATAGATTGCAAATGTCAAACACTCCATAACTACGCCATAATGGAGTTAGGAAGGTAAATTTGACAATATAATTTGTTGGTAAAACACTTAAGCAAGCTTGAATTCAAAATACCTCACGTAAGCAACTTTATAATTATGCAACTTTTACAACGTTTCGAAGCAATAAATAGCTCATTTTGTAAATACACGAGGGACTTGCCCTCTTCCTCGTCTTCAATAGTATTTTAATTAAATAGGTCATTGAGTCATTTTCTTATTAATTTTGTTTCACATCTTACATTTTTTAATAGTAATTAAAAATTATTTAATAGTATTATATTCTCATTTATGTAAAGATAAAAAAAAATAATTTACAATAAAAGCTTCAGATCAAACGCTATTAACTATTATTATTTTTTGATATTTAATATTATAGATAATTATAAGTGTTGCGTTATGTTAAGCAGAGCATATACTCTAATACCCTATTATTTTAACTTGCTCAGAAACTATATAATACAAAAATAATATTACAATCGTAAAAGAGAAAAACCGGAAAATATATTTAAAAGAAATTGAAAAACTATAGCACGTAATGTTGGTAGTGATCTAATTCGCTAAGAAACTAGTTACAAATACGTTACCGTCGTGCAACCTGCGCAATGAATTTTAAAGAGTACATCGACGTCGCAGCGTTATATAACATTACGTAATTTACCTTAACTTTAAAAAAAACGCAGGAAATACATATTATATATAATATATATAAGAGACAATATAATATGTATAATATACTATATAAGAGACAAACTATATATATCGTTCAAATATAAGTTGTATAGGTTACATAACACCGACTACGAGCTTATAACGATTGTTATGATTAAATCACTTTGACAAAAAATATTTAGCATTCCGAATATATTCAAACATGAGCTAGTTACGTCAAATAATACTTTTGTCTTTGTGTGATGATGGGAAAATTTTCATCCGAAAGAAGAGGTATATTTGACTAGATGATAATATATATATATATATATATATATATATATATATATATATATATATATATATATATATATATATATATATATATATATATATATATTGAACTGTCGCGTCTAAATATCAAAAGCATATATTAAAATAACCAAGTTCTATAATAATTCACACAAAAACAGTTTACAATTAAATTTAACGATCAAAACCAAATTATTATTATTATATAGATATATATTTCCCATGCCATAGGAAAAATCATAATCAATTGCTACAGTACAGAAACAAAACATTGTGTAATAATAGTACAAATGAATACAAAATTCAAAACAACTATTGAAATAAAGTAACCGTAGCGTCGTAGCGCATGTAGCGCTCGCAGATCTACGAACTTCGTAGAAGTCTATTGCAATCAAACTTGGAGGCTTCATATTACGTATAAAGTTGACAACAGCAAGATTTAATTTGCTGTAGTTTTATTAAATCAGTAATAATTTAAATAATACCAATACTAAATCCTTTTATATACATATTACTAATTTATATTTTTCTAGGTTGACAGTGTAAATGATCGTGTTCTCAACAAAATATTTTTTTATAGCATGATAATGATTTTAACTGGATCTCTTTTAAACATGCATTCTTTCTAACGTGCAATATCATCTTTTTTTTATAGTATAAACTCCTTTGTGTGTTCTCCATAGACTATGACATTGGCGAACATTTGACATGTTGAGCATAAATCATTAGTACTCAACGTGCACGTTCGGAACGTCATAATTAAAGAACTGAACGTTACATAAGAACGTTTACTTTACGTACTTCTTTATTAATATACGTATATATACATAGATATATACAAGAATATATATATTAATAAATATATATATATATATATATATACAAGAATATATATATTAATAAAGAATATATACATACAAGAATATAAATAGATACATATATATTGTAGACGAAGTGACCAAATCAACACTTGACTGCTTCATAAAATCGACTGTCGATTTTTCTTTCATATAACAAAATTTATACTTAGAAGAAAAATTATATCATAAAAGTTTTTAAAAATATTCTATAAATTTCTATACCACTATTATTATAGATTACCATTTTAAAATGTCAGGCATGTTCATAACAATGACATAGCATCTGCTCGGCTCCCTGAGAAATAAGCCAAGACGAGCTTTGAGATGTCACCACCAGTCGTAGCTGCAATGTTTTAATATAATAATTGCAAGCGTTACTTATATCTATCTAATAACTAAAAATATTATGTGAAATATTTTGCTTACTTCAATTTTATTTTATATTAAGATGTTTTGTATAGCTATATTAGTATATTTTTACAATACAAGTATTTTTTCTTTTATTGATTGTAGTTTATATAAGTTAAATTAAAGTTTATATTTATGTGTCAGTTTAGCGAAGAAAATATTTTCCCCCCGATTATATATCGAACCGACAACTAGTTTTATCGTAACACATTTCTTTATTTTAAAAAAACAGAAACACAGCTATCATATCCTCCACTATGGCCGTAACGCCATCTACCAACCGCAAACGTATGGGTAGTAAAAATCGTATCAGTGTCTTTGGATGATTATTATTTGGTTAACTATTTAATAGTAGTAATAGAATTAAGCATAGTAGTGTTTATTAGTAGTATGAGTTTGTATTGGCATAATTCAATCGGCAACTATAACAAAATAGTTGGACTTATAAGAAATAATTATATTCATTTCTAGACATTTAGCTCTAGTTTTAAGTAATGTCAAAGCAAACAAAAATTTAAGATACACGTTCAAAATTACCTAGCAAAACGTACGGACTATGTGTATGTAGTGCATAATGAAAATATATAAAAAAAATAATGAATGCCATCTAAATAATGTGCGTTGAGCGGTAGAGACTATGGGTATTGAGTTCATATTTAATTATGAATATGTAACACGAATGTTTGTTCACATTAGCTAAGAATCCCGCAACGAACGTAAAGTAGCGAACATATAAATATAAATATAAATATATCATACATTTTTTCTGCTTACTCCAACTTAACTACAGTCAATAATAAAGGTATTTTAAAATTAAATGTTAAATAACGTCATACTGTACCGGCCGCGCCATCTTGAACAACAAAATACATTCAAAGTGATTTATAGAGAGGCTACAAACAGTAAATAAGAAAATTTATTCCATTTAGGGTAATAAGGTGATTATGTCTAGTGCCCCTTCCGAGCTTACATTCGAATGTGAAACGTGACTTCATGTTATTCGGGCGCTTTATTGCTTGTATAATAATATAAAATTGAACCTACTTGACGAATAACAGAAATGTCTTTAAAAAAACAAGCTCTTTAGATTTTATAATTCAAGTTCACAATCGTGCAGTTCGGATCACATCTGGTGTGACTGCTGTGAGCCATGGGCTAAAATACCTTATAAACTTTATTTAAATTTGTATAGGCCTGTTGTTTTCTTAGCTTTGTATGTCTGAGTTACCCAACGTTGTTTATAAAATGGACGGTAATTAAAGCGAAGGGACCTAATTTTATATTTTCGGAGCCTAATCCTCAATCAGACAGGAGATTGTGAAAAAAACAATATACTATATCGATAATATCCAGACTTCAATGAACCCACAGCAATATTAATAAAACAGTACTCTTAAGAAAGTTATATGGCTATATTAGGTTATAAAACAATTTGTTATAATAACTACAGACGTCGGGCTCTCTCAGCAACTTGTAAGACGGTCGTGTTCTACGATTTATTATTTCATTAGGCCAACTAGCGCACTTACAACGTTTTCATTAAAGTTTAAAGAGTAAATTTATACTTTAAGTAAACTGCCAAGTACTGCCAAGTACCATTTTCAAATTACCTTAATATAATTCAGACGAGCTGTATTTATTAGGAAAATATTTCAAATTTTCTGGAATTTCGGAAGTTCCAAGCAAATTTCAAGAAATTTGATATATTATATTTTGTTATCTTCACGCTGTATCCCGCACGTAGCAGGGTAGGCAAAGGGAACCGTAGGTTGAAGGAATCTAGTGTTAAGACACTCCTCTTTCCGTCTTTCGAGGAAAATATATATTCAAGATAAATTTCCCAAGGCTAAGCGATCTACGAGTAATATGTAAATACCAAGCACTCGTGTACTCGTGTGTAACATAAACGCATCTTTTATTTACAGAGCTGAGCTTTGACAGGTTTTTTTCTCTGAAAAATGGGTATCGGATGAACGGTTACCAAATTGTTACGTGCTGAGCTTTTGCCAAGCGTGAAATAGCAGATATTTGGGTTTTCGGAATCACACTATGTTTTTAAGGTTATTTTTACCAGTTAGTTATATTGTATATTAACAAAAAATATAACGATTTTTAGTATATATAATTCAATCAAATTCTTCCTTTTTATGTTACATATAATACAACAATTACAATTTCAATATTTCTCAACTCCATAAGCCTTATATATTTTATATAAAAATAATAAGGAAACTAGAAACTAAAATTGCATACAAATAGATTAAGATACGAGCTACAACGAACTTCACCGATGCCCTCAGATCGACTGAATATGCGAAAACAAATCGATAACCTAGAAAATCTAGATTCGGATTTAATTTCTGCAAAAAGACGGACCTGCTCCACAGATGGCACGCGGCCATTCATAAATTTACCCCTATGTAACAAATTGCATTTTATATGATTGACCATTATTATTTGTAAAATTAGCAAAGATTATAAAGAAAATGTATGTATATATTATGTATAAAACTATACATAATATATATTACTATCATCATCATCATCAATACCTGTACTGTCCTCTATGGACCCTAAAGCCCTCCTCTAAAGCTTTACTCCATCCCTCTCGACTGAAGGCCACTCTTTTCCAATTTTTGAAGTCTTGAAGTCATTGGTAACTTCATCAAGCCACCTAAGTTTAGGTCTTCCAATTCTGCGTTTACCATCTGGATTCGACTCAAGTAGTATTTTAGAGATCCTGTTATTGTCCGTTCGATTAATATGATTAATTCAAGATAATCTGTTTATTTTAATAACTTGTATAATGTTAGGGTCTTTGTATAGATCGTTAAGTACATTAACTTACATATGTAAAAGAATAAAGAAAGATAGATGACACGTCTTATACACAAATAAATCCTCGCTATCATACAACCATACTTAATATTAATCAAAGTGCAGAACAGGTAGATGAATTAATCCGCCTGTAATTTATCAAGTAAAAAGAATTCCTGCAGATTTTATAACAATTCATTCATTAAGCACCTAATCTGTTAGTATTTCAAAAAGATGTTTGAGACATTTGACATTTTATGTCATTGGAAAGTGCTCCATCTTAGGAATCAATTTCAGTTGTTTGAAAACTTAAGATTATTTTTCAAGTCTTCTATATAAGGTGCTTCCGTCATCAAACTCAATTACTCCTTATGTCCTTTACCAAAGGACAGGATTTTATGAGACATTTCGCTTTAATATCTACTTAATAAAAGTTTTATTTAAATCCGCCCAGCAGCTTAGAAAGTGTGATATTGTAGATTTTTGTATTTTCCGTAACAAAAAGTGGAAACTGTAGAACTGAATTAATAAAGATTTCGATCTCGTTATTACACTACAGTAAGATTTGTAATATGATATAAAGTATTAACCTTTAATAGAGCAAATTTTATTTATACTATCGGTATTGTTGAAAAATGGATCCCGTGTTTAATTTTCTACAACATTATATCAAAAGATGTTGGCTTCGCTGCGATTTATAGTTATTAAGCTCACGTTTTTGCTTAAAATTACTATAAAAAAGCTTATTTGTGTGTAAAAGAGCGTCGCTGTAGCATAATAGCTTTTCTTATAAATATATCCCTCATCATGTTGTTTAATCTTTTCTTATGATACGAACACATCTGTAAATAAGTATGAACCAACATTGATCTTGAAGTAGTCTCCCTCTATGTTTTATTTTACAAATCTATTTATAAACATAAAATGAAGTCCCAATAAAAGTTATTGGGATAAAAGCCTCCAACGTTAAATGATAAACTACTTCACAGTTGTGTATTTTATATACTTAATAAGATTAAGCCTATTTGTGGGCAAGTACGGGCTAGTACTGGCTAGTACGGGCTATATGTAGGCTATATCATACAAATATATATGTCAAAAAATAATTGTATTCTAAATCTAAATATATCACAAGTACGTTACTTTTAACTATATTAATTTTAATTTCAAAATACTAAAATCCGTATACAATACGTACATATTATTGTAAGCAGTAATTATGTAAAGAAAAGTAGTTTGTAGTAAAGCTATTCCCAATTATGATCCAACGAGCTAACAAAAACTCATAGAAGAAGAGAGCTAACAAAGTGATGTATATCCACTTCATCACCATTCTGTTGACAATGTTCCGTACCGCTTCCATTGTGTGCGCTTAACAAAGCTCAGGCATCGACTCTTACTATATCAATACAAAGATTACAGTGCACTTGCACTTAAATATTGATCGGCACAGAAGGGTATTGTTTGATGTACATAAGGGAAAGTATGCTCAATTTTCTTCCAATGTAATTAATAGTACTATTTATAAATATTTTATTTAAAAAAAAAACTGATTTATTATCTTGCTGAAGGAATGTGAATCTTCTCTTCTCTCACGAAATGCCTAAATAATAAGAGCAAAAAACATTACTATTACGTTCATGTATAAGTAATAAAAAATGAATTATTTTACGCTTGGATTGTAGAAGCTATTAAAGTACATGATAAACAAACCTACATGTTAACATGTACTTAATGTGGGAGAATAGCAAAACTTACTTGAAGTAATTCCAAGTTTTGTTCAAACACTAGTAGTACTAGGAACATTCTGGCGGCAATATTCGACATAGGAACACAAAAATATCACATAGGTATTATATTACCTATTGGAAAACAAGTTTCAATTAAATAATAACTAACGTTTATCATAGTTTCCTTAATTTTATAGGTGGACGAAGAATACCAAACATTGTAGTGATTACCTACGTTCTTTTTTTTAACAACAAAAAATCTAAAATACGATAAAGAGCAAGTAGCAATTTAATTTTGAAATGTTATCGAAAAACAAAGGAGCCAGGACGTTATTATCCAACCCGGTGGTAAAAGCGAAAACGATTTTGTAAAAACTTCCTGGCCGGCTAATTGCATCGAGTATTATCCGTTTTAAGGAAAATGGCGCGGGCTAAATTGAATTATGTAGAAATTCTACGTAAATTTGTCATTTGAAAACTAGCTTTTACATTATAAAGATTTCGCAAATTCCATAGAAGAGATAAAACTATTATTGGCTGGTGAAATACAATATTTTTCATTAAAACACGCATTTCAGGATTCAAGCATGTATAAAAATGCATAAACATGCAGATACATGCTTAAATCTAGATGATACAAACGTATTTGCTACATTTATGGTGGATCACAGTTTCTACAAAATAAGTGTTTCCTCGTCTACATAGATAAAATACAGCGATCTTCACACTTGCCTACTTGAAGCATTGTGAGTTGAAAATGAGAAATTTTCCGATTTATTAATAGAACGAATTACTAATAAAATGTAAAAGTAAAAAAAAATATACATATAAAACCTAGAATCTCCTTTCTTTTGAAGTATATTAATAAATTAAGTACTGATTTATTTGTTATATAGCTTATAATGTTATTTAAAATTGAACAAAGTCTTATAAAAACATATGAAAACAATATTGATAGCAGCAATATTGAAATCACCTATTCCAATATCGACGGCCACGCTGCCTTTATAACCGGCCATTACAACATCTTTTATGATAGGTTTTCGAACGTGCAATAAAGCTATCTAAACTATAATAAAAATTTGTATGTCATCGCGGCGCCACCTTCCATGAGATAAGAAAGTATTATACCATATTACAACGCATTCGCTCATAATCACCCTACAATGTAAATATTAACACAAATTACAAGTATTTTTACAATATTTACTTCGAAAATTCAATTCCATGAAGATAACAATCAATATGTTAGATTTGATAAATTTTCAAACAAATCTAATATATTTACTGTTATCTTTAATTTGGTAAGACACGTACTAAAATTTTGCACGAAATTTCATTTACCAAACAAAAAATTTTGATTGCTATAACATATTCAATCTTTTAATATAGTTCACATTACGTCACATTAATGTAATCCATAAACGGCCAATTCCAACTGTAGTTGCATTAAATATAGCGTACGTAATAACTAACATAATACATACTATAATAAAACAAACTTTCATCTATTTGTTATCAGAAAAAGCTACGAAAGCTTTAGTTAAGTTTCCTGCCAAAATAGCAACGTAAATATCGGTCTAACCTGCGCTACGTCACGTGCCATTGACATTGGTACGAGCTGGCGACGCGCCAAAGAAACCACCATAGCGCAACCCCTTTGAAAGCATTATATATATGCATAATAAAATCTACTTTAGGGGTGGCTTTATAGGGTCATTGCTTTACCCGTGTATTTTTCCATCGTGGTTTTTTTTACTATAACCATTAAGTTTCTATGTATTTGCAAGATTATTAGCGGAAGCGAAATTCGAAATAATAAAATATATATAATATTATATTATTTGTTGCTGTTGAATATGGTCTGACTTGCATATATATAAACTATTTATGCAACGGAATTCGAACCTCCACTTGTTGAATTTTTCGAGCAAAATTGACATGATTAATAATAATTTGCTTACAAATAAACCATCATTATGTCCACAATCATTATCTCAGAGACCGTTGAAAAACTTAAATGTTACAACTTGTTTTACGGTTCGGTAGGGCCTAATTTCAAAACTTCAGCATTTAAACGAACAAATATAGTAATAGCTTCAAATTTCAGTTTCACAATTTATAATTTACCGCGTTTGTTTTTATTGAATTAACCGGCATCACTCATCTACATACGAGTATATATGTACATTGTTCTAATAAACCTTACGCTTACTATATACGTTGTTTGGAATGTTCTTCTTCTTTGTTTGTACAACGTATACGTGAAGCGGAGTTGCGAGTTGAATACACATTGTGCAAATTGGTAGCGCCTAATTAATTTAGTCAATATTTGGATTGGTTGCTTTTGAATATAGGAAGAGTTTACCGCCACGGACCCATACAGGCGTGTCTCACTGAATAAGAAGTTGGCGGACTCAAGCTTTACTTGGAGACATGTTTATTTCGCTGGTCTTGTTATATTAATAATATTTGGGCGACAAGTAAGTTTTTCACCAGATTCTTATATTTTATTAGTTTTTGTGACGCAATATAACGTAGACTTTAAAAATAACCTAGCACCTTCTAAAAAAATATGGATAAATTCGGAATAAGTTAATGGTAAATTCAACATACCGTATACAGTCCAACATACAGTCTGCCATTCTGGACATAATAAAGTGCTTACCTGAAAGAAAAAAAAGTATTAAAAAATTTTAAAGAATATTCTAATGAAGTCTAGTTGACATTTTTATTGTATTAACACCAAGACTGAAAAATAACTTATTAAGATTTAAAGTTCATAATAAATTTGTGGTTTATCCAAAATATTACATAAAATTATAAATTAAATTATGTGCACAGTTATTATATTATTATATTAGCCTGAACTGTCCCATTGTTGGGCAAAGTCCTCTCTCCAATTTTGCCACTCTTCCCTGGTTTGTGCTGTAGTTGTCTACAAGCTCCGGTGATTTTGTAGATTAAAAATAATATATTAATCTCATTTTGCTAATTAAATTTTAATATATACATCACGATAACAATTTTCTATGGATTTAAAACGAACATTCAAAAATCCCTGTACTCCTTTACAATAACTTCAAAGGCATTTGTTTAAGACAGGACTGGCTGAGCGGATAATGTTAGAAAGGGCAAGCCTTTCTTAAATTAAGTTTTATCATATTTTATATACAGGTATATGTAAAAAAATATGTTTATCTGTAATAGTAAAATTCTTTATATATCTGATAAGAAATATTGACTCAACAAAATGATAAATTCCATTTTGTAACAGACAATATGATGCATGAAAATATCTATCACAACGAGCCAGTAGCACTTTTGTCGGGAACCACCAGGTGTGCTTTACGAGCCAAAATTGGGTTTAACTACTTTTTATATTATAAAAATATATTAATTGAAAAATATGTAGAATAACATCTATATTTAAGTCTAGATTTAAACCGAAAGAACATGATGGTTCTTAATATGTTCCTCCATACCATTTTCCATATTCACATGTCATTCATACAAAACGACAATATAATAGCTCTACATTAATACTTTTATATATCGTATTTTTTATGTATTATTAAACAAATTCGTAGCAAATTTCGTAGCACATTTGGTTAAGGGAAGGTAATAAGGTAAATTGAAATCCAATCAATTTAAAAGGCAACTCAATATCAGTAATCACATTGAATACAAATAGCGCCATGTTATAGTAATCCTTTCAAATGAACGTGTTTTTTTTCTATTGTCTTGTTTTCATTAATCAATTTGGTGTAGACAAAAAATATAATTCAAACATTAATGTGCAATTAAATATATCTACAAGACCGACCCGTTCGCGGATTCGCTCCCTTGATCGAAGTTCTCGGATTTATTCTAATATGGTCATATTTCATATATATATATATATATATATATATATATATATATATATATATATATATATATATATATATATATATATATATATATATATATATATATATATATATATATATATATATATATATATATATATATGTGTGGGGTGGAAAGGTGGAAGGTACTCGTAAAGCCGCGGCCGTGTCGCTAGTCACTTAATATATTTAAACTTTGCTAACTTCATCAGCAGGTGTAATGTAGCACATTAAGTATGAGATAGGAGACCGAATATATATAACATATACTTGTACTTATCACAAACAGTATAATTGTTTAACTTAAACCATTAATTATAACTAAATATATATTTTCATAATATTTGGTTAAGAAATGAGTGTGCAATAGATCGAACTAAAATGTAGTACAATACGCCACAGCGAAGTAGGTTCCGCACACTACATCATCATAAGGACAAATAGGTACACTAGGTAGGTACTAAGGTAATGTTTACTACCTTCTGGTGCCGTCGTGAAGCAGCGGCACGTCGTTTTCCCGTAAACGCGATGGTAGCGGGTTCAAAACCAGCTCGTTAAAATAAATTATTTTCAACTTCATTCTGGTAAAAAGACAAAACGCATTAAGTTCCGCCTCAACACAACATGCAATGTCTCGAAAATTTAACAGTATGTAGAGAACGGAGACTCTTAACACTAGTTACTTTGCGAGAAAACGCGTTATTTATTTAACACTACCTTCTCAATTTCTAATCCGAACCGCATTCTATTTAAAAAAAAATACCTTACATTTAATATTGACGAACCATCGAATAAATAGTACGCACACTGCGTATAAACAAATGTACATATAATAAATAACCATAAAGCTACGTAAAGAAAGTGTGTTCATGACATTGACACTGCTGGCACGCAGCCACAGTGCGGACACAGTGCCTCCGAGCACAAAACGAAAGTAACAAACAGATTGCAAATTGATAACTAAGTTCGCCCACAAAATTGAGCGTGCTCCAGTTTCACTCGGCATTTATCGTATCAAATAAGTAAAGACGTCTGTTTATTACTCACAATGAGTAAGATTTATGTGACGGTTCCGATCAATCATGATTTTCGATTTAAGTAATTACTGGTAGTTACTAGTATTGTGTTTTACGAATTCGTAGTTTCAAACAGTATGTATATATATTTGTGAGATATAAAGAGAGCTTAGTGAAATATCACTAAGTCATAAACTTAGTGCTTATTTTAGTGACACATAGTGTCATGACTTAGTGCTGGATAGGGGAACTCGAATACAAAATTTTATCTAACAAGACGACAAAGTGAAACCAGTACCGAAATATCTGAAGCCTTTACGTCACTATTACTCAGGAGAAAAAAGAATTTATAACCAGCTCGGGAACGTGGAAAAATACTTAACAGTAGTGGCAATACTTGAAGCCTGCATGCAGTGTAGTGGTTAATAATATAGTAGAAATTAGCAAGTCAATTAAACTGCAGCGCCAGTACACAACAATCTTATATAAGATAAGGCCTATAGGTAATATAATGAAAATATAAGATGGCCAGACAAGGCTGTAATGAAGCAGCCAGGTCCTTCAGGTTATATCAATCATATAACACTCTCAGTTCTCAATCAATCAATCAGTCAATCAATCAATCATATAACTTCTCAGCAACCTATATATAACTATTTATAATAACATTGAGTTGATAATAAAAATATTTATTTTAAGTAGTATATTAAAAAAAAATTATATAAACATCCTTAGTGGAATTTAGAATGTGGAAAGCTCCACGGCCGCGTCATGTCTATAAAATCAACATAATTATATTACTATGGTTTCCGAGGCGCAAATGGCATCTTGCGGTGTAGATAAACCTAAGCTCTAAAATTGGCTACCTCACTAACTTACCGCCGTTCGGTAAGCCGTTTGGTTCGAGTCGTAAAGAAAAGATTATAAACTTTATAGACTTTATAGACCTTAGATTATTTTAATGGACGCTGTTCTTTATCAACATTTACAGTACATAATGCGGCTAAACAACAACATGTTGTGCCAAGTTTTACTAATAAAAACAAGGTCTGTTTAGGCGAAAACTTTAGATATTCCTAAAATATCTGTATCACTAGATATCTACATCATTAAGAATACAGTCAACTATGAAACGTAAAATCCACAATAATTCTTAAAATTGAGAAATAAAAATTTCAACACTTTACATACAAACGTATGTATCCAAAAATACAGTACAATACAATTATAAATCTGTAACAATAATAGAAATGCAATATCTAAACACAAAGTTACATCCATAGATCTACACAAGAGCCACCGCTCGTAGAAACAAAAGGCGATGAGAAACACCGTGAATATGACCGGACCGGTATACAAGTGTATACAAGTGTATACAAGTGTATACAAGTGTATACAAGCAACAAATGCATTCAACAGTTCATTGTTGAACACACACTGAACTAACAACGCTATAAAATAAACGTACTAACAACACACACATATTTATTTTTGTCGTTATGACGCAGTCGGGATAAAAGTGTAACGCGCGGTGGTACGAAATTCCTTTTCAATTTTCCATATTTACTATCAGATCAACAGTTTTAACATATTTTAAAATAAATTATTAAAACAAATATTATTTAGGACGACTGTTAGTTTAGATACTCGCATATTGTTGTTAAATATAATTTAATTTCCACTACCTGCTTTCTGACTTTCGAGGTATTTCGTGTTTAGTGGCGGAACTCAACGCTGCAGTTTGCATTGTTACCAGAGCTATGAACGGAACGGAAATAATTTATTCTCCCCGAGTGGGAATCGAACCCACGAGCGTCGCGTCTAGTAGTCGTGTAGCGTCGAGTCACGCGCCATGCCGCTAAGCCGCCACTCCCGTTTAAATATAATATTATATTATAAGTGATCATATATTTATACTTACAATTTTACCTGATTTCAATATAAATATAATGTGACGATTCACATAACTAAATGTGACGATTTCACATAACACTTACACAAACACAATCAAGACATCATACGTAACCTACACGTATATGAAAAATTGCTCCTTAGTAGAAGCAAATCAGCGTGATGATATAAAAATAATATATAGAAAATAGAAATATTAGGCAAGTTGTAGAATATATGGAATTAAGCCTTGAACACATTTTATTAGGAAGGAAGTAACAGTCTGGACTCAATTTTCGAAGATGGTGGTAAATGGACATCAGATAGCAAGAATCATGATGTTGCCTACTAAAACCTACTAATTTTCTACTTTCAATAGATTAAAAACCTATTAAAATTCCAATATACAATGCATATCTATAATAAACAAACAAACACAATATACATAGCTATTTGACGCAGTAAAATGGGTTGCCCGCTGTAATCCGCTTTTGCTTAAATAATGAATGAGCCAGATTAATGAAGCTCGCTCGCCCTCAGAAATCGCTTACCGTGAGTTACTCGGATTTACTGGTCCCCAACACTTAAATGCAAATCATAGAGTATATAGCTAATAAAATATTTATATTATTGCTACGATTTGTGATTAATGCTACCTACACCAAATATTCGGATACAAAACTCATTTCATAAAAAATGTCATAGATAGTAATGAACTTTAGGATCTGTTATTTTTTAATTTTTTGAATCAATATCTTAAGTGATATTCGAATTCACAACTACCGTATACACTTAGCCACGTGACGGTATATTACAGATAATTTACGTATAAGTTTACTTTGTTTGTAAATAAACATTATTCTATTCAATCGATTGCACTCTACTAGAGTTAAAGATCATAAGTATTATATGAAAAACGAATAAATGTAATTGAATTAATAATAACTAAGTAATATCTAATAATTTTAAATTAAATTTAATCATCCTTAATTAGCGAAATACTCCTTTCTCTTATCAATTGAATAGTCTATATAAAACAAAATATGCACAAATTTCAGAAGTCATTTTCTGATTAATTTCAATAACAATGATTACTTATACAATCAACTTATATAGTTTTCAATAATGTAAGTACTATCTATAGAATTATTATTACGGGATAATGATTCTAGATAAATGTTATCAGTAATCTCTACCACGTGGAAATATTACTCGTCAGAGTTGTTTACGTGGAAATCCATGTTCTTGTGCGATATCTTTGGTAATAAATTATGTTGAATGTGGTATTATGCACACATGCGGTATATTATTGTACTTGTTGAGACTAATTTAATACTTCTTTAAAAAGTTTGTATTTAAAAGTACATGTAACTATAGGCGTTTTTATATTTTGATGCATTTACCAAATCTCCAACCAAATTTCGCAGGAAATTGACCCTCGTAAAAGATCACAGTCAGCCCAATAAAGTGAGCAGTGTATAAGGTACTATACCACGACATAACAGTCCAAACTAGCCAAGTACAGTGGATATATAATAACAATGCAAAAATGCAACACAGACAGTAGGGAAATGTAGAGCGGGGTATGCACTTTTTGTTCGTTGCATCCTCATTCATACCATTCATTTTATTACTAATTACTTTCCTTTTTAATGAAAAATTTTAAGGAGTCAAATTTTTTTAAATGGTCCTATTAATACAGATAATTCTAATTTTTCGTTTATTTTTTATAAAAGATACCTAAAACTGTTTTTTTTTTTTATATTTAATATTTATGGAAAAAATTGTAAACATTTTACATTATTTTTAAGGTACGAGCTTACCTTGAATTGAATTGAATTGAATTGAATTAGTAAATTTAATAGCAGTTTGGGTGTAAGTTATTAAGAAAAAATTAATAATAATAAAAAAAAGTACCAAAAAATTATTCAGTCTCAATATATCAACTTAAATTGTAAATTGATATGGCACCATTATAGAAGCGTTGTTTCCCTAAGGACATCATATTCTTTATACGTACAATTTTTGTAACAGGTACCTGAAAATGTACCTTTATGCTATATTTAAGTAATATATATCATTTTTTATGAGTATGAAACTTCCTGAGCTTTCTTATAATTATATGGCACTGTTACGTCGACCTAAAGAATTTTATCGAAGTAGACGTCTTCTGTTAGTGATAAGTTTCTAAACGAAAATTCTATAATAATTTTGCATTGATTTTTGTATGAATCAAACAATTCTCCTATTTTTTTTAAGTAGGTGAAGATATATTTCTCTATTAACTTGCTCGACGTAGCGACGGAAGTCATTTAAAAGTTTTCAAAGGTAATATATATATATATATATATATATATATATATATATATATATATATATATATATATATATATATATATATATATATATATATATATATATATATATATATATATATATATATATATATTATATATATATATATATATATATATATATATATATATATATATATATATATATATATATATATATATATATATATATATATTATTTGAATTACCCTTAATAAGTATGAAATGAATAATGCGCAAAAATTATTTATTACATAGACATTATTTCACCGACAAGGCTTAGAGAAAAACCAATGACCTAAACCTATTTGAAGCCAAGCACAAATGAAAAATTTAGATTTCAAAATTTCTTTATCAAACTGATATCTTCAAAGAAGTACAAAGACCCAAAAAATTTTTACATTCTATACGTAGTATGAGATGCGTGTGTTAACAATAAATTTTATATTATATATCGCTTTTAAAAATATGTCATCTTCGTGTTATCACCTAAGACCCTTAATTCTTAAATAATATCAACAAATTTTTAAGTAACCCACAAACCTAAGCCTATGTATCTACAACGTTCCTTTTTTTTGTTCAATTGTTTTAATAGCTTTCATATAATGAACGGTCCAAATTTTTCAACTAAGGTCGAGTCCCTTTTTGCGTGATTTTCATTCTGTAATATGATAGGAGGGTGCTCCAAGTAATTCAAGGAACACTTCTCCTAAATTATAATAGACGGTGTTATGGTATACTTTACTAAGCGTGATTGAGTCACAGGTTTAAAGTCATTATATTATGTTGCATATAAAAATCTACATTACATATAAAATACAATATATCTAGGAAAGTCATTTGAAAAATATGATATCATGAGTCGTTTTATTTGTCTGTCTAGTATATAAAAGAGTAATGGTCACTAAGCAGTCGTAACTATCTTCAATGATGGTTTTTTTGTCGTCTATTTATTATTATTGTTGTGTATGTACTTGTAAGAAAATGTCGATCTCCAGTCATCTTTGTGTTATAACAATCCATCAAGTTTTTACTATAGTCGTGTATAGAAATTGGCATACTCGTATTTGTATTTATTTAACAAATTAAGAAGAGATATGTGATCAACGCCATCAGTTTAATTTTTGTCCCGAAATTTAAACGATTAATATTAAAATATAATTGAATTTAGGTTGCAATATATTTAGGTTATAATATATTTTTCATATATAAACTTTGCTTGATTTTTTTTATGATACAAAATATCTGTAGCTAAGTGCTCCCGTTTTGGCACGACGGTCACGAATAAGTTAATTGAAATCAAAAAAACATCGCTACTACATTCCACAAAATTGGGAATAATCCTCGAACAAAAAGGTTGTAAAATAAACACCCTCTTTTTCAAATGTCGAATTTTATGTAATAAAGCTAACTCTTTGTACTAAAGTATGTTTACATATTACTTTCACATTTATTTTTAAAGCAAAAGTAATAGAACATTCTAATCGTTAAAAAAAAAAACATTCTCTACCTCTTACAACTTCACCACGCAAACAGCAGGGTGGGCAGAGAGAACCTGGCCCAAGCCTCTGGCCTCTTTTCCCGCTTCTCCTTCTCCTAAATCGTTGCGTGTCGACTTGCTGAACTCAACGCAACACTTAGTCTTACTAACTTAGCTTGGAAATAGCACTTTACCCAAAAGGCACATTCCAATTCCACGTTATAAGACATGTAAATTGTATGCCATATGAAATATTAATATTAAACTTTATTCGAGTGCTTCAAAGGGGCGATGTTGATCCCTCGTGAAACTGAATTGTAAGATAAACGTGTAGAACGTAATCCTTGTATTATATACTCCAGTGCACAAACAATATTCAGGATCGTGCTTACAACATTCTATTAAGGGATTAGCTAAGATATCGCATATTTTCATTACAAATGAAAGGCTAATATGGTTATTACCGTGAACATTAAGAAAAAATTAATAATAATAAAAAAAAGTACCAAAAAATTATTATTTTCACAAAAAAATGTATTTGTTTAGTTAGTAAGAGATTTTAAATTGTACTTTACATAATAATAACTAAAAGTATATAAATATTTCATCAAAATATCGAATTTAGCAATATTTCAATGTGATGTTTTGAAAAACATATCTAGCTTCTATAAGGTTGTTGAATTCCAATCATAAGGTACGACTGTATGTAATAAAAAGATAATATTTTAATCATCTATGTATATAAAACTTTTCGGTTGCTGACTGACTGACAAACAACGCACACCCAAAATCACACCGTTGCAGTTGTGGGTTACAACTATTAACATAAAAACACTATGAATAAAACTTTGTAAAAGCAATTAAAGCTCCGAGAAATTAAATAAAACGCTCTAAGTTTCTTAAAGTTGTGATCAAAATAAAAAAGATAAAGAATAGATTATATTGAGGCACATCTATTGAAAAACACACTTTGAATATATGTATATGTTAATCTTCATAATAATTTTTATGTAGAAATGTTTTAGTTAAATTAAAACGCGTTTAAAATAACAACAGCACTTATAACGTTAAGGCACTTGCCGTCGGTCTTTCTCAGCCTGACTCTGATGTTGACCCAAAAAGCCTAAGTTGAGCAAAATATTTCTACTTCGCAATTCATCTTGCCTCCACGTTGCAAATACAACATATAGTTATACACGTGACTTTGTCCTCAGATTCTTTGCAACTGGCGTAATTTCAGTACTGCGAAAGGTGAAAACGACGACAATGACGATCAAAATCGATACGTTTCGATTATTCTCTACAAAAATTGTAGCATGTTGTATAATAATACCGCGAGTTTCATACGTCCTTGCTCAATGTCACACGAAAGCATTTTTAAGGTCCCCATCATAACCTATTGTGTTTTTCATCATAGCTTTTCCTCATAATGCAGATTAAGCACAGACAGAGTGTAGTTTTTTACTTATAGTATTTTACTTTCGATCCTCGACATCGCGTCGTCGGTGGTAAAACTTACCGCCGCCCTAAACAAATTGATCTAACAGTTATATACATTTTCATTACAATTAATTTCAAAATCCCCAATAATTGAATTGTCCCCATCCACAATAACTTCATATTCATATATATTAAAATATTTATATGGTATACCTATATAGCTGGAATTTAAATGACTTAAAGATAAAAATTAAAAAAACATTATTTATCTTTAAAAACTACTAAATCTTATTAGAAATCTCTTGAGATATTCTTAAAACGTTATTGTAACTATATAATATCGAATTAACACGCTCCTTAAAAACATAAACCGTACAAATATAAACTAAAACTTTCCCATTTCTTGTATTACTATTACTTTGTCGATACTAAGCCAAGTTAGATGAGAACGATACACTATCGTATCTTGTAACAAAAGAACTAAATTAAGATGAACTGGTGAAAATACACTAAACTTTCTCTTTTACAGGCCAAAAACCAAAGAAAAACCACATTTGGCAATATCGTACTCTAATACTTACAGAAGCCGGCACCCGCATTAGTTGCGTGCCGACCGCCGAGCCGAGCGTACATGCTTCTCGCGATTTTCCAAAACTCTATATCTCAAAGTGGTCAAAGTTTAAGTGGAGTGTTTACAAATTCGTCACCCGAAGTGTACATAACTTGTTGTGATGATTAGCAGTTGTTTTGGCGGGAAGTGCGCCAACACAGTGCCGGCGTAAGTACAGTTGGCGAAGTAAATATTGACAGCGGACAAAACCACGCCGAGGAATCCGCACGGTACCGTTGACGATGTCCGCTTCACGTATGTTTGTAAAGCAATCGAGTCCGCTACTTCTCGCACAAACTGTCCAAACGTAAATATATTCACTAGAAGAAAAGTCACAGAGAAACTAAATACTAATCATAATAAATCATAAAAAATAAAATAAATATTTTTTTTATAATTAAAACTGTTTTCTGTATATAAAACATTCTATTAAAAATATAATAATATGCATTCGGCATGATGATTAACGCGTCGCGGGTGGTCGAGATTTGTGCTTTTAAGCGATCGAGAGTAAGTTGAAGCGAACCCCCAGCTTTCGCAGTAAAGCTTCCAGACGTCCTTACGTAAGCTTTCAGTTATACCGCGCCCCCACTTATGTAACCAGTCGATTTGCACTGAAATTTATTTACAAATTTGAAAAGTAAAGCTCGAAGGAAAATAATTCCCGCCACTATTGCGTAATGTCTATGGTTGTAGGTTCAAATCTCATATATTGAACTTTTTACATTTCCAAAAAATATATATTATTTACAAAATATTTCCGTTAGAAAATTAGCGAATTTAGAGTTCCACTGGAAATAGAAAATCGAGTATTCTGTAACTATAACTCTGGCATCTGTATGGCATTCTGTAACTCTGGCAGCCTTGAAATAAAGAAAATCGAAAGTGCTTGCAATAGCCTATTTGAAAAAAGGATATTTTGATTTTGATTTTGAATAATTCACATCACACATGAAAATAGAAAAAAAACCCTATCAATTGAACGTAACGAAGGAAAGCGTATACATCAACCGCCCTTGATAAGAGTTTTCGCTAACACAGCTTATTGTTTTCCCTCACTGAGTAAACATTGCGGTAGGAAATGGAACCAAACGTGCAGGCTGGTTGCAATGTAGGTCAGAGTGACCTTGAAAAATTTATTCGCGGAATTATCATAACTCGCGCATTGAACATACCGCGGGATCGGCCGCTTTTATTTTTTTTATTTTTAATATACAGATGTACCAGTTGAATGCACTTGAATACAGGACAATATACTAATTAAGTACAGTCATTTATATATAAATATATTTTAACGGAACAATATAAACAATAATCTCGTAAAGTATGCACAAAAAAGATAAATTGATAATAAAATATGATAACAAAATTATGCGAAACCCAATAGGTATATTGATTAGGTTCATTGAAATATTATTACAGTCTTTTTATACTCTATGAATTTGATAAATTCGTAAGAGAGTGTGAGGTATGTATCATTATCGTAATTTAATTTTCACCAATTTAAAACATGTACACAAATACTAAAAAAAAAATCAAAAACATTGTAACATAATAAACATAAAAACCAATAAACTTCAAGCCAAATGGCAATGTCTGAAAGCGATGGTAAATCGAATCCATCGGTACCGACTTCCGGCCAGCCCAAATATTCCAACGAGTCATTTCACGAGTCCAATTCCATTTCAACTGTGGAGATCTTTATTTGGAATGCATCTCGACGGAATCGATGAGCTACTGGACTGATTTTCAATTGGTTAAAACGTTTCTATATCAAGTAGTGACGTGAAGGTGTTCGTCTTAACACATTGTAGGAATAATATGTTTTTTTATTACTTGAATACATCTACAGATCATAACAATTACATCATCAGTTTTTTTCAATAACTTTCAATAGAGAACAAAGTGGCATGTCCCTACTAGTGTCTCCGTCAACACCATACGATACGAAAGACGCGTAACTATGTGAATAATTTAATATGAATACGACTTTCACTACACGAGAGCAATTAAAATGTAAATAAAATTAAAAAAAGCTATATTAACATAATAACATGAGAGCTTTTGAACAAAAATAAAGTTAGAAAGATTTTATAATTTTTGCTTGGTTTTATTACGATAGAGTTCTGTCGGGGGATTCAACGTATGATTAAAAAATTTCATATTCCAAATGTCCGCACCGAGAGGTCAACAATAGAGCTGCGGCCTAACGAAACTCATTTCACGCATACTGCACACAAACTTCGCCACATTAATGATTCATACACTTGTATTCAGAAACTTTGCAAAGATAAACACCACATTGTACTGTAGTGGTGGAAATATGTACACAATATCAGTTTTTAAGCATTTACGACCGGAAATAAACAAAACATTGGAAATAGGTTGTTTAACATTCGCGCGGTTAAAAAAAACACATAACCATAGATTATAATATCACTTGTATCGATAAGTTTCTGATAATGTATCAAAGTAAAACATCATAAATCTTCACAAATGTTATTTTTTCTAAATTTAATCAGAAAGTGTTTCCACCAAGTCGCGTCTCCCCAACTCAGAAAATGAAAAATGAAGCTTTAAAAAAGTTCAATCAGTACAAGTATATGAGAAGATAAAATAATTTATCGACTTCGCAGAAACTTCGAACAATTATTGTAAAACCAATTTCACCCAATCTTGTTCCCAGTTGGGAGTAAACTTCTATGTTTGAATTGAAAATTGTTTACGTTGTTCTGGCAGTATACACATACATGTAGAATATATATATATATATATATATATATATATATATATATATATATATATATATATATATATATATATATATATATATATATAAATGTATTCTGGTGTATTCAGCTACATTTATTACATTTTTGCTGTAAAAAAAATCTGAAATGCAGCGTGTCAAAGCAGTTAGATTATTTGCTTTGAACTGAGTATTCGCTCGCCCTTGGAGTCACAATAACGCCTCATTACTCGCAACTAAAGCTTAAGAGGACACGCGCAAAGCCAGCTTGTCTTGAATAAATGTGTATAATATAATTGTTGAAAATAGTAAGCTACCAAATATATATATATATATGGAAAAATCTTCAAAACGACAGAATGATGACTGAATAAGGAATTTGGACACATTTTCCATATATAAATATATAAATACTATAGATATATAAATATATAAATACTATAGAGGTCAAAAATTTAAATTTAAATAACAATCATGTTATTTATATGAAAGAATCGTCTCAAACGGGCTAGTAGTACTTTTCATATCGTACATTAAGAAAGGAAATTCCTGATACATTATAATATTGGCAAAATTCCTAAAATAACGTGTTATATGGTGTTGCATATCGAAAATGTACTGACTGCATAACAAAATAAATGAATCAAATAAAATACTATCCACATCACACACATCCACACC
Organism: Dione juno; assembly: GCA_037127375.1. Lineage (NCBI taxonomy): Eukaryota > Metazoa > Arthropoda > Insecta > Lepidoptera > Nymphalidae > Dione > Dione juno. The sequence goes on from JAXRJS010000050.1 coordinate 638,078, forward strand.
GTAAATTGGAAATCATCACAAAAATCACCAAACAAGAAGACAGTAGTATTAAAGGAGATACTATAAAAATATATAAAATACGCAATATGTTCTTGCCTAATATAATCCTTAAGCTTTTGTAAACTTTTTAGCGGACAAATCTAAATTATATATAAAACACTTGCATCGCATATACATATTTTAATTATTTAAATAAAACTATTGACAATATATACACTATAATATATAAAAGTATTTATCTATCTATCTATATCTCGCGAGCATGAATTGATGAATGAATGATGAAGAATTATTCTAGTAACATGTTTAGTGTACACACCAAATAACTCTTCTATTGTACAAATTCAATAATCCATATAATATATATACATACGTAGTGACTAATAGTGACTAACACAACGCGTTGACTGTGGACTCAAATTCTCATCATACACAGCTAAGAAAATCTAGAACCTGTTAAGACATTGCGATCTCTGGTAACTCCCCGAAGAGACAGTCTTTAGAGTACTGAATGGCGCATGACAACTATAAATAGACAAAAAGTGGAGAGCAGAGAGACTTCTCACAAGATTTATTATACGTACGTACGTAGGTGCATACATATATGTATATGTATATGTATATGTATATGTATATGTATATGTATATGTATATGTATATGTATATGTATATGTATATGTATATGTATATGTATATGTATATGTATATGTATATGTATATGTATATGTATATGTATATGTATATGTATATGTATATGTATATGTATATGTATATGTATATGTATATGTATATGTATATGTATCAAGCGCGTCTACTACGGCAGTAGATTAAAGTTATATTGTCAATAAACATGGCCGATATCGAACTCATTCATCGACGATCGTTCGTAATTGACTTTTGTAATCATATCACTAACGCGCGCTCTGAGCAGCGGATGCCAATAAAATATATCATCTGTTTAGAAAACGTAATAAATAACAAAAAAAATTATAAACATTTTCAAGTGTTTATAGTATTCAGTCTGTAGTAGGTTTAGTAGTAGTTGAGTTTTAATAGTGATTTATAAGATTTAAATCAAACACATTTAATATAATACAAGTGATGTTTGATATTATATAATAATAATTTATGTATGAATCCGTCGCGTCGTGGCGCAGCGCCTGACTGTAAGCGCGACAGTTGTGAGTTCTATTCCGACTAGGGGAAATTAATTAGTATTATTTCCTAGTTCGTGTAACAAAACTAAACACAGTAGTAAATTACTCACTCATCACGCAATTTCACGAAAATTAGGCGGGAAATGGGCAACCATTTTTCGTGAAATTGCGGAGGTAGTTTCTGCCAATTTTATAAACTTTATAAAGAAGTGCCTTATGTTTCCTAGAGAGGGTCTGACAATGAGATATTACCAATGGAAATATTCTTAAATAAAGTTTCGCCATGAGTACGTTTAACATAAAACTACCTATCAATATTAATGATTACATTGTTATTTAGGACCCTATTAGAAAAAAAGTATCAATTTCAAGGTCACAGCCAAACAAAAGCCCAAGTTTGGTTTGATAAATATCACCTTAATAAATCAACGACCTCCTACTATATAGCCTTCGGAACATTGACGTGGAAGCCCTTCGAGCCGCCGCATGAATCTGTAATGCCGTCACCCCAGCTACCAACGGCACCGGCCAATCGTATCCCGTATAGCAACACGTAAATTCATTTCATATATATATATATATATATATATATATCTGCTTTGTTTTCTGATTTTTTAAAATAGCTTATTTAGTTGGGGAGTGTCTGTACACGTATTGGATGGAAGTTCAGACCCTTACTCTTTAACATTTCCAATAGACCCAACCTCGACTCTAGGAGAGGCGCGTAACAATATAAAACATCCAATTTTTCAATTGTTCACAATTACCGCGACTACCACCTACGTGTCGACGTACTCGTGTTTCATTGTTCCGTGAGAGCCCTCATCGATTCTGAAAGAACAATCAATTTTTACAATTGACCCTGTTATTTGAGTTTGCAACATACAATACATATGTAGCCACTTATTTATTCATCTTTTATACGAGTACGTTATCAAACAAAACTAAAACAAAAATCCATTTTTGTTTCCATTGTCCAAATTGGTATAAAAGAGCCGATTTGCAAACATCTCCAATACTGTCGCGTTAAATTAAAATATGTGCCGCAAGCTATTCTGTACAAGTATTTTTTTGCCTATACGCACGTCTCTCTTAAAGCATAGTAAACATGTATTCCCATCTCCATTTTCCGGAATTGTATGAAAATCAAACAAGAATATATTTAACAATAAACTAATATACGTTCTCAAATGAAATTCTCCAGAAAAAAACTCAAAATTCAATGTTATCCATAGAGAACGTTCAATGGCGTTATTATTTGACAAAATAAAGAAGTAGATCACGATAATCAATTGAGATAAGTTGGCTTAACTAATGATTCTAATCATTTAGGGTGCCGCGAAATCTTTGAAGTGTGTAACGCGGTGACATCATTGTGTAGAGTCGCATACATGAGTACCAATTACTGTATAGGAAATACAAACTATCTTGTTAAATATACCAGTGGATACTACACAATAATACTGTATTTTAAACTTATCTATGAATTTTGTCGACAATATAACCGGTATTTAAATTTATATGAGTTTAAAATATATGGGTTAGCACGATTTATTATCATATTAGAACCATGTCCCTTTTGATTAATTAAGTTTGTAAACCTTTAACTAAATGATATTAATTTTTAATAGTAGCTTGTTTGAGTAATATGGGTAACATACATGTATATTTGGTAATGTCCGATTCTTAAACATTTAATATATTGTCACACACCGTCCTTCGTAAATTAAAGAGTATTTGACACGATAAGTGCCTCTAGTAACGGGCGTACCCCTACGTAAAAGTGTGTTTCAACAATATAATTAACACGCATGGTGCCTCAAGCGATATGTTTATTTATCCTCAGCTACTATTTGATTAACAAATGTACTACGAAAACACAAAAATATAATATTTCTATTTAAGCGAACATAGTTCCCTTGGCCGTTTCTGTCTCTAATGGCTTTTATGGATATATATGGAATAATAACGTAGGGATATATTACTTCATTCATTTGTATCCATACAAAATATCAAAAAAGTGGCCTTGATCAAACTATAGCATACCGGGTGACATTTAAAAAAAAAACTATAGATACATTTCGTCAATGTTGTGTGCGACACCGAAACGTCCTTCGGGTCAATCGATCCGTGACAATTATAAACAATTGTAGACAAACCCGGCGAAGTTAGACAATGGACTATATAAAATAACATCACATGTCTTCTAAATATATCGTTACGTAGGACTGAATGCTGATGGAAGCATCTGTGGCCAAACTCACGTACATATACGAGCCGTATATATTTCAACGGTAAAACTTGAAAAAACGGTAGAAAAGCCATTGAAAGTTTACGTCCAAGTAGTTTTCCTCACATGTCTATTTCCAGTTGTAGGTAATATATGCGGTCATACCATGTTTAAATAATTATTATATTTAATTTAGTTACTATATGCTTTATAATAATGGGTTCCCAGAGAAACATAAAAATAATACTAGATTTTTCAGTTTCAGTCCACAATTTTCATCTGTGCAATCACATCAATCAAATCACTTTCCAACTGTTCTACGATATATTTATATTTTCAACTAAAACAAAAAAATATCTTAATAAAGTTTGGAAAACATATACCATGTATTTAATTTTAAATTAAATAAAATATTCCATGTTAGGTACTTCTGGGCAGTATATTGAAACGTTTAGTCTTGCACGCTATGCAAGCACAAGCTGGTCAATATTTGAAGTAAACACTATCGTGAAATTATTAACATACAGTTGTAAAAAACATTCTTATACTACCAAAGTAGTATCAACTAGGCTTTTTTTTAAATCTTCATACTTTTCTCACAAATCAAGGTGTTTGATCACCCCATAGGGAATAATAAATTAATTCCATCTTGGCTATTCCTTTCATTTTAGATATACTGAGGCGAAAACCAATTCCGAACTATTTATAGCCAAACGATGGAAAAATCTACGTAATATATTCGAATATCTCCCAAAGACATGCCATGGCATTCACCAAATCCGACCCCCTCATGCCTAAACATATCGGTTGTATGTATCATTCCATTACAAACAACAAGATCTAAAGCTACTTTTTGTAAACTTCTATATCACTATATTTAAATATTCAATTCAATGTAAGCACTTATAAAGAAGTAGACATTTCAAGGTTTTTACAAATAAAAGTTAACTGTCCATACAAAACGTAAGACTCGGTGAGAACGTAGCATCTGTCAAATAAAACCCGAGTGATTGGAAGTGGTCGTTGCATACAAACGAGTTGCATTGATCCGCACTGTAGGGACATTGAAAGGGCATATAATAACCTAATGTAGCAATAAGCAACTCGTGACAAGAATGTATACAATTTTCCTTAAAACGCGCCCTAGAAAAGACTTTTCTAGATAAATCTATCACAATGGAGGTTTTGGTCTTATATACACGAGTTGTTTACGAATAGCTGTACGTAAATATTCAACAGTGTCTGAAAATATTAGATTCATCCGAATAACTCACAGCCTAAGCGTTATTGTGAACATAACACTCCTTATAAATAATTTAACGGATCTCATCCATCCTGTAGATAAATAAAATATGTTTGGTTAACAAACAAGCGACAAAACATCTAATAAGCTTAATCGGCTAGAGCATTTAGCGCCCGTTCAAATCCTACGTTAACTTTTTATATGTAATTTCAATAAAATAGCCTTGCTCATTGCCAAGGCTAGGACTATTATAAATTCCGTAAATCGAATTAAGCTTTGGCGTACAGTACATCCCGATGACGAATGATTTACGGTAACGGCAGCTAAAAGCCACAGTCGAATTCTCATTAATCAAAATTCTGCTCGATCTCGATTAATGTGTAACGAACATGTGTGTGTTGTATATTAAAATTTAATATAAAAAGGTAAAATATGTATGCAACATAAAAATACTTAAAAGACGAAAAATAATCGTTAATCCAATTTAGTGTCGGATTTATTGTATATCATTTGTCCTTGAAGAATACGTTATACGTTATATAAGCCGCTGTGAGTGTATAAGACTTTTATGTCGACATTTAGCTAATGTCACGATATTACATTGATTTCCCTATAGGTCCCTTACTAGTAACCACTTCACTTTAATACATATGAAGGTTAAGAAATATATTCATTTAATAATAGAATTAAGTTTATTAAGTTTTATATTTGGGAGAAATTGGATTCATACTCAAATCATATTAGCGGCGGCGAGGCACTCAATTTTAATATATTTAATTAACGATATTTGTAAATCAATACGCTATATCTTTGGGAAAATAGAGACATGAATTTTTATTTCTTTTTACGGGAGCTAGGGGACGTAGTATCTTTTAAAAAATAATCTATAAATATATGTTCATATATATTATTTGTAATAGCTAGCATATATCTAACACAACATTATTGTTGCAGGTGCCGTTTACAAAGGAAATGAGTAGTGCGAGTGTTAGTTTACGTATAATGTATAAAAATACTATAGTTGCTAGTGAGTACAAAACGGGTGTGTTTTTAAAAATCGAGACAATGTGCGTGTAAAGTGCGATCACGACGTCGAATCAAACAGAGTGGGGGCCGCTGGCGGCCGCGACCCGCGATGTTATGGACGTTGTACTAGGCAATGACAGTGACGAGTGGTGGAACGCGACGGAGGTGGTCGACGCGACGGAGTGGCCGGACTTGTACAACTTCTGGGCATGGAGCATCGTGGACGGAGCCCTCATGGTGCTCATCATCAGCGGGAACACCCTCACCATCCTCGCCGTCACGATGAGCCGTCGCCTGTCCTCGCTTGTATCAAACCAATTTGTGTTAAACCTAGCCATATCAGACCTGATGGTGGGCCTAACTCTGCCATACCATCTAGTCTTCTACCTCGACGATGACTTCGGCAAGATCAAGTGGTCGTGCCTAATGAGGTTCATTCTCATAATACTCGCGTGTCTCGCCTCCATTTACAACATCATCGCCATCGCTGTAGACAGGTACGAATATCTTATTGTCACAGTACTAAATTCTGTATACAAAAAACCAATATCAAAAATCAATGAAAGCTGCACGCGATGCAAACTTTAAGATTCATGCAAGCAACATGTACTTTCTATTAACATAAACGCTAAATTTATTATATTTCTTTATAGGTATATAGCCATTGTGCACCCATTACACTATAGTCGCTATTTGACGAAGCTGGCAACTCGGCTGTTGATGAGCGCTACTTGGTCAGTGGCGGTCTGCATAAGCTGCATACCAATGTTTTGGAACGACTGGCACGACGGTGTTAGTTGCGAAATGAATATGGTATGTTATGGACTATTTCTAATTAATTTCAATGACATAATATTTGATGATGTCTAGGTAATTAAAAATGGATTTTGTATTGCTTCTGTGGGTTCTACACCCTGCTGAGAATTTTACAAGTAAATACAAGTCCAGTTAACACTTAACTTTAATCATTTTTTCATGCAATAATTTAAATAATATATTATATAAATGATATAATGATTGCAAATAAACTAATAGCTATTTGTTTTATAAATTCCAGGTGGTACCAAAAACGTATACGACGAGCATCCTGGCACCAATGTTCTCACTCATCTGGATGGTGATGTTCATTTTGTACTGGAGGATATGGCGCGAGGCCACTTGCCACGCGCGCCGCATGCGGGCTAATACGTGCTGCCCTACTGGAGCCAACGATTGGAAAAGTATACAGGTAAACTATTTTAAATTAATTCTAATACATGACTAAGTTGGACTTGTACTTTAGATTATAATTTGGATAAAGATATTTATGATATTTTTCCCTATTAATATAAACGTTATTTTTGTTCAAATTTCAGGTGGTCCTACTTGTTTTAGGATCTTTTTCAATTTGTTGGATGCCATTCGTTGTAGTGGCATGTGCTCAGACTTTACCCATTGCAAAACTACACAACCCCATCGTGTACCGTCTGACGTCATCCCTCGCCATGTCTAATTCCGGAATAAACCCTTTAATTTATGCGTGGAAAAACGCAGGATTCCGTGCCGCATTTGCCAAATTACTACGCTGCAAGAGACCTGACACATCAGAATATCGAGGCTCTCCTGCACCAGAAAGAAAACGAGGATCAGTGGCTCTACGCGAAGGCTCTATCACGCGAACTGCACCGAACAGCCTATCAAGCAATACAATGGGAGGACGACCAGCTCGTCTACTTTATGTGGAACGCGAACCTGATACGGCCAGATGCAGGATTATAGAAAACGCAGGCTACATAGATTCAGAAAGGGGCGATACGAACCCTTCTTACGCTCCCGACGGCCCCACGCCGGTGCACAGGGCCACGCGACCGCCAGACGTAGTGTAGTGCTAGTGTATAAACAACAAACGTTCTGTGGGAAACGTGAAACGCTTCTAGTTCTTAAAGTTGTTAGTGAGTGTAGGTACTCCACTTGCATTAGGTTACCTACCTGTTCAAGTCTACGCTCAAGTTTATGAAAGCTTTATTGTTAAATTTTTATTGTAAATTCTAATAAGTTCCCTGCCATATGGAAATTTAATATGAAGATATTCCTTGTCATCTTTGATCAGATGTTTAAATACCGATAATACTTAAAATGTTGGATGTAAAATAAAATTATATTTAATAATATGTACTTAGGTGTTTCATTTATATCTTCGTTACTTGTATTTTTTGTGTTAGAGCTAGTATCTATTCTAATATAAGCTTACGTATTGTGTTTCAAGCCGTATGTTAACGCCATCTACTGAAGCATTTAAGAAGTAAAAACGTTTCAGAATCTTACAGACCATAAACGTCGCTAACGTCCAACGTACAGAGGTCGCTTTAGTAAAATAAAAAGTATTTATGGAATAAATTATTAAAATAATAGCATATATTCTTATTCTCTTTCTTATTATAAAATTAAAAAAATATAAAAACAATTATTTAAATAATCTATCATGTAATATGAATAATATTGTTATGTATGTAATGATAATTTTTACTTTATGTGACCGGCTTCGATATTTTATTTTATCGATTGTTACTAGAAGATAACTTTGTGTGTGTATATATAATTTTTACCTATTAATATTTAATAGAATATAAATTTCTTTTTTATGTGAACAAAAAAAAAGTTATTAACAGTTTCACGGAAACACACACGAAAAAAAATTACGGAAAAAAGTATTAATATTCCAAACAATGTATCAATGAATTATAATCGTTAATTGTTACGCTAAGCCTTGAATAAAGTCGACTATGACGTATGTTTATGTCCCGATATAAATATTTCCTACCCCACTTGTTCTAAATAAAATATATTTTTTATAGAGACAAATATAATGTGGCAAAATCTGTATAAATTTAGATTATCTTTAACGAACAACATGTAGTTTACGATAAATAGAAATATCTAGTACGGTTAGTAAGCATATATCAACCGGGCGGCTAATTTATACTAATGATACAAAAATGGAAGATGGTAGCGGGTTCAAAACTCGTTCTACATAATATTATCAAGTCACATTATACCCTAGTGTACTTGCACATACCGTAGACAGTGAAAGATGTGTGAATATTTAGATAAGAGAATATGATAATCCATATATTTGTATGTGTAAAATTGTGAAGTGACTCACCTACGAATGGATTTTTACTAAGACCATTGCCTCCCGACGGTTTTAAAGTAAATTAAAAGTCAAAATTTGAATAAAATCATTTAAATTTCATATGATTTTGACTGAGCTTTCTGAGAATTGGCCTAAATTACTTATTAATATATACAATTCTAATAATATAAAATTAAAATGGCGAATATTATAATATATACCTAAAGTTTACTAAACTTTAAGTAAGTATAATAAAACCATATCATGTAAATAGATTTAAATTTATAACGGTCCCATTGAACATGATTTCGGTGGGATTTGCGATCATTTATTGACGTTAACAGTTCAAGTCTAATTAGCGATGATCTTGTAAATTAATAGCATATACCGACATTTACTCCATTGATTACGGGACGATACATATGCAAATAAACAGTCATTTATGGTCATATTTTGAAGAGAAAAAGACAGGGGATTCTTGATAGTGGTTTACTAACTTGTTACGATTTAACAAAGAATTCATTTTAAACAGTGGAAAAGCAAAAAAGAACATATTTAAAACGTGCGAACCTTCTACGACATAAAAATCGGTTGAATAAACGCGAAGTTTTGCAGGAGACCCAATAGCAGAAGGTAAATGCTGGCAAATCGGTAAAATAAATACAAAAATACAAAACATATGTATAAGTGAAAAAGTAAGTAATTAAAGGTACTTAGTTCACGCGGACGGACATCTGCTAATATAACATAAAATGAATGCACACCCAAACTATTTGTTATTATATCAATATATGTAGCATATTATTAAACTATTTTTTTATACGATAATTGTAATTTGTGTTAAATAACTTTATGACCCGGTGTCATGGACTAAATGAAGACACTTAAAAACTTTTAAAATAATCCCAAATGGTCAAATAACGAACAGATAAGATTCACTGATAAACCGTCGCGAGAATATTGTTATGACGGCAATCAAAATTATATGGATATTGGAAGTTCAATAATTAATAGGTATTTAAAATTATTATTAAACATATGTATGTGTTATTTAGATAAAATATAGTATTAAAAAAAACACATTATATTTTTAAAATAAATACAGAAAAAAGGAAAAAAATAATAAAAATGACGATTTTTCAAATGCCGTTTATAGGTATAGGAGAAACGATGAGTGAAATCTGAAACTTCGATATGCATCAGCATGCAACATATAATCTATAAGTAGTAAACTATTTATTAAATAAAAACATAAAAATTCTAAAATTTAAAAACAAGTGGTTTTCAATTTCAAATGTTAAACAACACTTACCTCAACACCAGTGACGCCGAGAGCGGTGACCAAGTTTGGAGTCATCCTGAAAGGCACCTTCTCCGGCACGCGCAGTGTCTTTCCCTTCTCGAAGCACACGTTATAGTCAATATGCACCACCTCACCAGACGTTAAGTCCACTAACACATTGTCCAAATGTCTGTCTCCCAAACCGATAATATACCCGATGGTGCTCATCACGGCAACCGAGTAACTATACCGACGCGTCATTTGCCACCACTGTTCCGGACTGACGCTGCTACACCACAACTCCCTCCATAGTAAGTCTCGCGGAGTCTCGTCTGACAGTTGCTGTAATACCTGCTTCAAGATGGACACAGGCCACTCTTTCCTATTCTCAGTTGAAATTCCTGCTTCCTTCAATAGTGGATTTAATTTACTGTAAAATAATTCCGATGGACGAAGCACGTTCACAGTTTTGTTCGTCTTGGCAGATTGAATGGCCGCTTCGCGATTTTGCCAGCGTTTATACAATGCAAATAATGGTGTTACGTTATCTACCCAACTAATTAGGCCTGATCTGGGACCAAGAGGAATGACCGAGTAGTGTCGCGCTCTGTACGTTTGATTATCATTATTTTCGGAATCGCGCGCCAACATCGTATTAGTTATCGACAGCAATTGCATTATTCTTTCATCTAAATGTAAGTCTTCCAAGCCTTTGAAGAGATATGTATAAGGTTTACCATCTGAGCCGTAAAATATTAATTTCTTTGGCCGCGTCTTTGTAGGCAGTATGGCAACATTATTTTCAACGGATTTTATTGTTATTCTGACAGTCCTTGTATTAGTATGCAAACCAGGCATTGTAATCACTGTATTTTTCATATTAACTAATACGGGACTGATGTCAGACATTTTTAATATATAAAATGTTCTTTTGTTTACTTTTTGTTGTAATTTAATTTGTAACTGCTTGAGAGGCGCCCAGGATTCTTGAGGTTTTTCAGGACTCACTGGATTTTTCAGTTTATCAATAACGTCAACGATGATTGCTTGGAATTTATTTTGAAACGCAATCTCGTGTGGTGTCTCTGGCTCAGCCGATGTTATGCGATTGAGTTCTTCAAGTACAAACACTATCGGTTCAAAAATTATACGATGCTTTTCTTTAATGAGTTTTTCTTTTTCTTCTGCACTTAAGTTGACATTATTTTTCACTTTCGTGATTTCAGTCTCTAGTTGAATAAGACGCTTACTAAATTCCGTGTGATGTTGCACTAGTGTCCCAAGGCACAACTCATCCCACAGTAAATTTATTCTCTGCAACTCTTTAACTAATAATTTTACTTGTGATATAGTTTTTGGAGCCTGTTTAGCAAGTGTTTCAACCATGTCCAAGAAACAAGAATTCAATTCGTTATTAACCACTTTGTCACTAGTTGAATCTTCTAAATCTAAATCATCCTCGCTATCTGGATCGTCATTAGACAAAAATGACCTAGGTACGTGCAAATTTGTCAAGCTATTTTGCTCATTTTCCACAGCACCTACAACCGCTGGGAATGTAATAAGATGCGGCGTATCTTCTGCTAATCTGCATAGCAAGTCAGAAACACACTTCCTCACGTAAGTTTCCGGATGATTAAGCCTCGAAAATAATTGAGGAATGATTACTTTCCATGGCTGTGTAGGCGTATTTGCTAATCCCGATTCGAGGACAGTTTGTAGTTCCATAGCGTGTTTCACTATCAGTCGTAAGAGCCGAAGCGTCGCATTAACAACAGCGTTTTCGCCGCTATGATTTATATAGTCTGAAGAACATATTAACTGTAAGAATTTGAAATATGCGTCTGCTGATAGCTCGAAATATGAAAATACTCTTTTTTGAGCTTGCCGCCAGATATCAACGAGCAGGGCAAGATGTTCAGGAAAAGCGTTATTCAATGATGGAACGGTGCGCAATTGGTTTTCAATCATTTCTGATGTATTTATTTCATTCCAATCAATATCTTCTTCGTCACATGTCGCTTTTGTTTTGGACAGAATCTCACAGACAGCTTCAAAATCTTGCGGTGAACAACCTATCATTACACTTTCTATTTGAAGCTTGTCATTATCAGTTAGCTGTTCTCGCGTTTTAGAACTAAACTCAACCATTTTGCGGCCCCATCTAAAACACCAAGCAGCAAAGTTGGCCCAAGCTTTAGCAAGGCCTGGGCATTGATTCACGCCGAACTGCAGTAGTTTACCAACTGCCGAGTCAGTCAGAGGAATTACGTTCTCCGATATATTGTTATCAACTAAACCAATTTCTGGTAATGCTGATACTAATTTTAACAATGGTGAATCATTTTCAAGGACATTTTCAGTTTCATTTTGGATCCATTTTGAAAGAGTCAGTAACATCCTTGTCCCTTTTTCTCGTAGTTCGTAATTTTGCTCACCGATAACTGCTAGCCTTTGAGAAAATCCAAGGGATATACTCGCACATAAGTTGATAGCACTGGATTTTGACTCTTCTTTTGCATAGGTAACTTTGCACAGTTCTATCAGTGCTGTAGCGTTATTGAGTGTCCATATATCAAGGTCATATGTGTTGGTCGATAACAGTAAAACATTGTTTAAGTCTTCCAAGTTGTTTACGTTAAGACACAACTGAAAAGCTGAATTGTTTTTAAAATGCTTTAGAAGCTCTCTCCTTGCCAGTGCCAAATTTACGTTCTTTCTAGCGCTTTTTATTACATCAAGTCTTAAACATTCATTGTAAAACACATTTTCTTCAGTCATGTGAAGCTTCGTGAAATATTGATTCCACCATAAAATGCGAGTAAGATTTTTAGTTTCTGTTCCGTAAATATTTTCTTTAATAGCAGATGGCTTGAACGGATTAGTTACTGATTTTCCATTCTTCATTATATTCAGTAAACCATTATTAGCCAACTGCATCACAGCTATATCTTTGAGAAAATGGACAGCATTCGTCCGCGAAAACTCTTCTGCGCTTGAATTTAATAAATCTTCACATTCTTTCAACAGTGATTCGTATTTGTCATTATATTTATTATGATAAATATCGATCGCCGAGTGTATTAAGGTAGTTTCAATTTTGTCTATGAGCCCCTGATATGAATAAGCATTCTTAGGCAATTCGTTTGAATCTATGTCTAAAATGTTCCAATTACTTAGCTCCAGTATTTCATTATCATCTTCAAAATCTTTCAAGATAGTAAGTGGTTCCCAATTTGAATTACGCACACATCCGCAAGTGTTATTTTTCCACTCTTCCATGTCAGCCCAGCTTTGTATATTTTTATAGCACTCAAACACTTGCTCGTCGATAAATTTACTAACCTTAGAGTCTGGTTTACTTTCACTTCCTTCGTTATTATCATTGATCTGTTGATAAGTTTTTTTATAGAAATCTGAAGCTAATTCAAATTTGGAGTTAGCTTGTTCAGCCGCACCTTTAAGCCAGGCGAATTTCAGTTCAAACTTTTGTTTTATCCATACATATAGTCCATGAAGAACTTCAGGTTCTTTTATATTTATGAGGGCTCGTGCAACACTCATTGTTATGGCTTCTACATCTATGTTCGAGTTGGCTGAAGCGTTTTGCAATATTAAAGAAGCATGATATATTGCCGCTCCATAGTGTCCACCGTAAATACTGACTGCGAGTGCTGCCGGACGAACCCTATTGTTCCACTCACGGCATGTTGTCCAATTAGTATGAAAAAATGTTTTGACAGGTTTTGCAACTGCTGGTAGCACTGTCGCACTACCATCCGCAGCATTGTAAGTATATTTTTCCAAGAACATCATAAACTCCACTAGCCACCTCGCCCTTGCTTGCTCAGCTGTTATTATATTTAAAACTTTTGCACCTTCCACAGCTATATATTTCGATTCAGGTGAAGATATTTCTCTCGCTACACTTTTTAAAGTACCTTCGATCTTTGTTAATGTCTCCTGAGGTTTACCTAATGCTGTACGGAGTTTTAATGAAATGCATGTCTGAGCCACTTCAGACAGTGCCCAGCTGACGCATATAGAAGTGAAACTTGTTGCGCACTGTCGAAAGAACAACAAAGTGTTTTCATCTACGTCTTGACACTGTAAAGGCCAAGATGATATGAAGATGTCCAGTAAAAATTTTTTACTGTCTAGATTAACTTTCGTAAGGCAATTCATTATAGCTGAGAAATGATGGTTGGACAATGTTGAAAATGATCCTCTCATTAGATACTCTTTAAATGAGTTTAGTTTTGCATCACAATTTATAGCTAAATTATTAATTTTACGACTAGTATATGTTTTTACGATTTGCTTATCAAATTCTTGCTGTACAATGTCCCATGGAAGTTCAAACAAAACTTTCTTACATACATTAGCTAAAACTTTATTTTCATTGTCAATATGTAAAATACACAAGACTGCAACTGTTTTGAGCAAATGCATATTCCACACCATGCTCTTATTCTTAAGTAAATATTGGAAATTTTTTATCACTAGCAAAACTAGTTCACTGTCAAAACTATGAGCTAAAGTAAGCATATTAGTTGTCAATAGAAGAAAGCTTTTGGATAAGCTTACAATAGGTAAATAATTGTCTAATTGGCAAAATATATCCGATATCCATGTCAGAATAAGATATAATGTTTCGTTTGGCATTTGTTCATCCAGGACAATGCTTAAAGTATTCAAGATTACAGTGAGATGTCCAGAAGTTGGGCTTGAACTAGATACTTCCCCTAAAGATAAATTGGATAATCCAAATAAATCTTTACCCCTTCCTTGGGAATTTGTAACCATGTCACTGGAAGCAATAAAGTGATTGTTTTTTTTACAATGAGAATAAAGCAAGAAGAGTATGGCATATTGAAGTGCAGGTCGCTCTTTCATCAAAGTTTCATCATGTGGACACATCTTTATAGCCAATAACTCTAAAATGCTTGGTTGCAAGGCCCACATGCCTATAATGGAGTTACTCGCATTGGCCAAATCAGAAAGACATTGTAAGTAAAATATTATGTTTTTTTCTGCATCATCCTTTGAATATTCTTCTGTGTAATCCACTTGTATTATTTTCACATCTGGTATTAAAATAGAGTATGAATTTTGTATGTCACTTAAAACATATTTATATGCTTCTTGTAAAAGTGGGATGTTTTTCAAGTTTAGTAAATTACTGTATATAGACATAATACTGTTCAGTATCTTAGTGTCTTCAGAGAAACATAAAGGTCGGAGTAAAGATCCAGTGCCTATAGTCTGGCAAATGAAATCTAGTGGAAGATTTGAAGCTATTTCCTTGATAGTTGCAGATATAAGGCTTATAATGCTTAAACAAGTATTTTCATCAATCTGCAAATAGTTATCAACTTCCAAAGATATTAGTGAAAACAAAGCAGGTTGACAGGAAATTGATTTAGTTTGCAAATACTTCAATAGTAGTGTTACACATTCATTACCTGCTAAAATTAAGTCTGATTCAGCGTTTTCTGCGAGAGCTTCAACCATCACATTGAGAATTTTACTTAATGAATCTGTAAGAAATGTCCAAGTAACTGACTTAGAGACTGTCGGGCTCAACAAGTTACCCAAACTTTTAACAACAGTGTTGAAAACATTTAAGAATGATGAAATTTTTTGCATACAGTCTTCGTGTGAATTAGCATCACCATCATCTTTATCACTTTTATTGGAATCCAAGTCATTACAGTAAGCTACCATGTCCTCGACAAACTGATTTAATAAATTTACAGAAAAGCCAACATCTGCTTGCCAATGACGGCTCAACTTAAATAATGATTGTAGGGCAAAATCCTTAATTTTCTTTGGTTGTGCATTATCAACATGCCATCCAACCAAAATATCTACTGTATCTACAAAATGATTAGCAAAATGCTCAGGATATGAATTTGACAACAATGTCATAGCATTTATGGCAGCCATAAATACTTCAGCAGAATCTGTAGCTTCAATAATAGTTTGTATCTTTTCCAATATGTCATCTGCAAAATCAGGTAGGTTAGGAGTTTCAAAATCAAGTTGAAATGTTTCTGTGAAAGAAAGAACTAAGAGGTGTTTTATAGATGTGTTATGCACTGAATATGTTGATATAATCCAATCAAGATGTTTCCGAAAGTCAGGTCCCATTACATAGCCAATTCTACCCAATACTACAGCAGCACTTTCCTTTGTTTCAATGCTAGGTGCATCATAAAGCACATCTAGCAATGATTCCACTAATATATCATACGATCTTCTAATATAACGTGCATTTTCTGGCATCATTACAGCATCTTGCAATTTGCTGCATATTGTAAGAGATTTTTCAACATCAACTTCCGCACACAAACGACGTAAAAGCTTAGATATACGCGGATCCTCAGGTAGATTTACTACCAAGTCAGATCTCTCATAAAATTTATTATTGTTTCCTTGCGACCAATTGTCAATTTTGGCGGTACCTAACGATTCGTGATATCTGTAAGAGTTTTCATCTCGATCACCCCTTGGCGGGAAACCACCGCGACCTCTGGTGCTACCCCTACTTCCGCCTCTCGAGTGTCGAAACTCGGTAACACGACCTCGCGACCGAAACCGCGTTTCCCTAGGACCTCCGAAAGAGGAAGGCCCATCGTATGCTCCAACATAACCTCTGACCTTATCATCCGTTGTGTTTTCATGTCCAATTTCGTCCCGATCAGAGGCGTCAATATTATCCGATAACTTTGAACCTTTTACTTTACTATTTGAGGTTGTGGATAGCATCACTAGAACTTGTTTTTGAGGTATAGATGTCACAACACATTGCCGTAAAATTAAGAGCGAAATTCAGTTAAAACTTCAGACACAAACGCTTTTTGTCGAAATTCCTTCGCCAACAGAGATGTCACAGACGTTATACATATCATCTGTCATTCAGGTAGTTTCTGAACGATCTGCTTGTCACAATAAATGATGAAAAATAATGTTATCTATAAAACAAAAATCTAAATTATCTAAATATATATAATATATTGTTATATATATATTTATATATATATATATATATATATATATATATATATATATATATATATATATATATATATATATATATATATATATATAAAATAATAATACAACAAAGTTATCATATATATTAATTAAGTCTTTAATCTTTGGTTTTAATAATTATCTAAACAGTATTGTAAAAATGTATGGAAATTTTTGAATATTCACGAACTTTGTATTTTTAGTTCACTCAATAAATAATATTTACTTTTTCATAACTATAGTAATTGTATTACCTACATACATTTATTCTCTCACTAGTACATATTTTGCTTTGTTATCTGTTCCTCTCATTGTCATCGAGGGCAAACAATTTAAAAGTCAAATTTAGTAACCTAACCACAAAGCGTGGATTCCAATATTTAGAGTTTAAATAAAAGGAGACGAATCGGCATAACTTTTAAACTTAACTGAATTAAATCTAGAAATATATTATAATATATTTGTTTTTCATGCTATGAATAAAAATGAAAAGTACGAAGCGGAGTCATGATTTCAAAGGTAATTTTTTTATGTTTTATACCAAACAAACTAATTTAAACCTTTTTTAAAACAATATATTTAAATTTTATGATGGTAAATGTCAATAACATGTCAAAGTATTATATATCCCACGGCGAAAACCCCATGAAGATTGTGCGTTTTCTAAAGAATTAGCTAATTTCTTTTAGCTATTAATTTAGAATATAATCAGAAACTATTAATAAGTCTGTCACTCTTTATTGTATTTAGTCAACGTATAGTTATAGTAGTATTTTAGAACATATTTTAATACTTTGATTAATATTTTTTTACTTATTACTTCGTTCACCTTGTATTTGTGTAAGATTATTTTAATGAAACTGTAGCATAATATTGATATTTTAATTTATTTCAGCATTGGAGTTAAAGGTAGATGAAAATTCTACTTCTCCACATACAATTTACTTTAAAGAACATTCAATAAGAGAACACACAAGTGATAAACCTTCTGGTAGAACGCTCTTCATTGTTAACATCCCACCATATGCTGATGAAAAAGGTTTAATAAATGCTTTTAGTGAAGCTGGTACAGTAACCTCTGTTTTATTTTATGAAAAACCTACTTCAGATGTAATTGAAGAACAATTTATAAAAGAACCACAGAAGGTGTCATTTAAAGTATGTTATTTAGTCTTCAAGAAAGTTTCAGAATTAGACAAGGCACTTAAATTAAAAAAGTTAAGTCCAATGAATTCAAATGGTCATCAAATAAAAGTTGGTATAACAAAATGGATAGAACAATATAATAACTCAATAGAATCAACAAAAACATTGAAAGAAAGAATAGAGACTTTCATGAAAGAATATGATAAGAAAACTGAAATTGAAGACAAAAAAGAAAAACAGTTAGAGCAGGAGGATAGTGAGGGATGGGTGACAGTTACTAAAAGGGGCAAAGTACAAAGCTTTGCTCGGACAGAAAAGGTTGAAAATAAAATAATGGCTAAAGAAGATAGAAATAAGAAACGAAAAGAACTTAAGAACTTTTACACTTTCCAAATCAGAGAGTCTAAAATGAAGCACATTGTAGCTTTGCGGCAAAAATTCGAAGAAGACAAAAAGAAGATTGCACAAATAAAACAAAGTCGCAGATTTAAACCATTTTAATGGTAAATTAAATCATATTTGTTAATATCTTTTTTATTTTCAATATTCCATGTAGATATTATATAATATAAGTTTACATTTTCCGTATTGTATATGTACTCTGAACAACAAAAAAGAGTGTTTTGCTTACTTTTATTAAATAAAACAAATTGAATTAGCTTTAGATTTTATCATGTACAGCTGAGTAGTCAGAATGTATATTACTAAATAAACTATATATCTACCCAGAGTGAAGAATAACACTGTCCTATTGCACCATGACGGGGCACAACCAATATTTATTCATAAAATACTATCTTCACATATATATAAAATCAGCCTCCATAAAATACACCTTCATACTTAATTTCGCAAGGCAATAAGATGGACAGCCCACTGATATATCATTCTATCAATTTATTTCCAAATATGTACAATAAATCTACACAATTTCATCCCTTACTAACTTAGCTAGCACTAAGTTCAGTCTATTATTTCACTTTAACATCTCAAAGCATGCGTCAAATACTTTGTTGGTGACTTTTGATAATAATCCTCAAAAGCCTATTCTCAGGTAAAGTATCTAATGCAGCTAGAAGATTGCTTATATTGCCATAGACGCAACCATTTGCTAGCGACACTTGTATTGCTTGACCTATTCTATCAAGACAGTCCTGAAATAAAAGAAGGGAATAGATGACACATCAAATTTTAAATCAAAACATTTCTTAGCAATTAAAATTATATATCTGAGTTGTGATATAAATATAAATTGTTTATGGAAATGTAATGTAATGTAATGTGTACAGTACTATAATGATACAAACTAAAAAAAATAATAACTAAATTTAAACATATGTTAATAAAAAATATATATTGTTAAAAACATACTTGTAATTTAATGTCACTTTGTAGTCTGACACCTTTTTTAACCAGCTTATGTCCATAGGCTTGTACCAAAGGGGTCAGTGCAGCTAAATGTTGAGCATTAACTGCAGTGGGAGGTCCATGGGTTCGTCTCCCAGCCCTTAAACTATGTAACACTCCTAGATGTAACTTTATGTATAGTTCAGATTCTGTTAGTGCCTTGCTAGATACTGATTTCACTATAGAAGGCTTGTCATCTTCTATTTTAATTTTTTTTATTGGTATTTCATCAATTTCTGTATCTGAAATTTAAAAATACCTTATAAAAAAATGTTTGAGAAATATTTTGAACTTTCAATTAAACACAAAATATGGATAAATATATATAGACCAAAGCATAAATGCTGGAGCTCAAAATTTTAGATAAAAGATTTTAGTATATCTTTATTTATATTTCTGTATCAAATGAGCTGTCTTGTAGCTTTCAGACCAAATTAATGATTTTTATTTCCATATCTAATATATTTTATAGCACTGGTGTAAACTTGTAAATTCTTGATTTACAACAATTATGCTTTTCTTTACCAGAGAATTCTTTCTCTTCTGATATACACAATATATTATATGAATTTAAATTATATTTATTTATATAATACCTTCATCAATAAAGAGTGGTGCTAAAGCACACCAATGTATGAGTCCAGCTAGAGGAGTCACTGCAGCCATAGGTATAGATCCACTAGGAAGTGCCGCTGGGTTAAGTTGTGCTGACATACATAATGTTGGGTTTGAATATACCTGGAATAATAAACTTCAGTAATCAAAATAGTGTTTATTCAAGAGCCATTAAGTCTCTAAGCTAGTGTTCTTTTCCTAATATAATTAACAAAATACATAAGGCCCACTACATACAAATATTTATTTTCATTCTTCTTATTTATTTAAAATATATCTTACCCAAGAAGTAATAACCTCCAATAAATTCTTTGGAGGCATTTTCTTTGCTCTTTGTCCATCATGCATGTACAATTCAGTTACAGCAGTTATAAAATTTGAGACAAACTGTGGAGCAGTAGTAGCCAAGTTCTTTAAAGCACTCTGATTAGAAGTATTCAAATAGAAATGATCTTTGATGACATTTTCAACTAGTTGTAAAGATTGTGGTGAAGAACAACCCATTTGTTGAAGCCACACACCTACAGCTAACAGGACCTGAAATAAAAAAAATATACAAAATTAATGAATTTTTTAAGAAAAAAACCAAAAATTCACTACCTATCTGTAACTTTCTACTAAATACCATAACTTAAAAATTAATCAAAAAGTACTACTTACAGGAGTACTAGAGGCAGAAACAGCCATGCTAGCAAGAATACTTAAAACTTTTAGCTTCTTTTGACTTTCCATTCCACCAAATAAAGATAAAAATATTGTATTTTTAGTGGTTTCATTTGTACAGGCTGATATGTAGTCGCAAATTATATCTATAAGCTGCAACTCCTGAAGAGGGTTTAATCCGCGTCGATTTCCGCGGCGGTCGGTCTCACAAAATACAAATTCCGATATAAGTTCCATTGCATTATCTAGATGTTTATTAGTGGGAGCTGATCTTCCTACAAGCAATTGTTCTGAAAATATAATTTAAATAATGTAACCAGTTAATTTTCTGTTTTCAGAGCCAGTGATAATGATAGCAAATGGAAAATACCTATTTTAACAAGAGCTTCCTTTGCACAAGATGGGAATTCATGTTTTCTTAAAGCATGTTTTAATTCAGAAAAAGACATTTTGAATAAAACTGTAATCAATTTACTGAAATCTCTAATATTTATAATTTTTCTATGTTTTCACGCGAACTTCATAGAATTTTATTGACATTTCACATTTAATTTTGACTACTGACATTTGATTTCACGCAAGAATCCATTTTTATTGCAAAAATATTGTTTATTTATTGTTATAAAAGTAATCGAAAGTGGAGTAGAACATATAGAACGTATTATCATATTTTTTTCTATACCTGTACTCCTCAAAATATATTAAATATACTTAATTATTTTTGAATAAAATTCTTATTAGTTGATGCATAGTTCCTAAAATATATACAATTTTATTATTTATTATTAATATAGTATGTAATATAAGTAGATATCCACAACTTCGTTAGCATGAACTTTATGATCCTTGCTATCCAATTTTCATTTAGCGATTTATAGAGATTTTCTTGTATTTTACAGTAGATCCTTGATTTTGATATATCAATTAAAAACACTTATCACGTTCAATAATTTTAGCAATGGTGGCATTTCATTATTTTAGTTAAATTACTATGGTCCTACATACATCAGGTGTGCCAGTTTTCAAAATCCATTATTATTATAGCAATCAAAAAAGTTTCATTCAGGTCCGTCCATAAGTTTCGAAGGCTTACGTATACAAGCAGACAAATGTAGACTTTCGGCGTGAACACCAAAAAAAATGTTTACGTGTATTTGGAAAAGACGTTTGAAAAGGTTGATAGAAAAAATGTATGGAAGATGCTGCCCCGGTACAATTTGGTGCACCATGATTCAGGCAGACTGTGAAGTCTCTGTTTCGATACTCGATATCACTTAGCCTGTGTGCGAATAAGACCTGGCATGTCACGTTGGTTACACATTTAGTCGGTTGTAAAACAGGGTTGCGCCATGTCAGCTAGGATATTCAATTTGTATTTGGTTAACAGTCTCCAACGAGTAAAACAAAGTGACATGGGCATGAAAGTAAGGTGATCTGAAGGTAATTGCTTGTTGTATGCAGATGATGCAGTGTTCAATGCATCATGAAAATGCGCATTACAAGAACTGATCACCACTGTGCAAGATGGATGTGAAATGAATACTCTAACATAAGCCTGAATATGAGGAATGCAGATGTTCTGGTATTTAAAAGAGATGACAAAAGGACGGTATGGAAGATGTAGATGGTATACCTGGGAAGTATGTCAAGTTAAGACGGTAAATACGATAAATACATATGAAAGATACTGCTGCCAGTACCAAAATAGCGGACGGTGAAACATTAGCAGAGTTGTACTTTTGGCCATAAACAATACGAATAGTGAGTGATGAAAAATTAGAAAAGAGATATATGAAGCAAGAATCAGTGGTAAGAAATATTAGAGGAGACCTTGGTTTTTTTTTATTGTATCTCTTGGTTGTTCACCACAGACTTTTGGCGTCCGTGCCATTGTTGTTCTGCTTCCTTGTTTGTATAATTATAATTGGAGTTTTTCGTTCATAAGCAGTTTTAGTACGAATCAATTCTCATCTATGTTCCGGCTGGCCGACAGTTGTCGTCGACTACAGGGGACCTTAGTTGTCTTTCAAGAATACAGTGTTGATGATATTGGAGGAAGACTATATAAAAATCATGATGACTCTCCAGAGAGCATGTATAAAGAATTTTACGACAATGGATGAGACGAAAAACACCATTTAGAGTTTCATATTATCTATTTACCCCACTAGTGACAACGCGCGCAACTAAAGTTATATATATTTATAACATTGGAAGAATTGCCTAACTACATTCTAATTTCAAAGAATTGCAGTTTTTTTAAGCAGGACATATATTTTAGCTTATATTTTTATAAAATGAAATATAATTTCCTATAGATGAGTCAAAAATTATCTGAGATGCGGTTGACGGATCTCTTGACAGCGGAAGAAAAGTCATAATTTGAGTTTTGGGCTTGACAGCTTGCGTTGGTTGGCTTATTCATACGGTTTAGACTATAATTTTTCAGTAAGACATTAAAAATACAATAAAAGCATAATTTTTGAGTGTACCAAACAAAATGGAAGTGATAGTAGCTAATGTAGATCATATTAAATTTGATATAGATTATGCATTGGAACAACAGTATGGAGCTTTACCGCTTCCTTTCCCTGGGATGGATAGTAAGTTTAATTAGATACATATAATAACGGTATACCTTAACGTTATAATACACAACGTTAACTATAAATATATTAGGTATAATATTATATTTTTTTATTAATAAGTATATATTATTTTAACTTCTACATATAGTATTTAGTGTGCAGACACTATGTACACTCTGCGCAATTTTTGAGATACGATGAGTGATGGAAGTTAACCTCTCGCTTTGTCTTGTTAGCAGACCCAGGAAAGGAAAATTATTCCTTCTCCTATTGGGAATGGAATCCACCACCTCACGTTTACATCCAGATGCCATGCTGTATAATTTATAATTAGGTTTTTACCGTTTTTGAGTCTTAAGAATGCTATGTCAAAAATAAGTTATATTTCAGAATCCACAGCAGCAGTATGTGAGTTTTTTTCCCAGCCAGGAGGCTGTACCAATGGACCACAATGCCCATATAGGCATGTAAGAGGTGACAGGACAGTTGTATGCAAACATTGGCTCCGAGGTTTATGTAAAAAGGGTGATCAATGTGAATTTCTACATGAATATGACATGTCAAAAATGCCTGAATGCTACTTCTATGCTAGATTCAATGCTTGCCACAATAAGGAATGCCCCTTTCTGCATATAGATCCTGAAAGCAAAATAAAGGATTGCCCATGGTTAGTATAAAAAATAACTTATTTTAAATTATAACATATTATTTATAAGCCACTAAATAAATGCATGCTTAAATATCTCAAACTATTCAACAAATTTTAGATAGAAAGAATACTTTAAGTGGAAAGTTTTATGTATATTATTACATTATATTTATAGTGATATTAAAACTAAACACTATTTTTAAAAATTACGAAAACAAAGTATGGCTGTTTTGTGGGCCAGCTGTAAGAAGCGGTTCATGTAGTGTAGCTGCAATTGGAACCCCCTTAATAACATATAAATAACTAGGACTGATTCACTTATAGGTATGATCGAGGATTCTGTCGACATGGACCACACTGTAGACATAGACATGTAAGGAGAGTGTTATGTATGAACTACTTAGCAGGGTTTTGTCCAGATGGGTCCAGCTGTAAATTTATGCATCCCAGATTTGAGTTGCCAGCCCCACCAGAACAAACAAAAGATGCTAAAAGACTGCCAGTTTGTCATTATTGTTCTGAAGTTGGGCATAAAGCCTCAACATGTAATAAAATTCCACCTGATGTAAGTATTTAAATTATTAAACGAAAATCTTATTCACTTTAAGATATAAATATATAATCTTGATATATATCAAGATTTTATCCTTACTTTAAATATTCAAATAAGTAATTGATAATATTGTATTATAAAGAAAATGATGAATCCTTATTGATTTTGCATAGTGAGATAAAATGTCATGGGGTGTTCTCTGACAATAGTAATGAGATTGGAGCTCCACTCAGGAGAATGACTTCATAAAAAATTATAAGAACAAAATGTATTATATTTGTGTATGAAAAAATATTTATTTACAACGGTGACAACTATTGTATATTAAATAAAAATTTATTTTTTAGCAAAGGGAAGTGGCCCAGAAACAGGAGGAAGCTAGATATAGATCTCTAGGTTACGTAAAAACTACTGATAATGATGAAGCTCAACGGCTCCAAAGACTGATTCATAAGCCCTTAGAAGAAGTTACATGTTTCAAATGTGGGACAAAAGGTCATTATGCAAATAAATGTCCAAAAGGTCACCTGGCATTTTTATCAAATCAGACATCTGGGCAAAACAATACATTTAAAAAACCTAACTAGTACAAGTTTGTGAAGCCTCTAAGATAGGCTTCAAAGGCTGAGATTTTAAGTTAGTGAAGTGAATGGTATATTGAAAATAGTTATTATCATTTTCAGAACTATTGAAGACATTTCTTTTTTTTGTATAAAACTTTAATTTTATTATTTTGTAAATTAATTATACTCTAAAGTAATTGTAAATAAATATACCTAAATAAGATTCATTTTGGTCTTCTTGAACAACAATTGATGTGATGTTACTGGAAATAATGAGGTATTTAACATTTACTGGAAAAAGTATAATAATAAAAAACAATTGTAAAAAAACTATAAAACTTTACCTTTTTAAACTAAGTGAAAAAATGCAGATTTATAAAAATATTTCAGAGATTTTATAACAATAAATATTCTGTGTTACCATAGTTATATAAAAGTATTATAAAGCACTGCATGCTTTAAAATCTGTCAAATATTTACCTCTTTAAAATGTAGAGTTCCATATCCCATAGAAATAAAATATATAATTCCATATCCCATAGAAATAAAATAATAAATAATAGAAAGAAAAGAATTCTTATGCGATCACTTTTCTGTTGTGTCTATGATAGTTTCTGTGGACTTGGAGTTATGAAATTTGGTAGAACTTAATGTACAAGCGAAAGAATAAGTCAAAAAATACAAACTTATATGTATTACACAGAGATAAACTATTACAAATCAATATGTGCAGTTCATTTCATGTTCAATGTGTGCTAACGACCATAAATTTATGTTTCTCAAATTTTATAAGTTGTATTTTCTCTCAGTCATAAAATTGGTAACCAAATTCGACTTGTACTTGAATGTTTTTATTATTTTAAACAAAACTATTCCATACGCCGCGTAGTGTCACATGTTGGAATTTTGGCATTCAATTGGTATGTACTAGTTGTGGTGGTGCGGAAATGATGAGGAGCAGGATGGTAGTAGATAGTTTTAGTTTTGTCAAGTGAGCCAAATTGCGTGCAACAAATATTATAGTACTATAGTAAACAAAATATAAACAAGTTATTGTATAGTTTCAATGTAAAATCTAAGTTATTAGTTATCTGTGGCTGAAATAAATACATTCCATTTGACTATTGTGACTGTCAAAAGTGTCAAAACAACCAGTTACGGCAGTTATTTTAGAAGTTTGAGCTATAAAGTTTAAGGTTAGCGTCCGGACTCCGTACACTACATGCGTTTGTTTTCTGCTTTATTTTAAACTATTCTAAGTGATCTTAAACTAAATAAGTTCCCTATTTGCCATTGTACTAATTACTTGGCTGGTTTAATTCGTAATTAAATACATTTGTATAAGACTCCCTCAGTGAAGCGAGAAATCGCTGAGAGGTCTAGATATATTTCACAAGAAGTGCTGAAATTTACGAAACATGGTGAGTTTTACTGATACATATATTTTTTTAATATATTTAATTCAATAAATCTATAAAATTGTTTAGCTATAAAATTAAATTTTGCTTAAAGTTAATCACGTGTGACTTATAGGTTATGTTTTTACCGCAACGCGCGAATCTTCAAAACTTTTTGAGAAATATCAGTTAATTTTAAACTTACAATATATTGTATTGTTATTTATTACATGCTCTTAATATTACAGGCTGAAAACGATGCAAGTGTTAACCCAAAAGCCTATCCTTTGGCAGATACTGCACTGACTGCAAAAATATTAAACCTTGTGCAGCAAGCAGCCAACTACAAGCAACTTCGAAAAGGAGCCAATGAAGCTACTAAGACCCTCAACAGAGGGCTTTCGGAATTTGTCATTATGGCTGCAGATGCTGAGCCTTTAGAAATTGTTCTTCACATTCCAATTTTATGTGAAGATAAGAATGTACCTTACGTGTTTGTGAGATCTAAACAGGCTCTAGGCAGAGCTTGTGGAGTGTCTAGACCCATAGTTGCTTGTTCCATTACCATTAATGAGGGTTCTCAACTAAAACCTCAGATTCAAACCATACAACAAGAAATCGAAAGACTTTTAGTGTAGTTTTAGGTTAAGTAAATGGAAATTATTTATTTTTTAATAAAATTTCCATAAACATTTTGTATTTTATTTATTTCACAAAAATATAAATATAATTGATATATCATTTATACACTATTGGTCCACAATTAATATTTTATTAACTAGTATCAGTTTTCAAAGAATTTTTTTGCCCTAAGTATCCAGTTGTCTTCCCATCTTGTTTTTTGGAATTTCTCTAAATTGCTTTTCATTTTTTCTGCTATTTTATTTTGTTGCATATTGTTAGGGAAATTTTGAAACCAGTTTCACTATTTGCTTGGAAAGTTCATCAGAGTTTTTGAAAGTGTATCCATTTTCACCATTTTGAACTAATTCTTCAAGACTAAAAAAAAAGTATTCATAATTTTTTCATTAATATTGAAAGTAATAAATATCTCAACTAGTACTAAGACAATCCATTTCTCAATTTTCATTCAATGTTGGAGATGTTAAATGGTTGAATATAATACAAGAAAATGACAATAATTAAAATATAATAATTCATCACTCTGAGTGAACAAACCCACAACCATCTCAATCAATAGTGGTTAAAAAATGTGTAAAACTAAATAATAATAATAATATAGAAAAATATGAATTTACTACATTTAACATATCAGTAATTAGTAAATCAATGAAAACCTACAGGTTCAAGTAGTATATATTTGATTAATAACAAATTAATATTCTTACCAATTAAAATCATAAGCACATACTGGCAGTCCTGCACCAAACATATCCACAACTTTCATAGGTAAGTCTAAGCCTGATGAACTTGTATGAAGACATACACCTAAATCTGCACTGGCTACCATTTTGGGATAATCACTTGCCTCTAGCCATGGAGTCACAACTTTTACATTTTCCCATTGGCAAGTTATAATTTTTTCTTTATAGTAATCTTTCATGGGACCTTTTCCAGTTATCACGCAAATCAACTTTGGAAGCTTCTTTGAAAGTTTGTATGTCATTTCATATACTACAAGCAATATAATAAAGAATTTAAAAAAAGTAGAGTAGTAAAAGAATAACATTTGAAATTTACATTCAAACATTTTTTAACAAGCTAAATGTTATAAGCAAAAATAAAAAATATAGGCATTGTGGAGCAGTCTTAAATTTGTGATGGCAATAAATTTACCGCTTAGTCAAAAAAAAACTTATGATTCTCATCTGATACAAGAAAAATGTAGGACTAGAACTTAAATACCTTGCAAAGCTTCCATTAACACACTGAAGTCCTCATCAGGAGTCCAGCTTGTACTGCTAAATAAAAGACCAGGTCTGTCATCTCTTAATTTGGTTGAAGTTTCTATCACTTCAGTGAAAGCAGTATTTTCCACAGAATCATGCATACATCTGAATTCCTCATACTGCTGGCCAATTTTAAGAAACCAATTATGTTTTTCTTGAAGTTCAAGTGGCTGGAATATTTTTGGCGGCCTATCATACAGAACAGTAGCCCTAAAATATATGTGTTAGTAAGTTAATTCAAATCAATATATATATTGAAATTTTTCTTTCATTCCAATTCTCATTACTTACACTACATTCCAATTTTCTAGCAAATCTCTTTTCATTGCATATGTCACACAAAAATTATTATCAGATGACTGCCCAAAACATTTTTCTATATAAATTGCTAATTTTAATAAAGGATGCTTAGGACTCAGGGACAGTGCCATAATAGAATAAGCATAATTATGCCAATCAATTATAAATTTAGTTCTGGTCACTAAACAATAAAATCTACATACTGGCAAGGTGGGTATAGCTGGAGGATTTTGACATAGGAGATAATTACATTTTCCAGTAATAAATAATGTTAACAATAAACTAATAGATTGCCACAAAGCTTTTGCAAAGTATTGAATAATCTTCGGAGCTTTATCTAGTTTTAATGGATGTAGCTCTGTTACTGTAATATGAGTATTTTCTTGTATTTCCACTAATGGCTTCGATTCCACGTAACCAATAATATTTACAATATATCCACAGTCGGCAAGCGATAGTGCATGATATTGCATTCGAGGACTCCTTCCGATATCACCTAAGACAACTACTTTCACGGTTTTCCTAGAGTTTTCATCAGTCATGTTGATTGTCATTGGGCTATTAAATTGTTATTAGACTGAAAAATATTCATAACTCAATGTTTTTATATTGAAAAGAGAATTTAAAAGTTTTTCCCACTGTCAACCAGGTGACATTGACATTGACAATTTGCTACTAGCTAGTTGTAGTTAGTACACGGTTGGCGAATAGGGTAGACCTAAGAAGTATCACCTTACTATATTAAAAAGTGTCCGCTGAAAAGAAGTTTATTTGACCATTTGGTCATACACTAGCAAGTGGAAAGGATTTTAAAAAAAATACGCGATTACTTGTTGATTAAATAAAAAAGGGTAGAAACATATCTGCGTTGTTACTACTAGTTACTACTATGTAACTTGTTAGGTAATTTTCACTTTATTACTTGTAGTACGAAAGTGTTACGAAAAATATTAAATGTTTCATCCCCCTTAATAACAAACCCTGTAAGACTTAAAACTGCCTTTTATGTTTTCAGGTGCATACTTTTTCAACTTGTGCCGTTTACAAGGTGGTAGTTGGCTTTGTAAGTTGGATGGTCGTCCTTAGGTCTTAAGTTGGCGTAATAAATATAGCCTTTAAGTTTCTTTAAAGAAAGTTACTATTTAATTCAGTACACAATAAATTGTACATATTTGTAAAACATATACCGTATACGTTCCATAAGGAAAAAGTAAATTGCATACATACTAAATATACATACATCTTTTTAAAAGTAATTTTTAATATTGTTTATATTTATAATATTCAAAGTTTTAGATTTCCTTCCTTAAATCGAAAACTTATAATTTATTTTCATTGTTAGGTTTTAGTTAAAAAAATATTGTTATTTGGTATTTATTATTGTTTATTAAAGGAAACCCGATGGTAATCGTGTTACATGGACAATTTGTCACTGCAAAAACGACCCACATCGTTCGTGTCACATTATTGTGTTTCATTTATAAATATTTTAATATACATATTGTTTTTACATTTATTTAATATTATAAAATGTAATATTCACTTTAATGCAAAGCCAAGAGATAGTAAACAATATTTGAATAATCTGTATTTCGAGTTCTGTCAAATGTCAAAAAGTTATGCGAAGAAAATATTAAATAATATTTTGAAAGTATATTGTTTTGTACAAAACAAAAGATTTGTTTGATGTTTTATTGTGATTTGTGACTTTCTTTTGCATAGTCATTATGCAGCTTAGGGGAGAACATTGTTAAAAGTATATAATTTTGATTATTCAATATAAAATAAATATTTATACCCGAATCTATTTCACTTTTATATAAATAGAAAAGCCTTGAAAAAGTTAAGTTGATTCAGTATTAATTAATATGCAACAAATTTCACTACAGAAACATTATTAAAATGTAGAGATCATCTCTTTGCTGAAGAATTTCAATGTATTGAAAACAAAGAGACTGTTTTAACCAACATGTCTAAAATACTTATAGTGAAACATCTTCCATCAAATTTACCTTTTGAAGAAAGGGAAAAGATGTTAAAACATTTCGGAGCTGTTAAAGTTTGGCAGCCGGCAAAAAAACAAAATTATTTATTTGCCGCGTTTTCAAGTGTAGAAAAAGCAAAGGAGTCCCTGTTTCGTTTGCATCAATTGCAAATGGCCCAAAGGCGACTGGTTGTGGAATTTTCATTTGAAAAAGAACCAATTACACATTTTAAGTATACTGATAATACAAGCTCTGCTACAACAAATTATATCAAAGAATTTATAGAATCACTGAATGCTTTCAACCCTTCTGTTGACTTTTATCAGCCACCTCCAGCACATTTAAGTTATAAATACCCCAATATTAATCCTTCCATTGCTGTTAATATCATCACAGCCTTGTTCAAACACAAACCGTTTTATATTCAAGCTTTACATCTCATGAATAAAATGTCTCTTGATTTGCCATTTAAAGACAATGAAGCAGCATTATCTTTTTTTAAAGAAACTTTTAGAGAGTGCTTTATTGATGAAATAGCAATAGTACCTCCTGAAGAACCAGAGTCAGAAATTTCCAGTGAGGAAGAGGGACAGCCACAGAATCCAATGCCTACAATATCTGATTTGATTAAAAGAAAACATTCTCTACCTAAAACTAGAAAAAGACCTGTGGCTGTTCTATCTACAGCTAACTTACCAAAACCCAAGAAGGCAAAAGGACATAAAGATCAAGAGGAAGTGTTTGAAGTAGTTGCTCCAAAAGAGACTAAAAAGATTTCCCTAGTAGTATCACAAGATGCTCTTCAAAAGCCTTCTGAAGAACCAGAAGTTGTTGGAGAAATCGGAAAGTTCCAGAAGGAAACAAAGCCAGTGGAAGACAATAAAGTAGTAGAAGAGCCTGAACTACCAACAATTAGTAAGCATGAGCTTATGAAACATAGAATATCATTTAATGATATGAAAGTGCTGCCAGTTTTCAAAAACTATCATCCAGGACAACCATCAATGAGGTTATATATAAAGAATTTAGCCAAAACTGTCACGTCACAAGATTTGAACAGAGTTTATAAGAGATATGTGGAAGATTTTTCTGAGGAAGAGCAAATTGGTTTTGACGTGAGGGTCATGCAAGAGGGTAGAATGAAAGGGCAAGCTTTTGTCACATTCCCATCAGTAAGTATAGCCGAGATGGCTTTAAATGAAACAAACGGCTATTTAATGAAAGAACGACCCATGGTTGTTCAATTTGCACGGGTGGCTACAAGTAACCCAGTGGAGTGAAATCTTTTTGAATTATTATTATTAATATAATTGATATTTCAGAAATAATCATCGAAACTACAAACTTCTACTGTAGGTCTGTTTATTATACTTTTTATTGATTTTATCTCTCATAAAGTACAATTTTTATTGATTAAAATATATTATTTAATAGTTGTAATTTGTAATATACTATATACTACTGAAATTGTTATTTCAGTGTGTTTGAAGTGTTCTTCAACATACATATGTATCAACTTTTAAAGTGTATAAAAAAAAATCATTTACACAAGTAATTTTGGTTGAACCAATTATCAAACCAACAGTTTTATAGAAACTTGTAATTACTATATGTCTTTTGAAAATTAATCTCATGGAAGGGTCTATTAGTTAATGTAATTTGAAGCAATTGCTGTAGTTTTTAAATACCGCACAAGATGCGTGGGGTGCTCTTCTTGTATACGAAAGTAGTGTTAATGATAAAATTATGCTGAAAACATGACATAATTTGTAAAAGACTTGGCTAATTATATGTATGTGATTATAAATGTAAATTTTGTTTTGACTGAATTTAATTACTTATATTGTATAGTAAAAAATTGGTATATTTTGTATTTATATTGAAAATAAGTGTATATAATTTAGAATTTTCTGATTTTTAAATCAGAATAAAATATTTATTTAGTTTTTTTATTTTCACTTCATTTAGTGTAAGAAAAAAATTAATATTTGTGTAAAAATTTATATTTCCATCAATTCAATAGCATATGACAATGATTCATCATTCTCCACAATTTTTTTACCTGAAAGTATTTTGTGTAATAAAGGCATAGTGTTGTCCACCAACATCAACTGGTCTATAAGATTTTCAACAACCCTCTGCATTTTTTCAAGTACATAGGAAACTTTTTCATCTTTTGTCAATAAATATTGTTGATAGAATGAATCCATGAGTAAAGTACACCAATCTAATAGCTTACTCTCATATTCTGTATCCATTGTCATATCCGAGTCTATAAGTAAATAGGATATATATGTCATTAAAAATAAAGCATTGTCTAAAGTCAATCCATTTCTCATGTAAGGTATTATTAAGGCATCACTAAAAGTAATGCTAAATAAGTAGTTTAATAACTTTAACTTTCCTCTACACCTTGTCGTTTCATTGTTTGATTTGTCATTTCCGAGGCAAAATTTTTTGAATGCCTCTTCATCAGTAATATCTAAATCTTCGGGTTTGACTAATTTAATTGTATAATTAAGTAATAACACTAACACTGCTTCTGGTATATCCTGAAATTGTTTAATTAGTTTAAGAACGTGTTGATAATCACTTTTCTCCAGTAATGGTGGTAAAAGTTGGGCGCACATTGTCCTTTCCGTCATACCAACTTTCAATAAGTCATTGATTTCTGCTGCCATTTCAAATGCAGGCTCCGTAGGTGTACCCCAATTAGCTATTTCTGTGTTATTGTTTTCAATAATATCATGAGAGCCTAACAAACTCGATAAATTTCTGTTAGTTTCTAATACATAAGGCAGCATGCCTATGTGATTTGATGCTTCAAGTATAATACGGCCATTAAAGCAATATAATTTTGCATGTTCCGAATACATTTTCATAGGATATCTACAAGTGCCCACACCTAGAATTATGTTATATGCAACTATTATAGCACCATCTTGGTCATTGTTGCTACCAAATAAAATTAAATGGTCTGTGCCCATCCAAGCAATGGACACACTCGATAAAGTAGAAATCCACGGTACAGTGCCAATAGTTTTCCATGTTTTCTTCCCTAAATCATATACAGTAAGCTTTCCATCGTTCCCTAGAAAATAAGAAAATAATTTAATAATAAAAATTAGGAATAATTTAAGTAAAATTTTATTTATAATTCTTATAATGTAATAAAAATATTAATACTTACACAGGAAATAAACAGAAAGATTGTGATTGCTTACAAGTTCCCCTACTATGTATACATCTTCATTCCTCTCAACTTTTATTCTACTGAGTTTAGACTTTTCCATATCCCCAAGCTCTTCTCTTATAGTACACGTTAAGATATCGTAGCTATCTTTACTATTTTTAATAACATAGCAAATATAATCTGTATTTTGTATTGTGTATACAGCCGTATCAATGATTGTCTCAGATTCTTTAACAAGAATTTTTCCTTCATATGATTTTCGATTATCGAGAGCATATGCAAGCGATGCGCAGTTGCCATTATTAAATATTATTAGGGATGGCTGGTCATTTCGTGGAAGTAATTTTAAAATATTTACTGGAAACTGCAAAATGCATTGTGAATGTAATTGTTAAAGGCATGATATACGTAAAATAAGTAATATTAAATGTCTATATTAATCTTACCTTGTATTTTTTTACTTTATCCAAGTTGTCAACCTCTTCTTTCCATATTTTAATAGTATTTTTGTTGAATACACCAACATATGAATTTTGTTCTTTGTCATATATAACTGCCGACGTAACATGATCCTTTGAAGTCCAGCCTCCAATCTGTTTTTGATCTGAAAGCTAAAGCTAAAATTGTAAGAAATTCAAGTTCTTCACCTTTAATATAGACATAAATAAAACATGCATTACCCTGTACTTATTAACAACATTTCGACCTAAAGAAACGATAATATTTTCATTTTCTTGGTCCTGTGACACACCGAGGAAACTATTTTGATCGATAAGAGGGCACAATACATAATAGTTATGTAGCTTCGCCATTGTTTTGTTAAAAATACGATAATAGCTAGACGATATATTTATAACCTATTGCCATTCCGAGCTGAGCCTCAGCGTGTGTGCGACTTTGTCATATGTCACTTCACGTTTGACTTTGACATATGTTGACGACATGACGTATATTGCATGAGGAAAAACAAAAAATGCTCTATAAGTTGTTGATATTTTTAATAACGAAAATTATATATAAATTTCTAGGAGCAGTATTTAAATATTTTTAAGATTTTCTGAATATTTTGCTAAATAAACTATAATAATAAATATCTAGGTTTTACCCTACATATCCCAAAAGGGGCCTCTCGGTTAGTGATATGAATAATAATTCTTTAAGCTCAAGGTCAAGTTCAAGAATGAACCGCCAAATTCGCTTCATCCTTTTCTCTCGTATGAAATTTAAAACGTGTGATGTAACTGTATCTCATGTCGTTTAAAATTATTGCAAAAAGTTCATTTATCATTGATTAGTGATAAGTTGGTTTGGTTATTTAATTAAATATTCGTTTTACTTCCACTTTATTTCGTCCATTCGATTGATACGGGCGTGTGACTGATAATAGAATAGAATGGCAACAGCCGGTAAAGTGATAAAGTGTAAAGCGGCTGTGGCCTGGGAGGCCGGCAAGCCTCTCTCGATAGAAGAGATTGAGGTAGACCCGCCAAAAGCTGGAGAAGTACGTGTGAAGATTCTTGCAACAGGTGTCTGTCATACTGATGCTTATACTTTGTCAGGAAAGGATCCTGAAGGTGTGTTCCCAGTCGTCTTAGGTCATGAGGGCGGTGGTATTGTTGAGAGTGTGGGAGAAGGAGTCACTTCCGTTAAGCCAGGTGACCATGTTCTTCCCTTATATGTTCCCCAGTGCAAAGAATGTAAATTTTGCTTAAATCCAAAAACTAACCTATGCCAGAAAGTACGCGTCACTCAAGGCCAGGGTGTTATGCCCGATGGCACGAGACGGTTCCGTTGCAAAGGAAAGGAGTTATTCCACTTCATGGGTTGTTCGACATTCAGCGAATACACTGTTGTTCTGGAAATTTCCCTTTGCAAAATTAATGATATTGCTCCTCTGGATAAAGTATGCTTGCTCGGCTGCGGTGTGACAACAGGATATGGAGCTGCATTAAACACTGCTAAAGTTGAACCTGGATCCAACTGTGCTATATTTGGCTTAGGCGCTGTAGGCTTAGCTGTTGCCTTAGGGTGTAAAGTAGCTGGTGCTAAACGAATCATTGGAGTAGACATAAATCCTGACAAGTTTGAAGTTGCAAAGAAGTTTGGAGTTACTGAGTTTGTCAATCCCAAGGACTACAACAAGCCTATCCAACAAGTGCTAGTGGACTTGACAGATGGTGGATTAGATTACACTTTTGAATGTATTGGCAATGTTAACACTATGAGAGCTGCATTAGAAGCCTGCCACAAGGGTTGGGGCGAATCTGTCATCATTGGGGTTGCTGGGGCAGGAGAGGAAATCAGCACACGGCCGTTCCAACTTGTAACAGGCAGAGTATGGAAAGGAACAGCCTTCGGAGGGTACAAAAGCAGAGATAATGTACCAAAGTTGGTAGAAGACTATTTAAGCAAGAAATTACCGCTAGATGATTTCGTGACACACAAAGTTCCTTTATCTGAAGTCAACGAAGCCTTCCATTTAATGCATATTGGAAAATCTATCCGTGCTGTTGTTGAATTTTAACTTATAATGAATACTGAACTACTTTTGTAATTTATATATTTATTTGAGCATTTACCAGTTTTTAAAACTGATTGTTATATTACTGGAGAATAAAATACATTTTGTATATAATCATGTTTTGATGTTTATTCAAATCAAACTAAAATTTATCCTATTTATATTTTCATACACTTACTGCAATTCATATATACTCTATACAATAACAATCAATCAACTGATAAAAGTAGTTTGTAAAGAATTGTCTACATAAAAACTTCTAGCTTCGGTATAGAAATTATACTTGCAATAAACACTGAACTAAACTAAACTGTTGCTCTATTAAAAATAACAATATAGTTCTACTTATCTAAATAAAAGCAGCTTGACAGCATCTAACAAAATGCAATGGCAAAGATTTTCATTTGCTTCCACTGCTATATACGGGATGTAAATTCAGACTAGTAACAAATGCTATAAAATAAAGTTTTAGGTACTTAATATTAACAAATGTCATATATTTAAATTCAAAGTCACTGACAGTGTGTTGTTCACTTACATTACACCTTGCCTGACCTGACCTTATTCTTATAAAGGATTTTTTTTTAACAACACTTAAGTAGAAGTATTGTTATTATTTTTAACATGTTAATCCTTACTGAGGATATAAAAATACTTAAAGAAAACTTGCTGTGTTAGTATATTTACTATATGAATATATATATGGTACATAAACCATATTTTATATCATATTTAATTTATTTCTTATTCAATCGGAGTTCCTTTAAAAAAAATTTTGTGTAATTTATATAGTTCTAAAAGTTCTATTCCATTTACTGTGCTAGTCAGTGCGGGTCAAGTCTTGAGTGAGCTAAAATTAAAAATACACATTTTCTATTTTTTCTTAAGTTCTGATGACGATGCATTTTATTAATAATTAACTTTTGTTTAAAATTCAAAATGGCCGCCACAACAAAGGGAAAATACAGCATGTAAAAGTTGTAAATTACAAATGACAATCAGGAACAAGCTTACTAAAAAAATATATAGATTGCTTATGTACATATTATAAAATATATATAAATTAAATTTTGTAACAAATATAGTAGCCGTAGTATAAATAAAAGTACAAAAAGAAAATAGTATATATTTTTTTTATGAACACAATGTCAAACGTACAACTCATTTAGGTATATGACATTAATTTATTAAATCACGATGACAACAAATGAGGTTACATATATATACGAGATCGATTAAATCGAATTTTTTATACCTACAGTTGTTATAACTTACACTGTCTATTTTTAAGTAGATAGGTACATAGTGTGTTACTCTTAGCTGGAGTATATATTATGTAATAATTATTTATTAATATAAATATATATATATATATATATATATATATATATATATATATATATATATATATATATATATATATATTTTTTTTTTTTTTTATTTTATTTTTTTTTTTTTTCTAGCACACTTTATCTCATGCAGCAAGAGAGAAAAGAAGAAGAAAGTATACGGCCTTTTGGTTTCCACTCGAATTCGAGACGTTGCGTGTAGAGTCGCGGAACATAACACACTTGAAGCATATCTACCAACCGTCGCGTTAATAATCAAACCTGTACTCATAAACAACCATACTTTTTTATTTAAGAATCAAATTAAAACATATATCTATATACTTATCATATAATATATATTTATACTATATTTTAACATTAAACAAGTAATATTGAATGGTCTCTGGTACTACTATAATATAACATCATTTATAACTACAAAGATCACAGTGTACATCAGTTGGGAACGGAAACTTGAACCTTGGATTAGGAATCGGCTGTCAGTTGCTTGTAGTGCTCTACGTAGACGTCGCATTGTTCACCTGTAAATTAAAAATATCATAGAAGTCACACTGGGTATATCTACTTGAATTGTGAAAGAAGTCTCTTAGGGGCCTCAATACCTACGTATTGTGATTTTATATTTTAAAATCGATTCGTCCGTTTGGTAGGTACGATGTCACAGACCGACATACAGATACAGACACACGATCACACGTCAAACTTATAACATCCCCCTGTTTGCGTCGGAGGATACAATATAAGTATATTTGAATATTTATAGCTATAATATTAATTTAAATGTATCTGCGTAAATACACAGTACATATACTCATATATATATATATATATATATATATATATATATATATATATTATATATATATATATATATATATATATATATATATATATATATATATATATATATATATATATATATATATATATATATATATATATATATATATATATATATATATATATATATATATATATATATATACATACGTGACCATGCTAGGTTTATATCCCATTATTCCAATGATGTAATTCCAATAGTGTAAGTAACAGTTGTGAGATCAATCTTATATGAATGTTTATTTTTATAATTTAAATATTTTCATTACCAAACATAACTTTTAATATATATATATATATATATATATATATATATATATATATATATATATATATATATATATATATATATATATATATATATATATGCATTTGTCTACAAGACAACTGACGTCATAGAGCGCAACATGGTGTCCAACTGTTCTGTTAAAACCGTACGAATTTTCAAAATCTAAAGTTAAAATGCACTTATATTACGTGTCGATTTAATATAAACTTACGGAAAATTCTATACCATATATCAAAATAAATATTAAATGGAACATAGTAATCCTTGGATGACTCCATGACATAACAGGTACGACCGACAGTTTGACAATATTCTTTTTTAAAATTCTTTATAATGCCTACTTTGACTTTAACATACAATTAGTGCGGTTCAAAGCGTTAGACTTATGGCCCATACAAAGACAAAATGTCCAAAATTCTCTATAATTCTCTTTTCAAGAAGAATTTTGGACTGACGAATCGAAAATATTTACAAGGTAACAAGCATCACATTCAAAAATGACACAGT
Organism: Dione juno; assembly: GCA_037127375.1. Taxonomy (NCBI): domain Eukaryota; kingdom Metazoa; phylum Arthropoda; class Insecta; order Lepidoptera; family Nymphalidae; genus Dione; species Dione juno. The sequence continues at coordinate 677,644 of JAXRJS010000050.1, forward strand.
GTGACAGAACTAAATAATCATTTTCTGAAATAATATCCTCCTTTTTTAAAGAAGATAATGTTGACCTCTTGATATTACAAAGTTATCTATAGAAATATCACGCCGTACACTATGGTTATGTCCGTTAAATGATAACCATAGAATATACATAAATATATAATATATATCTATGTATAGAATTTAAAAAAAAACTGTAAATTATTAAGCTTAAAGGTTTTATATTGTAAAGGAATATAATAATAATATAACAAATGTAATTGAAAGCTAAAAAAATATACGTTTTCGTCATCACAGTCTGGACTGGACCCGAAGTCTCCAACAATCTGGGGCATTCATTTGATACAAATAAAACCGTGGGTCGAAGTAATTCATATATTCGGTCTTATTTTTCTATGAATCTAGTTCTATGAAAATGATTGACAAGAAGCTAACAGTCTCTATATATTGCTTATGTGTTTGATCCATGAGATACGTAACGTAATGTAAATAAATATCAGAATGATGTAAAAAAAAAGCATATCTCATTCGTATAGTTCTTTTAGCATACTTTTTAAAAACAATATAAAAATATAAACGATAAGATAACCTTCGGACATATGTTGATAATAATTCCAATAATGTAATTGTTGCATAAATGTAATATAATTTCATTGATTTTAGTTAAATATTAAATTTATAAGGGTTCCGTATATCAAATGAATAAAATGGAACCTTTACAGGATTACTCTGACCGTCTGTCTGTCAGTTTTTTTTCTGTCAAGATCATTTTTCTGAACGTCGTGTGGAGGTATCAGCTGAAACCAATATCAAGTGTCCAGGTCCATTCCAGGATCCAGTCTTTGTAGTTTATTTCATACAAAATGATCGAAAATGTAGTCTGTTGGCCCTTATTCGTAAAATTAGTACGGAACTCTCGATGCGTGAGTCCAACTCGCACTATATCAATATTATTTTTATCACATATTTTGCTACCTAAACGCTACGTAAAGTATGTGACTAATATACAAAATAATAATTTTGTCTATTTGTTTATTTATTATATGATGATTGTGATTTATATAATACTAATTGTTTGCTTATATATATATATATATATATATATATATATATATATATATATATATATATATATATATATATATATATATATATATATATATATATATATATATATATATATATATATATATATATATATATATATAAGATATATATAAGATTTAAACACTTACTCTTAAGAAAATGGGGATTCCCCCGCAACCTTTCATTTCTGGCCAGCAACGCGTGATATACAGCCAGAAACGCTCTCGGATCACTATTCTGTTTAGCCGCCGCCAATAGCTTCCTGGGCTGTAGACTATTCAAAACAGCCGCTTGCTTGGCCACTCCCGTCGCCACGGACGGTTCATCCCAGCCCAACAGAACCTCCACCACGTGCCCGTAAGCCGATAGCCTCCACATCATGTCCAGAGCCAGTTGTAGATAGCCCAGACTCAGTAGCTGGCAGGCTAGCGGCCTGGCGTCGGCTAGAGCGCCTCTGCGTATCAGAGAGCGCAGGCGTCCCCCCGAGCCTCTGGTCACCAGGGCCCGCACGCAGAGCTCGGCGGTGGTGTGCTGCACGAGGATGTCGTGGCGGGACAGGGAGGCTAGGTAGGCTGTGACTACCTGGGGAGAACCATCTTTTGTTAGAGTTTTTTTATTATTATTGTATAACGTATTCGTAAATATTTTAGGAGAATGCCAAAACGTTGTATAAATATTGTAAAAGCGAACGTTTGTGGGGAAGGATGTTTGTTCACGTTTCATGCAAAACCTATTTAGATGAACGGATTTAGATGAAACTTTGCAGTCATATAGCTTATACATCAAAATTTATTATAAACGAACGCAATTTACTCTACTAATAAATTAATAATAGCGGGGGAAACCGCGTGCGGGCCGCTAGCTCAGCATAAATGTTTTCTCAATAAAATATTTATACTTAACCCGTTTGAAAATTTAAATTTAAACATACACTTCAATATGTCAAGTTTATTAGGGCGGAAGGAACGAAGTGTCTCGACACTAGGTCTTATCTGCATCTGCCCCGCCGTGCATGATGACGCGATGATGTGAAGCTGGAAATAAAGTTTACATACAAAATGTCACACCTGCACCAGATATTCAATGTCCTGCGTCTGCAGCACCTGCTCGCACACGTCCGCCTGCGACACTATGGCGGGGAGGTGTCCCCGCGCGCCCCCCTCGCTCCCCCCCGCCGCACTCCCCCCCGCGCCCCCCGTGAAGCCCGCCGTGTTGCGCGCCACCTCCATGTCTGCCCATTTCCTGTTCGATTCGACGATATTCAAATTCAAATAGTTTTATTCAAAATAAGAATACATGATTCCTTTTTTGAACGTCAAATACATTACCACCGGTTCACTAAAGTTAATGCCTCAGACCTGAGAAGAACCGGCGCAAGAAACTCAGCGGCAGGCGCAGGACATTGTTTTATATATGGTCATTAGAATTTCACAATTATTCATTGTTACATTTGAAAAAGATTGGAGCGAGCTCAATAAGTAGGTAATAACCTTTAACACACAAACAATTTTATATTGTGATAGAACAGTCTCGCACGATTCCCACTGGGATCCTGTTGTAAAAGCGCACACACTGTTCCGGATAGGAATCGCGGACTCGACACAATCACGTTAGAGCTGTTGTTAGCTTTTAGCTAATTCATCACCGATTTCGGTAAAAACATTAATATTTTTTTGCAAGCATTACATTCGCAAGGATATATTGCGGACGGAACTGTCAATATATGAAATTCCTTAAATTTTTCTCTTAAGGATCTTTAGGGCTAAAAATTGATCGAGTAGCTCGCTTCTGCAAGACAAGAATTGAATTTATAACGACTCCATTACGTCAAAGTATAACATATGACATAATACTATAAAAGTAGCTAAAGTAAACAAGGCGAGCCGCTTCTACACCAGTTAACGATCTAATTTTTTCAACTGCAAGATCTGCTGAGCTTTGTCTATTCGCCAAACCATCAATATGAGGACCCCATTTTAATTTAGAGTCTATGGTTATTACCATATTGAAAATGAGAACCCACCACCGAGAAACACCGTAGAATCAACAGGATCCGCGGTTTCACCATTCAATAGTACATTGGCTTTAACAATTTTCGTGTTGGGTGTTCCGAATCAAATTATACATTTGGTTTTTTTTACTATTCAATAGTAAGTTGTTAGCACTAAACCAATATACTATTTTCGAGAGTGCATTGTTTACAACATTAAATAGGTTTTGGTGCCTTTTCATTTTGAAAATTAATAAAGTATCGTCAACAAACAATACTATCTCATGGCTCCTTCCAACTCAATATGGCAAGTCAACCCCACAGTGGCCCGATCATTAAATGACATCAAACTTTAATAATATCAAAAAAATGCTATACAACAGGTTGGGTTTTCCGCTCTGGTAACAAGGCAAATACCGCGACGTTGAGTTCCGCCACTCAACACGCAATGCCTCGAAAAGCGGAAAGCGAGGAACGGAGTGTTACCTACGGTTCTCTCTGCCCACCCTGCCATGTGCGGGATACAGCGTGAAGCTAATTTAATTTATCACTTTTATATACGACCAGTTGTCATCGGTAAACAAAAAAAGAAATATCTCTTATTACTTTTATTTTTACCAAAATTCAATGTAATCCGCAATGATCTGACGTTAACATATTAATTATAGACTTATTTCTCGGTACAGGCCTTGTAAAAGTATTGTCAATATAAGTGGCTGTACAATAAGTGATTCTAGTTGGCTCTTAGTGTTTCTGTATCTGTATCTCGCATATAGCTGAGGACAGAGGAGACCTAGAGTTGAGGCACTCCTTCAGAGAGAGAGAGAGGAATAGAATATGTAGGCAAGTTCAGGAGGAGAGGGAATAGAATATGTAGGCAAAAATTTTAAATTTTTTTCTACTAACTATCCACTACAAGCTTATGACGTCAATTCTCATAAGATACTCGAAATGCCTATTCATAGAAATCACGGATATATAGCAAGGCAAATATATTTGTGTAGCATTTGCAGACCTGTATACAGAGTTAATTTCGTCAAAGGACTTGCTCAGTTCCACCAGGTAATGGCCGGCGTCCGCCACCAGCTGGTTGAGAATCCTATATATGGTATCTTTACTGTTCCTACGCCTTAGTAGTACTGCTATTATTTTGGACACGTCATCTTTAGGCACCTGAAAATAAGTATATTTTTTTTAAATTTGGAAACTATCCTTATTTTATAGTATTTTTAATCTTCTACTACTACTATATGCGCGGCAAATGATGGCACCACTAGGAAAACGGAAACAAAGCTAAACTAAAACACAAAAATACATTTTAATTTTCTGTCTGCCTGTGTGTATGTCCTGGGCCGGGCTAGCCTCCGCAACGGCTGAACCGATTTTTATGGTACATGCTTCGCTATAATAATAATGCTAAAAGCTTTAATGTACAATTTATTTAGTGTATAGTTAATAGAGATCTCGGTTGACCTTCAAAAACACAGTGTCGAAGATACTGAAGGAAGGTCACGTAAAAAGCATGAGGACCCCCGGAGGGCATGTATGAAGAGGTTAATGACAGTGGACGAGGCGAAAGAGGTATGCTGAGACCGCGGCGTTAGGCGCTCCGTTCTCTCCCCGCCAGGGATAAACCGTGAAGCTAATAAGTAATCATCCTTTAAACAAAAGATCGTTAAGTTCAATCAGGCAAAGCCGTGGTCGGGCTGCTAGTAAAATCTCCACTCACAGAATAGGCTAACCCTGGCAGTACTAGGTTGACTCTCCACAGGCAGCCGAGGCGCGCGTCTATTATATAGTCCGGCTGGAACACCACCCAGTTGCCTGAGTCTGGACTATATTCAGGGGTATTATAGAGAAAATTAGATGTTCGAATTTCAATTTGTTGTCCGTCTATCAAGAGAATTTATATATTAAAAAAAACATATTTTGAAGCACACAACGTAATCGTACGGAAGCCTCGGTCCGCGAGTACCGCTCGCACTTGACCGATACTTTATAATAAAGGATACACATGGGACACAACTGATCGTCAACAAGCGCCGGTTTCATAGAAATGCCTTGCACTATGGGTATGTGTATGGCAATATTATTCTCAATTTTAGACTCCTCCATTATATCAAAAAGCTGGGAAGTTTGGCTTGACTGAAATATAATTGTTATTACAGTACAGTAAAAATTACAGTAAAGTATTTAGTAAAAAGAAACAGAATTTTACACCCAATTTTATCATTACTCTCATCCATAATGTCCGAATATAATTTATAATATAAAAAAAAAATATTACACAATACTTACTTGATGGTGAATAACAAGGAGATCGTCTATAACACTCACAGCGAAACGACCCACGAGACCTGTTTTAAGAACATGTTGAGTTGATCCACCTCCTGAGATGGGCATTAACCAAACCTGAAGGAAGTATTTATATTTTATTTAAATTCATCTAATAAAAACAAATAATATAAAAGCTAAAGGCGCAAGTGTCCGAAACGTCAAAGAACGTCTTATTAAAAAGAAAAACAAAACTGACCATGGCGTTTGATATTGACAACAAATCGGGATAATTATTTTTGGCAAAGAATCAAATTAGGTAATAAAAAATAAAATAACAAAAAAAGTCCTCTAAATGATTAAATTATATATTATCATAACTATAAATACCTCAGCCGGACCACTAATTGGTGATGTGCTATGTTTGAACAAAGCACACCATGCAGCGCCGCACATTCTCAGAACGAACACATCTCTTTCTACCACTGGTTTCGACCATTCCACTGTAAATGTGTATTCATTTTCAATCTGTATATTATATTTATATTCATTTGTAACATGTAGAACTTTAGCATAACTGTACAGTAACAAATTCTAACAAAAAAGACCATAGTATTCTATTGCCTGTAGGGGAAATTAATAATTTAAATTTCTTTGCTTTTATTTGGCATTGAGTTTCACCACTAATATGGAGAGTCTTAACACTAGGTATCCAAGGCCTACCCTGTTATTGTGTAAATTTGGAAAACTGAAAAGTGGGAAATTGTGTAAATCTATTTTTTTAAAGACCATTCTGACATGATGGTATAGTATGTGTGGTAATTCTTGTGTGGTGGTTCAAATCCAGTACACTCCAGTCAAAAGATTTTATAATAAGTTTTCTCTATAAACTCTGCTATATGCTCCGTATGTATGGAAATTATTAATTAAATCACACATATACAAAAACAAACATTTATTTTTTGCAAATATATTCAAAGTTCCATCTTTCAAGATGCACTAATAAATTTATTATCATATAATAAATATTTACCTTCTAATTTTTGCAATTTGGATATAGTTGAACTATTCAAAGAGAATGGCTGTAGTAAAGCGCCATTGTTACCAGCTAACAATATTATATTGCTTTGAGCACACCATGAGAACCAGGCACCACTGAAAATATATAATATATTTGTGTAAAAATTCAACATGAATTTAATGTCTTTAGACAGAAGTTAAAAAAATATAATTTAAAGTATTATTTTATAAAATTGGAAACCTTTTTATTCATACAATGCACTTTAATTATATTTGAGTATAAATTATATACATGCACTTTGATAAATGATTTATCTATAATATATACATTATTATATAAAAATCTATACTAAAAAGAAGATTACCTGAAAGAAGTACTTTTTAAAGTCTTCAACTGTCTTTTCTCAGCAACCACTTGTAATAACTCTATTCCATGATCAGTTATAAAGGCAATCTCATTAACCCTTGGCCACACAAAGCCTAACATCTTAGCATTCTTCCATTTACATGTATGAGAATATTCTACATTAGTGGGAGCCAGATCTTTAAAATTTGCAAATTCAACAGTTGCATTTTGACCTTCTAAGTTTCTTTGTATTGCGAGTATTCTGTGATCTGGTGAAAACTTTATAGAAATTATGGGTCCTTTATCTTCCATGCGAAATGAAGTATTGTTTGAATCCATTCCAGTAACCGTCACGCCAGTTACTCCCCCAGAACGTACAGTGAATACCTGGAGTGTAACAAGCATGTTACATTAATTATATATAAAAATGAATTTAATCATAAGTTAACAATAACTCTCTTATTAGTTACAATTAAATAAATTGAATCTTTAAATATTTTTCTTAAACCTTTACACCACATAAAAACTAAAATAAATTACCTCTCCATTTGTATCATCAAAAAATACATTAGTGACAGGACTATCTGCATCAAACCTTTTTGGCTGTTCTGATAGACACAGATAGTACTTATCAGTGTCTTTTAATGAAAAATTTGCCATGTTTGAAACTAAAAATTACACAGTAAAAACACGCACTTTATTTATATTATGATTTTTTGACGTTTACTTTGTAGCTGAATGTGACAGTTTCAATAAAGTGTTACCAATGTAAAAGACAATAAATTGGTAATGATCGAGACTCTAGCTAATTAAAAAATAAATACAAAAAGTACAAAATAAATATTTAGAAATGAAAATTACTTTATTTTTAGTTTATTTTTATATACTTGACAATTACAGGTAATTGTCAAGTATATAAAAATAAATTGTCATATACATCAAAATAATTCATTATGTAGATCGTAACCATAGTAACAAGTGGCAATACCATAACACAGTTGGTAATTTAATTAGATATCTGTTCAAATTTATCTTAAATATGAATGAAAGTATAGAATTAAAGAGCTTTAGCACTAATTATTCAAGAGGAAGTGACTCAGAAGAATATCATGAAATTAGTTTTAATGTCGTTGAAGAAGAACCACAAACGAATCAAATGCCCCCGTTTTTTGAAAACGATTTTTTTATACAATATGAAAATAAAAAAGTAAAAAATAAGCAAAAAAAGAAAAAAAGTAAAAAGAAAAAAGAGAAAGTACAAGATCTTATGGATGTTATAAATACGGAAATTATAGCAGAGCCGTTTATTATAAAAAATAATGTAGCTACTTTGGATACTTCTAATGAAGTCGTTAAACATTTAAAAACACCATATATTTCAAAACGACAAGGAAGATCTATTAATAGAGACGTTGAACGTGGGTAAGTGATATTAATACTTAATACCATAATACCTACATAATATATATAAGTTAATATTTTGTTAAATATAAAACTTGATATTTGTTTAATTTTACTTCACAGCTATCATATTAAAGGTATTACAAATATTCATCCAATATTTCCTCGTGTTCTCGAAAATACTATTATTAAAGAAACAGAAGACGTACAGGTTCAGTACAAGGCACCGGCATTATTTGATGACATTGTCACTGATTATGAAGACAGCTATTCGTTAAAAACGCCAAAATTTTTAGACGTAATTTTATTGAATATGAAATTTAAACAGCATCATGATTTTTCAATAGAAAAATTACTTTGCGTTAAGCTTATCGAAGTCTATGAGGAATATGTATTTGTTAAGACAACTCTGGCAGATTTACTTAAAAATATAGATATAAATAGATTAACAAGGACTAATTTAAAAGAAAAATTGCTTAAAGTTAGTCCGAATAAAAAAGATGATGCTAGATTCGACAGCAATGTTCTAAAATATACAAAACTAATGCTAGAATATAAGGAAAGATATTTTAAAATGTTAAAAAGGGAAAAGCAACTAATACATAAGGTAGTATCGTTGTGGTCTGATATCGAAATTATTCGAGAGAAATCTGAATGTAGAACAGATTATATCTTAGAAATAAACAAAGAAATCACAGATGACGAAGATTTTAAAAATGAATGGAATAAAATATTTGAAAGAGAATATTCTGATTTGATAGTGAAGATCGAGTATGACTTTATAATTAAATATATAGAATACAAACAAAGTAAATTCAATAAAGATAATGAGGAAAATAATAAAATGTCAAAACCAAAATTGAAGATTGATTACGACGAGCTAAGAACGGAAGTGGAAAGTATGGTAGCGGAAATACTACCTGCAGACAAAATACATATAAGTTTAAAACAAGATAAAAATGTTTTAAGTAATTTATTATACGAATATAGTAAAAGTTTATATAAATGTAACTATTTAAAATTCTACGTCGACAACGTTTTCGTTTGTCAATCGGAAGTATATGAAAGTAAATGCGATCAATGGGATATAGATTTTGAAGAGCGCTTGTCTATTGAAATTTTACCGCGAAACAGCGATTTAAAGATAGTTTTGTATGAAAATGATGATAATGTATCCACATTGAAAGTTAATTTATCTGATATAAAAAGAAATTCAAATGAAACTAACTTTGTTAATAAAGAATTTGATTATAATAAAATAGTAGAACCTACATCAAAATCAATAGGCAGTGGATTTGACATAAAACGCATTTGTTCAGAGAACAAAGTTAGATTGAAGTCAAGCAATATGTTCAAAGGTAGAATATGTACAAAATGTGAGATCAGTATTAAAATGGGATGGAATGGGAAACTTAATAATAATACATCTGAATCTATAAAGTCATGTGCAGATCTAGGTATTCGATTAAAACGATTGATAAGCTCGAAGGACCAAGCAAACGTAAAAGTTTTAATCGATATTATAAGTGATTTATATGAACGTAAAATCGATAGTGATGAAAATATAGTCAATAAATTGGAAGATGTTTGTAATGGATCGTTTCATAAGAAGGAATCGTTAGACTTTGAAGACGTTGCCATTGATATTACTAGATTTAAATTGTTGTACCAAAGACAGAATGGTGGCTTTGTTGATGTACAAAATAAGGTTATTCCCCTCTTCCCAACACAGATTTCTACAGAACAATTAAGCAGTTTACAGAAAAACGAACAAAAAGATATAGATTATAAAAAATTAGAAGGCAACACAGATATGGATGTTGTAGATTTACAACGGTATATCGGAATTAAATATGTCGAGAAATTAAATAAAAATTTAACGTTGAATATAAACGAGAGTCTTTTGAAAAAAACTTACAAAGATGTGGTAAAGGATTATAGCGTTTTGAATTGGAGGTGAGTTGTGTTTATAAAAACTAAAAATATTCTTGTTTTACTTGTTCGTATATATATAAAATATACAGAAGTAGAAGAAGAAATACAGAAGGTACATAGTGTTAAGACACTAGGTTCTTTCCGCCTACACCTCCATCATGTTCTGCTATAAAAATATATTTTACAATAATATGAGGTCATTTTTTTAAGCTATGACGGTCACACAGTAAAGTAAATATCACCATAAAATTGAGTTGGTTAATTCTTTTATCCATTATGATATATAGATCTGAGGAGCCATCGGATATGATACCAAACCAACAAGTCCTCCTAAAACAAGAATCTGTAAAGGAACAAGAAATATACATAACTGTGCTCAGAGCGTTCAACCTGTCTGATAGAAGTACCGCCATCTTGGCGGAAGAAGGTGATGACGATGAGAATATAGCTGGTAATTTTTTTTTATGATAATTTGATAAAATTCCAGTATCTTGTTCAAAGGAAACTTAAATTATAGATAGTTAGTTGCAAAGTTTGCGGTTGTTTTGTTTGTTAATTACGATTAATACAACTTTTTAATGGAAGATTTTTTTATTTTGTATTATAGTACTTATGAATAGTGCTATTTTAAACATAAAGTATAAGCAGTCAATTTCCAAAAACATTTATGTATAATAGAAAGTGAGATTAAAAATTCGTTTTAAATTCATACGTAGCAATGCTCTCCTATAGAAAGATGGCCACCATCGATCAAATTCAAGTATGTTAAAATTTTCAATTAATAATTAATTTTCTACTCTACATATATAGTATTCTTTATTGCAATCAAAATATGTTGAATTACAAACATAACAAAATATAGTTCCAAACGGTGGACTTATCTCTAGAAGAGATTTCTTTCAGCCAACCTGCAATATGTAATCATATAAAACTGTAAAATTATTGTAAACTTGAATTTTTAGGTTTTAAAGTTCATCCATTGAGGCCATTTGTACGCGCGAGCTATCGCGGAGTTGCGGCGCAGACGGCGACGGCCATTGGATGCTATCCCACTTGGAATCATACTATGAAGATAAAGGCGAAGTAATTTATAAGTTTTTAATTATTTTTAAAGCTTTTTTTCCTTTCCTAGCTTGTCCATATTGGTTGTGATCATTTAGGACATTATCCGCAGCGGGAATGGAACCCATAACCATCGCGCGTACAATCAAACTTATACTTACTCTTCCATTGCAATATTATTTTTATGTCAATTTTCATATAAGTAACTTTGTTTTACATTATAAAACATTATCAAATTGTGAGTTTTTGTTCAAGCCAAGAATTCAATTTCCAGATTTGAACCTGTTTCGTCCATTCATATAAATATATACGACGAATGCAAAGACAACGCAAGCGAGTTGTACTCGGACGAGAGCTCTGCACAGACTACTGTGTACTATAGGAAGAGCAATAAATGGCTGGGAACTGTCAAAGTGCCGCTACATACGGTGCTAACTTTAGGGAATGTATGACATTTTATATATTTTGATGTACAATTAAAAATGCACCTAGTGTCGAGACACTCTGTCCGGAGAGGAACGAAATATGGCGCTTTGGGGAAATGGGCTTTGTAATATAATCATTCCCCCGAATGGAAATCGAACCGCAACTGACCGGCACGACGGACTCAAACAATGAATAATAGATAATAACTGTAGAATATGTAAATATAAGAATAGTACTAGTTGGAGTTAGTTAGCATTATTTATGAAAGTTGGCCTATCAATCTTACAGTTTATAAACTAACCTGAACCTGTACTGAATAAAATTAAAAAAAATAATTTGTAATGAATATTTAAAGGTTTATCTCATATCATTTCAGATCCGAGGAGCGTTTAAGATATTTACACCTCCATTCACATTCGGCTATGAAAATGTTACAATGAAGGAGTCTCAATCGTTTATTCCAGAACTTTCTCAATTATTCCAAAGGAATGATTCTTTTATTTTACTCCAAATATCCACAAGCATGTCGCGATTTGGAGGATTTAAAAATTACAACCAGCCGATACCTATGGATCCCAATGACAGTCTGATACGCCATTTAAATGAATTCGTAACAGATTATATAAATGATTTTCCAACAAGGAATATCTCCCTCACTTTTATAGATAGCTCAGGAAAAAATAAATGTGCTTCAGAATTTCTACAACCAATGCCCTTACCAGATTACGATTTTATGCCAACTAATCCTAAAAAGGTTGAATCTGCTGTCTCGAAGAGTTCCGGACATTCCAGAAGTTCGTCATCGAGAAGTAGCAGAAAGAAGAATTCGATCACAGAAGAGTCGTTGAGTGGTTTTGAGGTGCACAGAAGTGAAGAAAGCGTATTATTGAAGAAGATGGAAATGGCGATACGATATGTGTCCCTGATACCGACTTATGAAGTGTCGGAGAGTCATGCTGTGACTCTGATGGGACTGGTAATTACTTTTTATTAAATATGTTTGACAGATTCGTGGTTCAATGAGCTGGCTGGCTGGCTATAAGCGTGACGGTCGGGGGTTCGATTTCCACTCGGTGGAATTATTTTCATTTTTATGCTCTAGTAACACAAAGTAAGGATTTAAGTTCCGCTCAACACGCAATGTCTCAAATTGGAGGGAAAGAGGACAACAAAATGTCTTAACTTGCTTTGTGCGTGATATAGCGTGAAAAGTTATTGTAAAACGTAGGGTGGACAATTTTCTACTTATTTAAATTACATTATATGTAAAATATACAGATAAAAAATAAATAACTCTTTTTTATTTATTATTAATACTTCTTGTTCTAGGAGCTACTGAAGGTGTTATATGGCTCGCCGCTAGACCACACGCTATTACTTGCAAGTTTCTTCCTACATTTAGGCATTAAATGTTCAGTCATCGTCGGATTCGGTTTGCCTCGCGGTCTCACCGGTTACGTTCTAGTGAAATATCAGAATAATAAAATTGTAATGTTCCACGATGGAGAAAAACGTGGGTTTTTTAATAGACCGGATGAAACCACTTGGTACATATATGACGCTGTGGCGGGAGAAAGGTTCGAGTTAAGAGATGTGGGGTGTCCTTTGAAAACTGTCAGTTATGTCTTCGATTGCGAAAATGTAAGTTCTTCCATGTTTTATAATTTATAATATCCAACTCTAAGATGTTAGTTAACGGTTAACTAGCATTAAATTGATATAAATTATGAATTATCTTTACCGACGGCTTTAGCCCTGACTTCAGGTATAGGCCAGTAGTTTACATAGAAACGATTAACGTGAAAGTCAAAGTCATATAATTTTTAAGTAAGAATACGAGCTTCATTGTTTAAACTAAAGTTAATGCCTCAGACCTGAGAAGAACAAGAACTCAGCGGAACTCTACTTTCTCCTTTTTTAATTGGTAATTTAAAAATTTCAATTATTCTAGTGATGTAATATAGTCTGCTACTGTATGCATGTATGTATGTATGTATGCATGTATGTGTGTATGCATGTATGTCTGTAAGTCTATCCCCAATCTCAATTTTGTTATTTCCTCTACATTAAGGTTACCTGGCAGAGATTTTTATTAAGCAATAAGGCCGCTTTATGTACATTTTCTGTACCTTTATATCCTTTTTGGTTATTATTATTATTAAAAAAAAGTGTCAATGCAAACCAGCAGTTCCTGAGATTAAAGCGCTCAACCGAATAGACTCTAAAGTTTTATAATAATAATATAGATGAAACGTATTTTAATTTCAGATATGGGTCAATACGCAAGCGACGGAGGACTGCGAGAGTGTCTCATTCGACTTCAGTAAATCTTCGAGCTGGCAAGCTGTGAGTGACAGCTAGTATTGTGATTTTATATGTTTGAATATCTAAGCCGTGTTTGAATATCTAGCGTGGTCTCAACGCGATATTGCGACAAGTACGAATTCCACAAGTTGAAATATATGTATATGTAATAAAATTCTAATCTGTATATAGTAGATATATCAAAAAAAACTATTATTAGGGGCATTTATAAATGTTAAATAACATAAAATAATAGTTTGAAGCAAGTTTGTCTGTTTGATACGCTAATATCGGCAACGGCTTCACTGTTACAAATGCAGATATTATGTACCATATTATGTTACCAATGTAGGTATTATGGTAAGCTTTACTTAATATTCAAAATTTGTTTTATTTCAATCGGTTCATAAATAAAAAAGTAAATTGATATAATCGCAAGTATTTATTATGGTGAAACTTTGTCACGTAGACACAGTTGCGGGGGCAGCTAGTTATTAATATATTTAATAATTAATTAATAATCGGTACGCAGAATATTTTATGCACCGGCAAACGTTTACATTAAATATACATACTGAAGGCGCATCCCAGCGTACCGCAGTGGAACACCATCTGACAGTTAAGGAAAAGATTGTGGGTTCGATTCCCACTCGGAGGAATTAATTCTTTTTTTTATGACTAAGTACTACATTGAGTTACACCACTCAAACCGCAGTCTCTCGAATTTATTACTTATTAATTACCTCCAATAAAGCATACTCTAATAATATTTACATTGTAGGTATTTGACAAACCACTTTTTGTAACGCGACCAGTGTTTACCGAGAGCTTGTACAGTAAGCCGGCCGACGTGGAAAAAATACGCTTAAATTTAGAGGCGAAAATAAAAAATAAAGTTCAGAAATGGCGTTCTCACGTGAAAACTATTTGGAACAGGTAAAACTTGTACTAGGTATATTATGAGCTTAATTTTATATATATATATATATATATATATATATATATATATATATATATATATATATATATATATATATATATATATATATATATATAATAGTTATTGGTTACATGTAGGTATTGCAGCAGCTTGCTGAAGGAGATGCTGCCTCACTACGAGTACTGGGCGTTCAATCCGACGGAACCTCGCCCGAATCCTGGGAATCGTTTGAAACAGCTGATGGTCACTTATAAGGTGAGTCCAATTTCCATTAATTTATAATATTATATTACCATAATAAATAATTACCATAATTATATAAATGTATTTATAGCTGTGGGTCCTTAATCTATTCAGGGACAGAATCATAGTACTATTTATATTCTGCTTTGGAGCTCACTTAACCAAACCAGTAGTATAAGTTTTCTGTCTGTAGGTTTGTCTTTATTAATATTATAAAAAAGTTGTTTGTTTTTGTTTGTTCGGTTGTACTTGCTAATCTCAGGAACTACTAGAATTGGAATTGAAAAAATATTTTTTTATGTTCACTAGTCTATTTATAGGACTACAGCGACTGGACTACAGCTCGCTCCATATTAATAATTTCTATGTGACCCACTGTACCCACATTTAGTTACTTCGGGCACTTATAATGTACTAGTAATATTGTTTTGTACAAATTTCAGGTTTTCGGATTTCCACTGAACATGCCGTATTTGAACAACAAATTAATAATGTCTAGCGTAAAATTAACAGCAATACACGTGAATGAGGATCCCGGCGTGGAGTTCGGGTTGGGGGTGGACGTGTACTCTTATCCTGGCAATGTTATTAGTGTTTGGGTGTTTTTAGCTACTATTACTAGGATATAATAGTCAAGATTTATAAAATAATTGACAGAAAATGATATTTTATTTTATTCTAACAATGAAGCCATCGTCAGCCGCCGGTTAGACAGTGCGGCGCTGGATTCTGATGTTCGCAACGCGGTATATATTATACGGTATGGCCACACTGGGCCAGACATCATTGACTGCCATCGTAAGCGTATTGTGATACTTTCAAATATCGAAATGATAAATTTCCAAAGTTTTACTTTGTATTAATATTAATGATTTATAATTTCATTTTGCTACTTATTAATTGATTGATCGATTATAAATAGATTTTTATCGATTCCTTAAAGCGGTATTAAGAAATAATTCCGTAAAATATGGCAAAAAAAAAGGGATCTAAGGCGACAATAAAAAAAAAATACTTCTCAGAAGAGCAATATAAAATTTATTTTTTAAACTCATTGACGAATATTAAGATAAGACCAAATTAATTTTTTAAAAATAAAAATAAAAACAAATATGGAGATTGTATGTATGTCTTTTCGTTTTAATGCTAACAAAATCAAAAATTAACATTTATTCCGTTGTTGTATAAAAATATGCGTAAAAATAGAGAAAAATGATGTTACAAGTTACGTGTCCAGCGTCAGACTCTTGACCGAAGCTTAATAAGACAGCTGGTGAAGCCGCAGACATCTTGCAGTACCGTCTTTACTCCCAAATATAAATTCTACTGCCTTCAAAATCGATTTTAAACAATTTAATACTCGATTATATACAATTAACTAACATATGCGATTATTTAAAAAAGTTACTTCTGATGTGTCATATCACAAAGTTTTAAAGGCAGTTTCACAATTACATGCATATTATTTTTTTTTATTATAAAATAATTTAGAACTAGAAACTATAGCATATTATAAATTAAAATTATATTTAATCTCTTAATATCCAAACCATTGAGGTTTAGCTTTATTACAATCAACTACTCTACTTGTTAAAGCTAATTCAATGATTTAGATTTTTGTGTAAAATATTCACTATTATTGTAAATAAGAGTGAATTTTCTTTTGACAGATAATATATATATGAAATACTGAATCAGCTTTCTTTTTAAATGAACTGTAATAGCTTGAATCTAAGCAAATTTGCATTGTGGAAGACAAATTGTTAGGATAATAAGTTATGGTATTGTTGTATATATATATAGATTAAATATATTCTAATAATCATATAACTACACAAGGTATATTTTTATCATCAATTACTGTATTTTAGAAGGTCAGTATATATATTATATTTATGCATACATAAACACAAACATAATACACACACACACACATATATATATATATATATATATATATATATATATATATATATATATATATATATATATAAATTTTCAGAATTTAAGTCATAAACCACATTTGTTCTACCAACTTGTCATTGACACTGAAAGGCACAAAAAGTTCCACTTTAACCATTCACAGGCATACTATTCGTAACAAAAAGAGGCTCCATTTGCATACTATTACATAACTCAAATACTCAAGGACATGCTTACATTCACTTCTTTATTTCAGGAACAATTCAACAAAATAGAAGCTATTGTAGCAAAGGGGCCATTATAGAAATGCGTGCACACAAATATTTACTACAAATGAGAATTGAACACCACACCCCCCATGTTCAATCACCACTGCGCTTAGAAAACATATTTTGTGTACTTTATATTATAAGGATTAAATGATATATATATATGTATATATATATTTTGGTAGCCATTAATATTTTTGTATTTGATATCGAAAGCTTAATAACAAATAATAACAAATGAAATTATTACATAATCATCACTTTCAACACAGTATTTATTAATAGTAAAATTAAGTACCCAGTATAGAGAAAGACAAGATAAAACAAGTTAAGACGGCACTGCACAATCTAAATCTAGATCCAGACTTAGACTTAGGCTTAACTGGGGTCCTCAGTTTTTTGCTTGGACCTTTTCAATTGTTGCAAGTAGTGGCGTTGTATAGGCTTGTGTAGGGCCAGCTGGGCGAGGGCGTCGTCTATGGAGAACCATTGCCGCTTGCGCCCCATTAGGCGCGAGTCCTCCCACTCGGCGAGCTCTTGGGTAACGGTCATTACGTACACCTCCGTTCTGTGTTTGTGCTCTCGGTTCTGTAAGGAGAAGTTGTTACTTTAAAATATTGTTTAGTCGATATGGGAATATCATGGTTATAAATTCGATTATTATGGAGATTCTTAATATGTTTTAAGTTTCTGGGCTAGGCAATCTCCTGTAAAGCTTTCAGTCATGAACGGAGTGTGTTCTCTATGAATTCTAGGTGTGCTCTGCATTCATCACGCAAGCGTATCTGAAAAGGTATATTCATACGAAACGTAGTGTGTGATGGCCGGCATCAGTTGGCATAGAAGAGGCGATTTAGTATTATGCTATTGGCAAGGCTTGCGCTGGACATTTTATGTCCACAGTACGGTGGACAAAGTCACCTGATGTTGATGATATATTTAAGCTATATCTAATATTTGTACACAATATTTTTCTTTTCATATGCCATTGTACTCTAGCACATAAAGAATAAATCGTCTATTGTTTTAATTTAATCAAACATTCCTGGATTAATATCAAATAACTTCATTTAAATAAAAAACGTGTATAATTGATATTTTGATTGTCAAATTTACCGATAGTTCACTTAAGTTATTGTCTCAAACGCGAGTGAAACCAGGGCAAGAATTCAAAAGAAATATTATATGTGAATACTAATATTTACTTTAAAAAATAACTAAGAGAAAAAAAAATTATTTCACCAGTTCTATAACAATTAACATTATACAGCCACACATTACAAATCCAATTAACTGTTGAAACATGAGATAATTACTGTAAGACAATGTAAAAAGCTTATACAAGTAAATAATCATTAAGAACATAATACCTACTCGACACTTACAAAAAAAACTATTAAAATATTATGAAATTACAAACAACTTTATTATTTTTTAAATTATGATGTGTATGGCGACTATGTAGCGTAGCATTTTTAATATTCAAGGATGTTGCAATGGAACCATATATAAATGAAGGAGGATTTTATTCATACTTGTTATTTTTAAATTTTGTAGTGTTATTCCCATACTAAAGAAAGACAAATAATAATCACAGAAATAAATTGTAGATAGCAGGTCGTGAATCCATATCACTTATTTAACTACTAAACATGTCTCAAGTGCCTATTGAAGTTACATGCCCTGGTCGTAACCAGGGTAACTAAATATTCAGATTTATTATTATTTAACCGAACAACTTTTGAATAAAGCTTTAGAATGTTACAAAGCTTAGAAAAAATTACAAATAGAAATGAACATAAATATTATACAAAAATAAATAAAGAAATTAATGAATGCTTACAATATTTTTACATGGTACTAAACAAAGCAATTTTCCACTATTTGTTTCCGCTTTCTTGTTGTTCTTTTAAACCATGCTATGCTTTCTATGAAACTCTATATTTGGTAATTAATAAGAAACATACATACAATGTAAAATATATTATATATTATAGCTACAAGCAGTACTAATAGAGTATTTCATAGACAAAAATTGCTGTACAATTAAATGAAATGAATACTCCATATTTAAAAAATACACATAATTATTATCATCATAGATTAAGACCATTTTTTTTTTCATTCATAAATCCATAAGTGACATAAGATAGTAGTGTATTATATAATTATTGTATTCTTATCATGCTTATTACATGTTCTTATCATATACTTTCCATTAAGAACTTTCCACTAAAACTTACTATACAAATATTTATATTAGAAGATATTACATATTTAAGGATATTAGGCAATTGCTTAATAATACATAATAACCATTATTTTTAATCAAATTACAATTTATACAAGAAAATTTAAAAATCATAAATGAATTTATAAATAAAGCTATAAATAAATAAATAATGCATATATAATAACATTAATAATAGCCACATAATATGTAGAGTACAAAGGTTAAGGAACTGTTGCATAAGCTATCAAATTTCAATCACTTGAGTAATTTGTTTATGATAAACTTAATGAATTTGTTTACTGTGGATGTTAATATTTAATAACCAAATATGCAATATAAACATGCAATTTTCAATGTTACAGACTAATATTTAACTTATATGTAACAAATTTCAATATTAAATGTAGTATATCCACATAATTTTTCATGTTATGATTTTTTTATATTTCTTATCTATTAAAAACAATATCAATGTTTCTTTTAGGTTGTTGTTTAATTTCCTTATAATTAGCATTGTTTTCTTTGTAGTAAAAAACAAAATCATAATGTCGCAATTCGCAATCAAACTCTTTAACAACATATGGGGTCAATGTTGACATGTCTTTATGCTGTCAAGAGGTTATGACATAGAAAATATTATTAAGTCATACATTTACCTCAAAAACTCCGAGGCATCTTCCCAGCTTGCCGATGACGCCGGCCTCCTCCAGGACTTCACGCATCGCCGTCACTGACGGTTCCTCCTCCGGCTCTACGCCGCCGCCCGGCACGATCCAATTGTCAGGCCGACGCGAAGACGTCACGAGCAACACCTACGCACAAAACACAATATTGCATCTAATTTCACATTACTATCACTGCTATACAAGTATAAAGTTATCACTAACCTCCGTTTCGGCGTCTGACCGCACGCAAATACAAGCCGCACGGCGCCTAAACCCTTCATCGTCGTATATCCGTATCGAATTAGGCTTCTCCTTAACCATTTCGAAAAAACACGTAAACACGAACAAAACAGACGATTAGAAACGAAAAGCAGACATCAAACGGAAAGTAAATTATCAACCGAACAAAATAATTTAGTGATCAACAAACGCCATAACCGAAGTATCCTAAGATAAACGTATCCATTTTCGACTAATTTATGAGTTACACAATGTACATATAAAACGAAACTAAAATAACAATAACACTACGATTAGAGCAATATTTCAGCTATAACTAGCTATCGATAGCGTATTTCAAGCCCATGTTGAATGGTGCCTGACGTTTTCTCTGGGAAAATCGAAATAGGTTTTGGAAAGCAATTGCGACGAGTCTATCAGCTGACAGCCGGAAGCTAGAGTCAGTGCTGCCATTTCTAATGCTTCTTGTTTTTATCCGGCTTGCATTAGAAAGTTTGAAATGTAAAATATTATGTTGTAAGTAAAAATTTTTGCAAAATTAAAATATATTCACTTATTTAAAAAATGAATCTGGTCTGAAAATAATTTTGTTAGAATATGTAAAAAAAGTTAATTTTATATTTTATAAAATATTAATTTATATAAAATTTCCTCTATTCATTTATTAATAATTTAATTTTTATGAGTTTATATAAATAATGCAATAAACTCAACAATAAAATTTATTTTCTTAACATTACCATTGACTACTGAGATAATAAGTAAAGAAACATTGTCTATGTCCTTTAACTTTTGAAAGAATTTCGAGTTAGTGACAGTTACACATTTAAAATAGTGCGTTTGTTGTTCATTAATTTTCGTTCTTTTTCTTTTTCAGATTCTATCTAATGGGTAAATATTAATTATTTTAACACATATATGGAAAGCTTAGAATTGTATACCTCATCCCATCTTGATTTATATTAACATTATATCATGTTAATGTTAGATTACTAGAGTTTAATAACATCGTAATTTGTAATGGTTTTTCAATTATTACTTTTTTAGATTAAGTTGTAAATCATAACTTTAATTTTAAACTATATATATTTTATGATCTTGATCAATTCTTTTCAGAGAAGAGTTTCGACTTCGGCAAATTACTGCAGAATAATGAGAAGAAACATAAAAACAAGCCCGTGCAGTTTGTAAGCGTAGCCGGCGGGGTACTGTTTCCAGTTTTATATTAGTCATTTTGTACTCAAGTAGACCCATAAATTGATTATAACCATGCATGCCATGGTAGGTCGCATCCATTGTATACATAACTGATACAATTAAAAAAAAGTAAGAATATTAACATCTCTTTTTGATAGTCTATTCCTAAATTACAGGTAAAGAAGAGATTGGAGACTGATATCAAGAAACGAAAAAATGTACGTTTATCTGTTTTTGATAAAATCAGAAACCTGCCAAGAGCTGAAAGTCCACCTCCAGTCAAAGAAGTACAATCAAAAGTCGAACATAGGCGGATGCAATTAGAAAAATGGAAAGAAGAAAAGGACAAGAAGAAAAAAGAAGCTATGTTGCAAAAGAAAAAACCCTTTATAGCTGGTGTAGCACATAATGCCCTGAAGTTTGTTCCCCCACCTCCTCCAAAACCCATGCCAAGCGTGTCCGGACGTGTCACTAGGTCACAGTCAGCTAGAAATTCAAATAACGTTTCTAAGCAAAAGCTCCCAAAGGAATCTAAACAGTCTAAAAAGGACCCATACTCTTTTGCACCTAAAAATGCTAGTTTTAATCCAGTATTAAAAAACATGATAAAACCTATACTAGAGCCTTTTGATAAGGCTGGTAAGAAGAATATTTCAGATGTTTCTATCAAAGAAAAAAGTAAAGTTAAAGCTGATACTAAAAAAGTACTTGCACAGCAGTTCGAGAGAAACTTAAGAATTAGACCAGAAAGGAAAAATAATACTAGAAACAAAATCAGAGATGATAGTCCAAAAAAATTCTCCTCAGCCTCATCAAGTAGTGTAGATTCTAATTCTGGAAAACAATCTCCTGTAATTCAAGTCAAAACTCCAAGGAAGTCCATGGGAAAATCAAAAATGACTACACCCAAAAACCCAGTGCCTAAAAGTGAATCAAGTTCAGAGGAAAAGCTTCGATCTCCAAAATCTATAGAATTGCCGATGACACCTCAGCAGATTGTGGAGGAAGCCAAAAAAATCAGTCCATGTGTCACTCTGTCCAGAGGCAAAGATAATGCTAGGAAAGAAATGAAAAAGAAAATGGAAGAAGGTATGCAATAATATATTTAATTGTATACTTTTGATAAATTACAATTTTTAATTTAATATTTACAATTATTGTTGGAACTAAGTTACAAAAGTATTTGTCTCTTAAATGCCTTATCAAGTAGGAAGGCAGTAATGTCTAATATTAATTAACAGATATCAATCATCCTTTGTCTCTCTACATATGGAAAAAAAAGTTGTATCTCCTTTAAACCGCTACATTTAAAATGCTACATACTTGCTGTAGCTACATACTTGCTGTCACATCTAACATTCTAACATTCTCAATTCCCAATCTAACATTCTCAATATATCAAAATGGTGAAAGTTTTTTATTACTTAAATAATTTTATTCAAAATAGGACATTACATATTTTAAGTTTTGAATATCATATATCAGCTCTTCCCAGAACTGAGGCATTGAGGTGCTAGAAAGTTCTAGACACTTTTTTTGTTGACACTGTTGTGGTGGAGTGGGAAAGCATCTGGTTGGTTCTTTTCTATGGAAAAAGATGTGAAGCAGATTTTTTTACTATATAAAACAAAAAAACAAATGTAGATAATATCTGTTTTTATTAATTTTTCTTATAACTTTCAGGTCTTCTAGACGATGATGTGTGCGAAATGGACAGTGTGGAGCATTTCCGGAGACAGCTGGATTCTGAAATCAAAAGGATGACAGAAATGTGTGACATCTGGGATAAAATCTCTGAACAGATGCATTTGCCAGATGCCGTGCAGGTGAGTTTATATATTTCTATATTTTTATACTTTCCTTTACCTTCACTAGTAGAGCGGACAGAGAAACTTGGTTCTACTTTTTGCAAACTAACTTCTATATTCTTTAGTTTCCACTAATTTAAATAATTTTTAATATATAAATGCATTTATAATTCAAATTAATTTTAAATGTTTATGTATTAGTTATCTATATATATTATGTGGTTTTCAAATATCGATTTTGTTAAAATATCTGTTGATATGTCTGTTAAGATTTAAGTTTCTAGTTTTAAAATGAATGCCCCTCCACTGTGTTTACAAACACGTACAAATTATGTGATCAGATGACACACAAATTTGTCATTTGTCAAAGCATCGTTCTGGCGGCAAAAAATATACAAAATAATAATAATATAATAATAATAATAATATAATAATAATAATAATATAATAAGAATACAAATTATATGGGTCAAATTGAAGTAGTTGGTAAAAACATGTCCATGTGGGTAAACACATGTCACCACATGATTGGCGCAGACAAATAATATTTAAAAAGTTATACTATGGCGTTTCAACTTAACATCAATGGTGAGGACTCTGACTCTGATGAAATCACCGCCAGTCAATACATAATGAATATTTACGTTACGTTTTTAGCCTGTCATTTTCAATACTAAAATTGAATTTTATAATTGAACTGACTGCCGGTTATTTTAAATACCTTATATTTACATTTTTTTTTTTGGTATACTAATTAGCGTATCATTGTCAACAATGAATAATTCTATAATTTGTGATAGACATGAATCATGTATTCTTAGTTTTAATTTGAAAATTAAAAATGGAAACTAAAATATAATTATATTCGTTAAATTAATTTTGTCCTGAATATCGGATTTATCGAGCGAATAGTGCATATTGCACAAATGTCGGTCGCAGCGAGCGACGGTCTCCATACAAAGTCAGTAAATATACTGTTGGTCTCTTACCTGCCTGCGTCGGAGGGCGGACTGGTCTCTCACTAGTCACTAGTGACGTAAAATATAAATATTCAAAAATAAAATTAAAATGAAGTCAAAATCAAAATATTCTTTATTCAAATAGGCTATTGCAAGCACTTTCGTATCGTCAATTAACATAAGTGTCAGTATTGTCAGTCCTTCAAGAAGCTACCACCAGCTCGGAGGGCAGTTCTGCTGAGATAAGCTGGCGAGAAACACAACAGTTGCTCTTTTTTTAATGTAAATTTACAATATATTTACAACTGTCGTCAGCCTCCCGAATGAGCATCAACAGTACCACACACTAACATCCGTATAATATTCATGGAGTGAATAATATACTTTTCCTAATTATATGTTTTTAATTTTAACTTTATATTGCTCGAAGGGTAAGTCTGTAAGTATTTGTGAAATTTTATTATAAATGCGTATACCTTGAGACATAATCGATTTATTTACCTTCTGAGGGCGAAAACTAGGTTTGTTCAGCTTATTTTTACTCCTTGTATTTATAACGTGGTTATCACTGTTCTTTAGGTACTTGATAATATCGTTACGTACAAAACAAAATATTATATAGTAGATGTATTGTGACGCAACTGTAAGAATACCCGCATTATTAAAAACTTCTCGCAAAGAATCCCGAGCTCTCATGCTGTAAATAGCCTGCACTACTCTTTTTTGAATTATAAATATGGATTCAATATCTGCAGCATACTACAACTACTAGCAAGCATACTACTAGCAACTAAAATAAACTATTCGAGCAGTAATATCGCCTGTAAGCTGTCTCACTTTTCTAACAGCGTAAGCAGCAGAGCTCAGTCTACTCGCAAGGGAAGACAGGTGGGTGCCCTATTGCAGTCTCGAATCCAGAGTTATTCCCAAAAACACTGCAGAGTCAGTGAAGTTAAGAATTTCATTATTGAGACTTAAGTTAAGCTTCTGTCTCTTAATATTGGGCATAGTAAATTCTATACATTTAGTTTTTTTCGCGTACCAGTGAAGAATCTGCGACAGTGCACTATTCGCTTCGTCCAAATTATCTTTATTCCGGTCTACTTTAAAGACCAAAGAAGTATATTAGCAAATAATACAATATCGCATAAATTCTCAGCAAACAAAGAAAGATCGTTTACATATAGGAGAGGCCCCAAAATCGATCCTTGTGGTACACTCATCCGTAAATAACTACCGGAAGACTTTAACATTATTTACAGTAATTTGCTGAATCCTTTTAGTGAGATATGAAGCTTTTAGATTACAAGCGTTATTGTTGACTCCATAATAACTAAGTTTGAGTAACAATATATCGTGATCTACACAGTCGAAAGCCTTAGACAAATCACAAAATACTGCGATTGCGTTCTGTGACCTCTCCCAAGCATCGTATATGTGTTTAAGGAGCGCAACTCCTACATCTACCGTGGATCTACTCCTAGTAGAACAATACTGTGCATTATTCTTGGTAAAATGGCTTGTTAGCTGATTCAGAATTATTTTTTCGAAAATATTGCTCAGTGATGGCAATACAGATACCGGTCTATAGTTGCTCGGGTCATTATTTTCTCCACTTTTAAATAACGGAACTACTTTACTGTTTTTCATAAGGTCAGGGAAAATACCTTTGTCAACACATTCGTTAAATGTGACATATGTGATAGAGCTCAGTAGCTTTACAGATATACTCCATAAACCATCAGTATATTAGGGCTTTTAAAAGTTTTAACAACTTCTTCTGGTGTCACATGCTCAAAAGTAAAATTATTATTATAAAAACTAGTATTACTATAGAATTATTACTATTAAGTAGAAGAAGAAGAAGAAGTATTACTGTAGAACTGATTTGCAACTAAAGATCATTTTAATGAGGAATGTTGTAATATTTATATCTTTACATATATTAAAATAAATAAATTTATTGAAGGGGCATTCATTTTTAGATTGGATAATTGACAACATGATTAAATGACATTAAATATATTGATTAATATTTGCAATAATTTCCCAGGAAGCAATCCTATCGGCGATAGGACAAGCCAGACTGCTCATGTCCCAGAAGTTGCAACAGTTCGCCTCCTTACTGCTGCGGTGTCAGTGTCCGGAGCCAGGCCAGGCTCTGGTCACTCCCGGGGATCTACATGGCTTCTGGGACATGGTGTTTATGCAGGTGGTTTGATGGATACTTGGTTTTTAATTGGTAAAAAGAAGAAAGAATAGAGTTCTATGATATATCGTTTGGTTAAGCTTTTTAGTTTTTAGTTTCTCAATTTTTTTATTAAGAATGTTATTAGTTACTTTTAGTAAATCGGATTATTATATTGATTCTAGTGGTCATATATAGTAGAGCGTGGGCGTAGCATTTAAAGAAATGTAAAAATAATAATATTGTATTTATATCTAACAACAGGTGGAAAACGTAGATATGCGATTTAAGAAGCTAGAGGAGTGGAGAGCTCGGGGCTGGGTGGAGGAGAAACCGGTGGAGGTGAAGAAGAGACCAGCGGCTAAACCGGCGGTCGGCACGAGCAAGCCGCCCGCCACCAGCCGCCTGAGGGACCTGATCGCCGGTATGTAGCCGTATGTAGCCGTATGTAGCCGTATGTAGCCGTATGTAGCCGTATGTAGCCGTATGTAGCCGTATGTAGCCGTATGTAGCCGTATGTAGCCGTATGTAGCCGTATGTAGCCGTATGTAGCCGTATGTAGCCGTATGTAGCCGTATGTAGCCGTATGTAGCCGTATGTAGCCGTATGTAGCCGTATGTAGCCGTATCAC
Source organism: Dione juno (assembly GCA_037127375.1). NCBI lineage: Eukaryota > Metazoa > Arthropoda > Insecta > Lepidoptera > Nymphalidae > Dione > Dione juno. Next base: position 704,781 of record JAXRJS010000050.1, read on the forward strand.
ACTAGTCCCCTCTGCCTCCTCCGCTCTGTGCTTGCTTCCGAAACTATATGATTTACATTTATTAGTTTTACAGACTAAAACTAGATAATTGCATATACAACATATACAACAAACCTATAAAATTAATACAAAATAAAAACGTACTAATTCGAAAGTATTAACTCCGTATCCACAGCGGCAAGAAAAGCAAAGAAAGAGCAACTAGACCAGCCTCCGGCCGAGGACCAAGAACAAGTGCAACCAGATCAGGACGACCAGAAGGCTGAAAAGGATCAAAAAACATTCGAGGCGGGTTTCTTCTGTATTCAGTCGCCAGTGAAGTCGCCGAGGCCAGTCACGCCGCTGGTGAAGCCGAGCTTGCTGAAAGCGGTGTTGTCCAGTGAAGCTAAGAAAGCATCTCTTACCAAGGTAAGGGGATTGTCATCCTGTGAGGAGAGTGAGTGCGTCGGTGGTTCGATTCCCATGAGGGAAGATTTAAATTTTCATTTTTAAAAATATACACTGAAATGAATTTAATGTATTTGCTATCAAACTTTAAGTGTATATTTAATTATGGAAACCACTGATGCACTAACATGAGTGCCTCCAGATTGAAAAAATAAAAATTATAGTATAATATATTAAAAACATTTACATTTTATTCTATTTCATATAAAAAGAGATTGTGTGAAAATATTAAATAAAACTAAAACAACGCTTAATTCCATTGTGACTCATAATTCCTTATGTATCATATACTATGATAACAAAACTAATACAACGATTAGTTTAACTTCTTTAACCAAACCCATGATTACATCAATGACCCTGGACCCGCAGAGCGCCGCCTCCCTGGCCATGCTGCGCGCCTCCCTGCTCGGCAAGAACGTGGACGGCGACCAGAGCGCGGTGAGTACTCACCCGCCACTCTCCGAGCTAGTGAACTATGGCCAATATAGAATCAGCTGGTGTGGTGTGTTGTGGTGACACGATTGACCAAGCTAATTGTATATTATATATTTATATATATGTTCTAATATTTAAAAGTTAATCTCAGGAACCACTCATTCGATTTGGCATTTTTAATTATGAAGTTTGATAGTCCCGTAGTATGCGTTCGTGTGTGTGTATGTGTGTCATCAGTCTACTTGCTTGTATACGCTTACTAATATATATTTTTGGCAAATATTTTGATTTTCAAATTTAGTTCTGAAATATTTTTGAAAGTTGGACAACCATTTGCTTTTATCAGGCATGTTTACATATTCAAATGACATCAATTCATCTAATTTGTATTTCATCTTGGAAATTTTATGCATTTTATTTATATTTAATCTTCTATAATATATTTTCCTTCAATAATGAATTAAGCCACTGTGACACAGTGGGACCAAGATTTGATGTAAACGCAATTTTAGTAACTTCAATTACCACTCGAGAAAATTTATTATTTTCATTTTGTCGCTCTAGTACAACACGACGACTATCGATAAAACTAGAAATAAATACCATAATTATGTTTTATAATATAATATATATGTTTTCAATGAACAGGATCCCATACTTATGACACCTGTTAATTTGGGCGCAACTCCGTCTCGAAGTATACTCAAATCGAATGCGAAATCTTCCAAAAAATCGATTAAAGTCGTCCTATTTAACGAATCCGATCAGGACTTACAGGAAACTGTAAAAGATATGGAGAAACATGAAGAAGAAGATGAAGGTAAAGATGGCAATGCAGACAGTGGGCTCTCTTCTATGGATACAGAAGAAAAAGAGAACAAATCTAGAAGAAAATCAAAGTTAACACGCCAAGAGGCGTTCGAAGGTAGCCCAATTATGACTAGAAGCAGACGCAAAAGCATTCAAACCCCAAGCGAACAAGATAAAAGAAGTAGGAAGAAGTTGCAAGAAGTGAACGTGGAAGCTGTGCTGACTCCCAGAAGGTCGAGAAGGAGTGTTCAAAGTTAAATCGATTTAAAAATAAAGCCAAAAGTTGTTTTTTGTGTTGTTTTAATAAATATAAATACAGTAAACGCTCATTTGACTGGGATTATTTGTTTGAGCATAAATAAATGTATGAAGACGGATTTTGAAAAAGTACTGGGCTTAAATCATGAATACATATAATAAATATATAGATGTGTTTGTGTATGGATGTTTTTAAATATTTAGTTATATTAATTGTGGCCCTTTTTTTTCTTTTTAAGTTTGTCTTTCCGTTAAATGTTACATGTCTTCATATATTTCGCACTTTGGATAATATTAAACCCATACAATTGAAGATTCTATATTCAGAGTTACTGAATTTTTTTATGATCAAATTTTCAGTAAATTGTTTGAATTAATTAGGTATATTCACTGTGTTTTGACATTTTTATTAAATATGCAAAAAAAAAAATCTTTTCTTATAATAAATATTTGGCAGAAAGGTGTTAAATCTTTGGGCTCAAGTAAAAGCTTAAGCTTAAAAAAAAGAAAGCAGTTGATGTAAAAGTGCCTATTTCTATTATAATTTAATTATTAATCATGAAATTTCAATTGAAATACATGTATTTGTAAGCATTTTTAGTTTTTGACAATTTAGTGAAGGAATGGTTTAGTTTTTTTTTTTTAATTTAATTTTTTTATTGTGAATGTTTAATGTTAATTACGATTAATTTTTTTAGTAATAAACATTTGTTGGTAATCATTAGACTTGGACTCTCACACATAGTATATCTACCATATATATATATTGTAACATATACTAACATTTTTGTTTTTTTTTTAAACCAGCCATATACACAGGGAAAGGATTTAACGTTTAATTTCTGTTAAATTTGAAAATTTTTACTATTTCTTGTATTGTTTAATGTGAATTAAACGCTAATTGACGTCTCTGCGCGGGTGTCAGCACTGACTGATGAATCAACGTGTCTTAAATCATAATATGGATGTGCCTTGTATTTTTAGCTATTACATAATTATTGTAGGTTTTGTATAATTATAATTAATAAACTATTTGTAGTTTTATTTTAGATCCTTATATGTATGTATATTTATATGATATTTTTTAGTCTATCATGTCTCTCTCTATACAGAAAGTTCCCGCTGCCTTCCCTACTATATGCGGGATACAATGGATGGCTAAAAACAAACTTAATTTAGAATTTCGTCATCTATGTGATGTCATGATCATATCTTGGCAGACCTGGAAAAAGCATCCAATAAAAGCAAAGAGGAAATACAAGTTCCTTTTATTTTTTATCTTACGCAATAACTAATGATTCTTATTGTAGAACTATGATGACAGTATTTTAAGTAAATATATAAAAAGACAAGTATATCGTGTTCCAGTAGTGCTTTGGATATGGACAGAATGCATCTTATATATATATATAAAGGTCTGCTGTCTGTAGTAACGACTGAACCGATTTAAATGCAGTTTTGCCATTGTATTATGGTAAACTTCACTTAATATTTAGAGATTGTTGTGTTTTAATCGCTTCATAAACAAGAAAGTTATATTATTTTAAAGTATTTTTACGAAGAAACTGCTGCATAATAACTGTTCCATTGAATTGGCTGAAATTTCAAATTTATCTTCCAACATAGACAAAGTAAAAATGTGGGACAGCTTCTCAGGAATACAGCATAAAGTTAAAAAACGAGCTTAAAATTCAGCTTTTTAATATGACTTTGGTTAATATAATATGTATGCACAGTGTTGCCAGTCGTAATAACTATAAGCTTAACAATTATTAACAAAAACCTGCCCAGAGTATCTATTGCAGCTTAAATTCATCGATACGTACCAAATACACTCCAATATTTCCCGCTGTATCATACAAATGTATCATGATTCATGAATGAAGGCAGAAGCGAGCCAATTCGTGTTGAGATAAGTTCATCTGGCGACTTTACTACTGCCCTATTTAGCGTTCTGCCAAATCGCTACCGAGGATACTACGTTGCTAGAAACGATGTGAAAGTTTTGGTATTTCATATTGGTTTAAACGTATGGCGCTCTAGCCAATTAAACTGAAAGCGGTGAGAAATTTGGTAATGTTCGTCGTAAGTTACGATTATGCCAATAACGCCTTATGCCAATTTTAATTATATCGGTCAAGTGCGAGTGGTGTCGTACGGTACGAGAGTGTGTTTCGTACCAATTCCTTTCAAGTTATAAATATATATATATATATATATATATATATATATATATATATATATATATATATATTATATATATATATATATATATATATATATATATATATATATATATATATATATATATATATATATATATATATATATATATATATATATATATATATATATAATATATATATATATATATATATATATATATATATAAATTATTAGTTAAATACATTAAATATCTTAATGATTTTTCAAGTCTTAATCAATACTAAGGATAGAAAAAACACTTAAAGAAAAAATATAAACAAAAGTATATAACAAATTGTATAAAGCATATAGCATATAAGACGCAGCGTAAGGAAGAACGCATGGCTCAGTGGTCAGAGTGCTTGGACGTGTCCATGAAGCGCGGGTGTAAATCCCGTTGCGTTCAAATTTTTAAATGTTTTCTTTAAGTATTTTTTCAATACATTAAGTTTAAGTTTTCGAACGACATACAAATCGTATAGAATGTATAAGTACACAAATATATAATATATAAAAGACTGATGTAAATTTTTCTATACTCTACATCCTTGTTTTGGACAATGTCCAATAGTGGTTTAAAAGGCTGTGCAGATTACAGTAAAGATGGTGGCTGTTTGGACGACCAGTTTAAATTATATTGTTGCGGGTTCTACTTTTATTTCTAATCTACATATGATTTTAAGTCGAAGTTTCATGGAGGGCATGTTTTATCCAGTAAAGTGTTAAATATTTAGTAAAATAAATAAACAGCTTCACGCTATATATGTACATATTATATATCCCGCATTTAGCAGGGTAGGCAGGGTAGGCAGAGGAAATCTAGTGTTAAAACACTCCGTTTCCCATTTTCCACCCAATTGTCGAGACTTTGTGCTTTGTCTTGTTACCGTAGCGAGGGAAATGAAAACAATTTATTCACCCCGAGTGGGATTCGAACCCACAACCGTCGTCAGTCAGACGCTGTGCTGCTGCGTCACTATTAAGTAGTTCTAACACTTTAATGGAAAGCTTATCTAACATCTCTCTCTTGTCTTCAAGTCTTCTTAATATTTTCTAAAGTAGATCTTTCGGTAATTTAAATTTCCAGCCAAATCTAGGACCCATAATAATAATTACGAGTGAGCCATTTACAAGGTAGTGGGTAGCGGGTACCGCGGGGTCGGTTTACGTAAATATATGCAAATTTAGGCTAAACCCGACCTGTAATAGCGTGCAATTAGACCTTGTTTCAACACCAAAATGAGCTTCCATAGCAGAGTGTACACTATCGTCTGCTTTTTTTTGTAGAGATATTTTTTTTTAATATTTAAACGTGTATGAAGTTAATGTATTGTTAACAAGTATATATTTTAATCTTTGAAATATTCTTGTATTACATAGTAGGTACTTAGATACTTGCTTATCTTTTTACAATATAAGCTAAATTACTTTTTAATAAATAATTAAGGTGACTAGCAAGTATGTAGGATTGACTGTGATACTATAAGTGTCGCATAATTTTCAGAGTTAATCTGACATCTCAAAATTTTCAAGAATAAAATATTATGAACACTACTTAAATGTACAAAAATAAAAACAAAAAAGTATAAATTTTCTCTGCATATCGTACTCTTGACTCTTGAAATTAAAAAGTTAAGTAAAAAGTAAAGTAAAAGGAAGTGAAGGACTTGACCAAGTAATACTGTTGTTGAGGCCAACTCAATGTATGTTTGTTTGAGTCTAAATTTTGAAGTGTCATTATTTTCAGTAAGTAATCATAATAATATGTATATAATAACTAATGTCAACTCAAATATTATAAAATAATGGGCTCTTTTAAGAAAAAAATAGAAACTATATTTATATTTAAAAAAAAGTATTTTAGACCGTTAAAATTCAAATTCAATATTAAAAAAAAGTAATAATTACCAAAAAGTACGTACCTTATGTTGATAATAAACTAAAAGATCTACTTTAATCTATCAAAATCAATTAAAATATTAGTTTTTAGCGATAGTGTATAAAATCATAATTTGTCGCTCAGTACACAATACTGTAATTAGCACGCTCCCAGCCATTGCTACAGCAACTAAAGCGCTTAGAGATTACATGAGCTGGTGGACGCCCGTAACTTCGTTGGCGTGTACTTTATGACCTCACCATCCGACGGACTGCTATCCTTTTTATTGAGATTCATGAGATTGTATTCCACATGTTAGATTTTTACATGATAGCAAAACCTGGTCTTTGAGCCCAATGGTTATTACTATAGATACTTTTTGGTTCTACATCAGGTGTTCCAGATCCTTGATAATATATATTAAAACGTCAATGGAAAATGTCCTTTGCGTTAAATGTCATCCGCCTCTAACACAAATGTGGACGCCTCAATGTGACCACGACCGCTCTGTCAAGAGCGAGACCACTGAAAAGAAGAAAAAGAAGACGGTTCATCATGAGGTGTTGCAGATCTTGGATTTTTATACGTCGATGAAAAATGCTCATCACGCTGAACAGACAGGCAGACAGACAAAAATATTAATAGTCATAGATTTATATTCTATTAGTGTTTTTACATTGTCCAGCATAATTTTTTCAGATACAATTAATTCTGTTTATTACTTTATTATAGTATAGATTAGCAGACACTTAGTCCGTACCTTTACTTAGATAATATTTAATATTCGTTTTTTTTCTTAAATTCTTTAAAGTTATTCTTTTAATATTACTTAAGACTTTAGACTTAAAAGCTTCATTATTTGTCACATTATAATTATATTAATTACTTTTTATGTTTACGTATCTGTTGTAACTTGCTTCTCGCAAGATAGATGGAACACGGTGATAAAACTTTTTTTTTAACTTCACGCTGTATCCCGCATATAGCAAGTTTGGCTCAGAGAACCCACTGTTAAGACACTCAGCTCTCCATTTTCAGTCTCAAGTTTTTTTTATGTATATCCAAATAGACGAAAACTGCAAAACAGAATTTGAAAAAATCACTATGATATCTAATAGTAATGTGCGTAGCCATAATAATGTAATTACTTAAGAAAAACCTGTTGGTTAAAAACAATATCGGACTAAATTCACTTTAAATATTTTTTATTTAATGAAATTGAACCTGAACCTCTTAGAAACCGTCCAAGCGCTCTGACCACTTAACAATAATCATTGGATAGCGGAAATTTGTAAGAATCCCTAATAAGCGTATAAATTTCGATGTAGCTTGATAAGAACGTGTGGTATGGCTTAGTGGTCAATTCTACGATATCGTTACGATTGTGGTGAGAGCAGCGTTCATATCTACAAGTTATTAGTCAATAGCACGAATTCGAATATTTGAATATATATATATATATATATATATATATATATATATATATATATATATATATATATATATATATATATATATATATATATATATATATATATATATATATATATATATATATATATATAATAAACTACAAAAGGCAAACATAAAGTGTTAAAGGTAACAACATTTTCCTCTTATCGTCACATATTTTGACTATACTGAATACAACAGTCAACGACGTTCTATGGGACATATTTGGTTATATTATTGGGTTATTTGTTTCTATGAGGTTGAGGGTTGAGAGGGTGGGGGAGGGAGGAGGGGAGGATCTCGCGTAAAGTATGCAGTGTATCCGTCGCGTATAATCTTGTAGTAACGTAAACAATAATACTATTATGTCGGGGTTGTTGTAGGGTGACCAGAAAGTCTAAAAGAACATGGAAGTATGGAGGACAGGTCAAAAAATTTAATAAGATTTAGAAATAGATATATTAACAACAAAAAAAATCCAAAGAAGAAGAAGCTGTAAGGCCATCCCGGGAATGTAGCTGACTGTACTTAGTATAATAGTCGTTTTGATTGATGACTAACAACATACACACATATAGGCCAGAGATTCCATACATACCTCTTTCACCTCGTCCAATGCCAATAACCTCTTCATACATGCTCGCCCGGGGAGTCCTCATGCTTTTACGTGACCTTCCTCCAGTATGGTCCGCGCTGAAGTCTCTAAGGTTAACCGAGGTCTCCTTGATGATTATAAAAAGCTAGACATAAAATATATATAATGCCATTTGGACTTTTAATCTCAGACTCGTGTCAAATGTTGTACAGATATTAAAAAAAAAAGTAACCACCCCAAAGGCAAAGGTCTAAGGGAAGTCACCCTACATATAACTGAGTACGGCAAGTTTATTAAAAATTGGATTTACTCGGCGGCACGCGGCTCTCCATATCAAAATCTTGCGCGAGACTTTTATACTTGTAAGGAACGTGGGGGAGAACGCTGTTATTGTTTGTATTTTATTTTTATGATATTAATATTGCGACTTTTTTACATTTACACATATTCTGTATAATATCTGTGGCCGTTTTGGTATAATGGCACAGCGTCTGCTTGTAATCGCGTCGATTGTAGATTGGAATCCCACTCGGGGATATATGAACTATTTTCATTTGGCTCGCTTCACCATGAAGGCATAGCGCGGCGTTGGGTTCCGTCACTCAACGCGCATTGTCTCGGAAAGTGAAAAGTGTAAAACGGAGTGTCTTAACACTAGGTTCTCTCTGCGTAGCTCTCAAGTTATAAAAACGTATGTAGAGAACATGATTGGGCCCATCTGATCCAACGCTCACCGCCTACAGACATGTAAAAATATTTAAAAAAAAATTTAAACACCACAATATGTCATTCACTATATATTATGATGACGGATGCACTCTACACTGTACATTACGGGCTTCTCGAGGGAGTCTATACTTTAAAATATTTAGTGACTTGATTAACAAAGAAATCCTTACACAAAATAAGAAAACGTATTTAAAAAAAAACTATTGAACACAATAAAGAAGTAATCTGATAGCTTATAGTTCGTTCTCTAATGCAATATTTGCGAATGGATTTAAATTGTTATTAGAAACATGCTGTATATTACACAGTCCAACCCCCGCGAGGGATTGTAGCGCAAATGGCGGACTATAGTAAAACAAATGCAAATAAAACCATTTTGTGTCGAGCTTTTGCTTTTGTTATATCAGATTCAGGTGAAAAAATGTATTGAGATGTACTTTTAGCCATATTTTTATAGGGTTTTTCCCCTCTTTTTATGGGATAGGTAAATTGATATTAAGGCCTCTGTATTAACTGACCTCTATCCATGTTTTACGCGGCATAAGAGACAAATAAAAGTCAATGATCAAATGCTGGTTTCTCCATTAACGCTTACGCATTGTGGAACAATAGTGTTATAATATGGATTTGTAAATGAAATTAACTCCACAGGCCTTAAATATTGTCATGCAATGTATTCAAAATGGACAGAAAAACAACGGACTTATAACTAATTCTTTCAGCCTAAAACATACATGGAAATAGTAAGTATACATATATATATATATATATATATATATATATATATATATATATATATATATATATATATATATATATATATATATATATATATATATATATATATATATATATATATATATATATATATATAAATTATAAACCTAATACATTACCGTGACTATAACAAAATTTAGTTTTTACTTAAAATACATATCAAAAAATAAAGCTCATACCTACTAATGCGAGCTTAAATTAAAACGTCCATTTTGCCCACCCCTAGCGAGGGTTGGTTATGAGTTGGGTAAATTAATATCTTTAGACATTAATGCGATGCGATATATTGCAGCTGTACGTAAGCAGTAATGCAGCTTGCAATTTTGCTTTAAATATACTGCAAATTTTGCTAATTTGTCCGAGTGTACGTGTTTATAATAGCATTCTGATAGGTATTTTAAATTTGTCACTTTCCGAGATTTAAAGTCGCTGTAAAAACGATGTCAATTGCCAAAGCTTATTACGCTCTTGAAGTAAATTTTGTATTGAATGAGTAGAAATAAAATTATTACAATTACATGCAGGAAACTACTTTTATACTTAAAGAAAACATATAAAAATTTGAACACAGCGGGATTCGAGCCCGCGCCTCATGGAAATCGTCCAAGCGCTCTAACCACTACGCTGCGTTCACCTTAACCTATGGCTTAGTGGTCAGAGCGCTTAGACGGTGTCCATGAGGCGCGGGTTCAAATCCCGCTGCGTTCAAATTTTTATATGTTTTCTTTTAAGTATTTTTTCTATCCTTAGTGTGGATTAACAATAAAAAATCATCAAAATATTTAACTACTTTTACATTACTGTTGTAATAATTGTAATTTTTTTATTGAAAAGAGCAACTGTTGTCGGCTTTTCTCAGCAAGACGGCCTTCCAAACCGGTGATAGTTCGTTCTAGTTCGAACGTGATAGTTCGTGACAGTTCGTTCGACCATTCAAAAATACTTGTGAAAGTGAATTTAAATGCTGAAAATTGATATTACTAATTATGTAAAACTATGAAATAACTTAATATTTTGAAAAGATTTTGTGAACAAACAGAAACTTGAAATAGTATAATAGCTTTAAGCAGGCGCATTTCCACTGCGCCATTAAAATAACTATCATGGCCTTTATAATTGTGTTTATATTTCCTGCAGTAGAATAAGAGAATCTGGTGTTACATCAATTACTTCTTCATAGCAAATTTCCAACTTCCGACTAGTTCAAAACATGTAAAAGGAACGCCTGTAGCTTCCTAATTGTAATTATTCGGATTTGAGCTTTCATGTCGTTAAACTTTAATTACTTTTTTAAAGCACAAAGTAATATATGTATATATATCTTCAGGCTATTTTCCGCGTATAATAGCGTAGACAGAGGGAGTTTAGTGTTAAGGCACTCCGCCGGTGGCGAAGGGTCCATATAACACGATTTCCATCGGGTCACCTTTTGTTAAAATATTCATAAATAGTAATCTTACTAATCTCATTAATATTATAAATGCGAAAGTATGTGAGTGAGTTTGTGTGTATGTTTGTTGCTCAATCACGTCAAAACGGCTGAAGGGATCGGAATGAAATTCGGAACAGGGGTAGACTATGGACTTCTCTTTTCGACGCCGGCCGCACCGATACCCGCCATATACAGATAGACTGCTCTCCCTTTCTCTATTATTTCATAAAAAAAAATGTAAAAAAATTAGATTCAAAGTCCTAATGTTTTTTATTTCACTTGAACCAAAGATCATCACAGTAGATGAAAGTACACTATTCTCAAAAAATTGAAAAAATCTTTTTATATTCGATATTACATTTATAGTAGATTTCTATATGGCTTTATTCAACCAAGTTAATTGTTTTAATAGTCAGAGTTACCTTAAGGTAACAATACAAATACAAGAATGTGTCATGACACATTGACACGATGTCATGCCACATGACACACGTATGTCACACACAACAATTTAATTACTTCCATTCAATCACCAGTCACTCTATTACAATCTAAGATATAATATTAATTTTTAAATTAACATATTGTTCTGTTTCACGGGAACTGGAACATTTTTTGTCTTACCCGGTGGTCCAAATTGTGTGGTCATCTGCGCATGCGTCGCCAATTCTTTCGTCTCGCTTCCGACTAAATTGTTTTTGATGATGCTGTACCTTATATTATAAGCTATTAGATTGATAACAAAGCTTTCAGATGTAAAAGCTCATTTTTTGTACGCTAACGTGCTCACGCGTGAATGTTACAATCATTATAGCTTAGTGTTATAATAAACATTGCTATGAAAAACATCTTAATATTGATTTCTATTAAATAAAGTTAATGAGGAATTTGTTCTGGAGCTTTATAAAAGCTGGAAAGAACAAGCAAGTATATCTTTTGTTACACGCTGTATTTCTCAAACAGCAGCAGCAAATCCTAGTGTCATGATACTCCGTTCCACGCTTTCAAAACAATGGGTATTGGTGAGCAATGAGTGAGATTGGGGTATTGAACCCCGAGTTAGCAAGCTTAAAGCTATAACAGAAAATCTAGAATTTGTAATTTCTATAAAAAAATTAGTAGTATCTCGTTGTTACAGATAACAATGTTAAGTTAAGATAGAGGCTATAAAATATGATTTCAGATGTAAATCTACATACATACGAGTATATGGCTATAACACGCGCTGTGGATCAGCCAAATGGTAGGATTTGGCACATATGATTTGAGGTGATTTTGATACTGGTACTGGTTGAAATATTGAAGCATGTATAGAATATTAATTTATATATATATATATATATATATATATATATATATATATATATATATATATATATATATATATATATAAATATATATATATATATATATATATATATATATATATATATATATATATATATATTTCTTATTTTTTATCTTAGTTTTTTTACATAATAACATAAACTACGACGAGAGGCTACACGATGCCAACGCAGCAAGCTTTTTAATTATTATTTATTATATTATACCTAAGTTAATATTCTCTGTTCTCCTATTTCAAAGACTTCGCATTTCCCTATGTTTTTCTTAGTAAATAAGCAAATAGAGCAAAATGCATTGTCTAAGGAGAAGTTAAGTGACGGTCACTGTATCGGCACGAGCTGGCTTCTAAAAGTGTCTCTATCGAAAGTAATTCCTGGAATAGCAGGAGCTTTGCCAATTGTGTACGCTTCTGATAATCGTTCACGACGCTTGAGTATTTAGAATCCTATTACAGTAGCGTCTGTTAGATATATTGATATTGATCATATCTTAAAAAAAAAGATGGAAGATGTATCCCGTATATAGCAGGGTAGATAAAGGGAGCCTAATGTTAAGACACTCCGTTACCCACTTTCCCCCCAATTTTCATACATTGTGTAATATAAATATTAGTTATTTTTAAAACGAATAAAGTAATAGGTAGGTATTTTTAAAATATGTTCAATTTTTATTTATTTTTATATTGTATATTTAGTGTGATCATTTGTGGCAGGAGTAGTCATCATATATATATATATATATATATATATATATATATATATATATATATATATATATATATATATATATATATATATATATATATATATATGTATATAAATATATATATATATATATATATATATATATATATATATATATATATATATATATATATATATATATATATATATATATATATATATATATATATATATCCACTTATTACTGTTCCACGGTTTATTTATACTAGAGGGATCTAGTGTTAAGACACTCTGTTTTCGGCTTTTGAGACAATGCGTCGCTCAACGCAGCGTTGTTTTTCCGCCCACTGCTGGACATAGGCTCCTCCAAGGATCACCATGACGATCGGTCCCGCGCTACCCGCAAAACTGATTCCAGTGGTTTCTGGTGACCTTGACCAAATCGTAGGTCCCCCTACTAGGTGCCCACCGAGAGTGAGCTATTTTGTTACTTAGTGACATTATAAAACGCTACTGTGAAAGGAATGTTAGTACAACTGATTACGGGTTAAATCACGAATGTAGATTACTTTTAGACGTTTCTAGAAATAATTCACGTATATAATACGCTTATTTAAGTTTGTGGAGCTTATAAAACATCCAATAGAACTTAGAAAGCTCCAATAGAGCTTAGAAAAGCTTTTGTTTAAGGTTTTATTAGAGAAATGTCAACATAAAGTTATTTGAGCTCTTATGATGGACACGTATGATAAATAATACAAAATCCCTGAGGATATTGGTGTAACGTGAACTTATTAACAAACTGACCAGTAATAGGCTTAGAGTTAATATGTATGCGGTAGAAGTTAGAGCGAGAGGGATAACAGCGAAATCTCCCTTTAGTGTGCTAAAAGATCTCGGCCTGTCTAGAACTAGAATTAATTAAATTCTAGAATGTACTTCGATGGTGCTAACTGCATTTCGAAGGCGCCACTTTGAACTTGTTTATTGGTGAATCCAAGGAATGCAAAGTAGCTTTTTACATACATAGCTTCACGCTTTATCCTTAGCGGGGTAGTCGGGGAACCTCTTCATACATGCTCTTCGGGGCGTCCTCATGCTTTTACGTGACCTTCCTCCAGTATCAGCGACCTTGTAATACAGTCTTCTAATAAATCTTATGCATAAATGAAGAATGCTAATATAACTGTTAATGTATTCACGTTATCATATCATTCGACGTGTCTGATGGGACATGATTGTTTTTGGCCCAAACCCAAATCCCAATTACCTATCGGCTTCTCGGTAATGTACTAACGATTTTTAATTAAATTAGACGAAGGTAACCTATTGAACGATCTTTTTGTTTCCACCTTTCGCCTAAATACAATAATGAAAAAATTGCACAGTATACGGCGAAGTTTAACCCCTTTTTCATATTTAATAACTGTTTCTCATATGGCAGAGTAGATAGAGAACTTAATATTCAGTTGCGGAAATTAACGACGCGCTTTTATTGTACAAGCTCAAGGCAATGTAAATAATTTAGTGACAAAAAATCCTTGAGATAGACAAAGCCAGGACAAATCGCAAGTGATATACACAAATATACAGTGCTTGTAAAGTTTAATTTAATTTTGTATCAAATAATAGGTTTAGATTAGGACAGCAATTAATCTCCTTATCTCGAGTCAAAATAGTCTATTTAACATTCCGATTGCCTGTTTAAACAAAAGATCCTTGTCCGTCTTCATTTTAGTGATAAAATCCGGCATTTTACTTCGTTATAATTGAAATATTCTTTATTTATATTATTTTAGCTTTACGCTGTATTTATCACATAGCAGGGTAGGCAGAGGGAACAGTAGGCAGAAGAAACCTAGTGATAAGACACTCCGTTCTCCACTTTCCGCCTTAAAAATATAGTTTTTCTATAAATAACAATTCTATTTTATGTGAATTTAAAGTCAATTAGACTAAGCGCGGCATTGTTTTTAGCAAATTAACATGTATTGCCTCGGTATATATATATATATATATATTATATATATATATATATATATATATATATATATATATATATATATATATATATATATATATATATATATATATATATATATATATATATATATATATATATATATATATATATATATATATATATATATATATATATATATATATATATATATATATATATATATATATATATATATATATATATATATATATATATATATATATATATATATATATATATATATATATATATATATATATATATATATATATATATATATATATATATATATATATATATATATATATATATATATATATATATATATATATATATATATATATATATATATATATATATATAAGAAATTATAACTTCGTTTAAATTTGACACATGCTGAGCTTTAATGCTCTCTAATGCACTTAACGGTAGACGTTGTGTAATTAGTTTAAGATATTGATTAAGTGAGAAGGGTGATTCGAATAATTTAGTTAGAATAATCTGGTGCATAATTAAATTGGTTTCGAGGTAAGATTTATTTAAAATAAAATTAAATATCTTAAACGATATTATAAAAAATATTTTTTATCCAAATCATATGAAGTATATGGCAAGTAAAGTTAAGGTTCGGTTATTTTGATATATTTTTAAAGTTATAAGCAAAAGAATTCCGCATCATTTTCAAAATTTCGTATTTTACAAGGTTTTTTTTAAGGACTTTGCTTTGCAAGTGGTAAAATGTCCGTCGCACTTCTCATTTCGAGCCGAATTTTCTAAATTGATTCCTGACTAAAATCGAACTGACGACCAACGTTAGAAATTCATTCCATATTATATATTTCTTAGAATAGATAGATATTTCTTTCTTAGATATATCTTATTATTTATATATTAGATATTTCTATTAACTTATTTAGAATATCTACGTTGATGTAAGAACTAAAGCAAAGAGACATATCTCTCACATTTTAAACATTAAATTGGAAAAGCATATATGTGTTGAACAATATGAAGAAGAATAAGAATATAAGTGTTTTCACTAGTAACACAAAAATCTATAATATTTTAAATATCAACATAATATATAATGTGTATATTGTAAATATTGCAAAATGTTTAAATATATACTAGGTAATATACTAGGTTACACGATTAAACGATACGATTGAAATCCGAGCCGAACTAAATAACTAGCCAAGTTTCAACTTGAAAATTTAAAAGTATACTATTAAATTATAAATAACTAAAACCTTCTCCAGCATTACGTCAAATAATCGAAGAATTAAAAAGTATATTATCAATAACTAAAACCTTATAGTAAGGTATTATTATTCAAAACATAATATCCATTAAAAACTTAGTTTATTTTAAATTTTAAAGCGAAACCTTATGAATTCACTATGAATATTTCAAGACGACGCCTCGAGTCTCTAAGAAAATCAATTTCCTTTAATAAACTGATTACGTTCCAGCTAAGGATGCTGTGGCTGCGCTTGTTATTGCACAAGGTACGTCTACCTGGTCTTATCAAAATTATATTTAAATTAAATTAGCTTCACGCTGTATCCCGCACATAGCAGGGTAGGTAGAGTAAACCGTAGGCTGATGGAACCTAGTGTTAAGACACTCCGTTCCCCGTTTTTCGCCTTTTTGTGGCATTGCGTGTTGAGTGGCGGAACTCAACGCCGCGCTTAGCCTTGTTATTAGAGCGAAGAAAATGAAAATCTTTCATTCTCTCCAAGTGGGAATCGAACCCATAAACCGTCGCGTTTACAGGCAGACGCTGTGCCTCTGCGCCACGACGGTCTTACCTACAGACGTACATATCGAACTTTTGTACAAAATATTATTAAATCTTCTCAGTCAATATTTTCACTGTCAGAAATATTTTCCGATGTCAATTTTAGCTCTATCTTAATCTTCTATCTTGATCTCTTAATGTTGACCTTTATACAATTATATATATGTTTGTGACACAAAATTCAATAAAGCCTTATGTAGAAAATCCCAATGTGCTATTCATTTATAAGATCTTTGGTTTTCGCGGTTAATTCTTAAATAGACTAAATTAAATAGTTTCACGCTGTTTCCCGCAAGTGGCAGGCTTAGACAAAGGGTTAGTGATAGGTTATTAAGTGTAGTTATTAAGTAAAGGGTTATTGAGCGGAGGAACTCAACGCCGCGCCTTCACATTGCAAATGTAACTTTATAATATTTCAGCCTATCTGTGGCTACGGATTACTGTAAAGTGTTAAACATTTTGTTTAGCTTCACGCTGTATCCCGCACATAGCAGGGTAGGCAGAGGGAACCTAGTGTTAAGACACTCCGTCCCCAAAAATTCTGGTTACCAAAAATCTATTGCATAGTTCATTAAGAGGGCTTTTCATTGGTTTCCAAAAGTTCATATATATGTACTCATAGTTATCGAGCCACCCACTTTAAAAGATTATAGCTATATAATACTTATTTTATTAAGACGTTATCCACAAAGGGCAGTTCGGATCTGGCCTATAAATCTGTATGAAAACATAAAGTTCAATATCAAAAGCGTATATACGGTAATAAAGTTGAATCCCTTTCTAGTAGCTCATTCACCGGTCTGTCGATTCGATGCAGCGTTATCACCCCCTGACAGGGACAAGCAGGGTTGAAAGATGTATATATTTTTTTAAATAATACTATCCAAAAGTAGGTGCTAGGATAAATAGCGGTGCAGTGGAACAGCGTTTGACTGTTAAAGCGACGGTTGGTGGTGCTCTAATCTAATTGGTCTATTTTGTAGGAAGAGAAGAGTGGAGTGTCTTAACACTAGGTTTATTTTGTCACAAAGGGAATCTATGTTGTTCACTTATGTACTTAGTGTTAACATTTTCAGCAATTTTTTTTTTTCGTGTTTTTCAAGCGTCCAACAACAAGAAGAGGATGCGGTCCTCTTATGTTCCCTTCCCTCAACATCAGAGCCAGCCCCTTTGCTTGCTTTTCCGTAAAAATTTTCCGTAAATAAAAAAAAAATCAGATAATTGCTACAGACAAAAATGACAACCGACAGCCCTATATACATTTAGGCAAAGGGGGAATAACTCAAGGATTTGATAAATTTACGGAGGCCGTACCGCGACCGGATGTTTAGAGGTTTTTTTATATTCTATACTCTACTTCGTGAGGGATAAGTTATTTATTGTATACTCGATCGATATTGGTATTTAAATATTAAATTGATCATCTATATATATATATATATATATATATATATATATATATATATAAAGTCTTTTGTTACTGAGTGACTCACAGACAACACACAGACAAAATTACGCTGCGTAGAATCCTGAAATTTGGTATGTAGGTTCATAATATAGGGTAAGGTTCGGCTTTTGTCCTATATAGAGTCTTTGGGTAGTGTAGGTAAGCACTAAAAGAAGATTTTAAGTATTCAACATTCAATTCAAAAAGTTAATATATGCTACAAATATATAAATTATTAATATTTTTAATTTAAGAGTAAATTACTTGATGCATTTTAATCATGGCTACGAGTACTAGGCCGTTTCCAAAGCTTAGATACTTATTAGTTACTATACCCACATACAGTTAGAAGCTTTAAATCTACTACAATATCATAGGATTTTCGAGTAAGTAAATAATATGAAACATAGGCTAAGGCTAAGTCTAGACTGAAACGCATATTCCAAACACGTCCCCATTCTGGTCACGCTCGTGACGCTCTGAGAGCCACTGTTTGTTTGTTATTGAAATATTTTGTATCTATCTAACATAACTTTGTCTATAAAGAATTTACATTTTAGTTCTGATTTATGTTGTAACTAGAGCTTTTAGTAAATAAAAAATATAATGTGTTTTTGGAGAAGCTAAGTGTACTTTTTCTTTTGTCTTTATGTGAAGCTTTCTATAGAATTAACTCTGACTAAAGATGGATAAAATATTACCGTAATAGACGTATAAATAAGGATTTCGCAGAAATTTTCTGTTATTTATACTGTAAGTTAGATTTAGCAAGTTAACAGGTTAGACTGTGTTAAAATTTCATAAGGTTTAATTACCAATTTGGGATTATTATCTATATACATATGTATAATAAAATCTAACTGTTTGGCATATTCCAAAATTAAGTAAAAAGGAAGTACTATATAGGTTTTGAATACATGGTTTTTGAGTACAAATTGCGGCAAAAACGAAGCATAAATGTACATATGTTTTTGATTTTGTTGACTCCGAAGTTTTTTTTTTCTATGCTCCGACAGCTTATAGACTTGAATATTTAATATTAATTTCAATTAGATAACCTCAAGCGATCTTGAGAAAAATACTCTTGACAGACTGACAGACAGACATACAGATAGACACACAGACAACAAAGTAATCCTATAAAGGTTGCGTTTTTTCCTAAAGAAGTACGGAACAATATAAACATATTATATTATTAAAAAGTTAAATTTTATTAAATCAATATTAAATTGAATTATCGCAAGCTTAAATAAATAATTTTTAATATTATAATGGTCAAACGACGTATCAAGACTGTAAGCATGATTATATATGTGCCTACCTATATAAAACACTCCTAAGGGTGTTTTCTTTCAATGGAGTTCCGATAAAGCGGAAACTGTATTGAAACGCTTCCAGCCAGACCGACATTTATGAATATTATTTTTATATTAAAGAAGAAAATACGATTCAGTTTTGTGAAAAAATATGGTCGATAAAACTCGGAGCTAACAAAGAGAGTAGCAATTTAAATTTTCTTTAGAGCGATCTCAGCGTATGACTGTAAACGACTACGGTCATGAGTTCGATTCCTGCTGGAGGAGAATTAATTATTTTCATTCTTTCACGTTGTTCTTTCTGTTAAAAGTCTAAAACTATTAAACTACGCAAATATCAAGTGCCTATGCATGCAAGCAACGTCGAATACCTATCAATGGTGTCAACAGCTCCGTCTTTAGCACAAGGGGCCTGTCCTCAGAGGCCCATCCTAACGGGGCCCCCGTATGCCTTATACGTATCGCTCATAAGAAACTGTAACATAATCTGTTATTATGTGTTTTACATATCAACTAGGCTCCAAGTTCACATATGTCCAATGGTCTTGTATGCTCATCAATCTCTGGACTTAAGTTCATATCCTCGACATAAAATATTTGTGATTTTATGTTTTATATATAATACTTATGTTTACATATAAATATATTTAAAATAATGATAGTAAAATGAAAGCTTACATAAGCCAATAACCATCACAATTAAAAATAGAAAAAACAAATATGCATTAGACGGAGAGATATATATATATATATATATATATATATATATATATATATATATATATATATATATATATATATATATATATATATATATATATATATATATATATATATATATATAGGTAATTTATAAGATCCTCATACACTTTGCATTTCATTTCAATAAGTTATAGTTATAGTAATAAGTAAGACAGTAAAAAAGACTGAATTTCTATAGTAAATTTATATTTCCTTCAAAGAGGTCTAAAGTCCACAACAATGGTATAAAGGCCATTGTTGTAGACTTTGGACCAACTGTGACCCACAGACTTGTCAACTGTGTTTTTCTGGCACAAGCTTCACAAGCACATAGTTCAACGTAGAGTTTCATCACTCACCATCCTATACGTTGAATTTGGGAGAAAACTAGAGAACGTAGAGTCTTAACGCTAGATGCCTAAAAAACCTAGCAGATTTTGTCCTGTGTGAAAACTGTAAATTATTTCCATAATTTGGATCTAGATTGATATTTCGAAATCTAAGAGACAACTTGTTATACATTTCTATAAAGCAAATATCTAAACTACACTCTATAGCGAAACGTGCTTGTTTAAAGGATATATGAATAATTCATGCCACGATATTGCCGGTCTGTCATCACACTGTCTTATATTATATAGAGATGCTGTGCATATCTTTTATTCGCTTTAAAATTTGCTTTTTTTATTGATTTTGATTTTGACATTTACGAAGAGATTTTATATTTTTTTTATTTAGATCTGTCTAATCTATATATATATATATATATATATATATATATATATATATATATATATATATATATATAAATATATATATATATATATATATATATATATATATATATATATATATATATATATATATATATATATATATATATATATATATATATATATATATATATATATATATATATATATATATATATATATATATATATATATATATATATATATATATATATATATATGTATATATATATATATATATATATATATATATATATATATATATATATATATATATATATATATATATATATATATATATGTATACTCGTATATCTATTTATTTCTATTATTATGGTATTTTTTTTCTAGATTTTTAGCTATGCTTATTTTTACTTAATTTTCTTCTGTTATATAAATTATTTCAAAAGTAATACGTTCAATTATAATGTTATTTATTTGTTATGATTTTTTTTGTTCCTTCTCCGCTATCTCTCATATTTTTATACGTCAGATAGAGAATGGAAAATGTAGAGTTTTTTTTATTACGCCTAAATATATTATGACTCTGGTAGATACAGGAATCCACTTACAAAAATTGTTTACAAGACCATGTCAATAGAAAAGATATATATTGATCAATATTTCCAAACAAATTACACTATGATAAAGTAAATAATCTTAATTTCTTATAAGAAAGCTTAGCTTAAAATATATTATAATAAAATTAATATACAAACGCTCTGCCAATAAGCCAAAGCACTCTCCGCATCGCAGTCTCTATATTTGGACGGATGGTGAAAAGCGGAGAGTCGACACTGGGTCATATTTAAAGCAATTTTTTTTTCAATAAACAATTCTGGGTCGAATAACAAGTGTATACATATCTAGGCGTCTCGAGGCAAGACGCCTCGTGTTCGTGACGAGTCGGTTTTCTTTGATATATATAAATTTATTATTACTGTCTATCGTTGTCTATTATTTCAATTGGTACTTTGTTTTAGAACTGTTATTTCGCCTTCATACCGTATACAGTATTTGACAATTTTTATTAAAAAAAAAATATTATGTTTGTATTTTTGACAAAATCGAGGCATCAGAACTGTGTTTGATTGTGAACGACGGTTGGGGGTTCGATTCTCGTTCTGGTGCCAAGACAAAGCGCGAATTTAGTTCTGCCCCTCCACTCTTGTCAAGGAAGTGTCTTTGCACTATGTTCTCTTTACTTCCACCATGAAGTAGTACTCTATATATAATGACTTGATTGTGTTGAAAATATTCAAGATTGAAATTATAGTTTAATTGTTCAAATTTAATTATTAAATATTTGCATTAAAATAAATTATAATTAATATAATTATTATCGTTATAACTCAATTGTAAATCATTAATAAGTAAAACTTAATTTGTAGTAATGTGACATTCTTTATGACATTCAGTTTGATTATTGAACGGAACTGTCAGTTGTTACAGATGTAAAATTTATTGTTTTCAATCATAAGAAAATGACTGAATTCTGTAAAATCCACAGTTCTTTATTAACTATAGTATGAGAATAAACCAACCGAAACTCTGGCTTATCATCGGCATATATTGTTAAGAAACTCCATTCTTCATTTTAATACTTCTCGGAATTGATCCTACGACCAGTCTCCAAACAGACACTGCCTCACCATGTCATCATAGCATCGTCCAAAACAATATTATATTATTTAAGTCGATTTCCGCTAGAATTGCTGTACAAAAAATCAAAAAAGGCTGGCATTCAATGTGGCATTTCGTTGGCATTGAAGTTATTAAAAATGTGAAAAGACGACGTTTAGTACAAAATGTAAAAAGTTAATTAAGTTCCGGAATTCAAATATAGTTATTCTTTTCGCTTTTCAATTCTCACTTTTAATTAATTTTCTACTAAAAGAGGTTTAATTTCATAGGAGGATTTGCTTTATTTCTTTTGTATTGCAGATAGAGGTTCTTTGTAGGAAAAATTTTTCTTTATAACATTATTCTATTACTTATCTATGGGTTATTTATAAAATAATTAAAATTTGCGATACTTTAAAGTATATTCGATTTTGATAATGGTGTAGCTAAAGCTGTTGGAACACCAATTTGTTTTATCACTATATCTTAACCCTCCACGCCAATTACTCATAAACAAAACCTCCATAGTTGAAGATGTCTATGGTAGAAAGGAACCACTTCCCGTCACATGACAGGTACTCCTGTCTTTTTGACATAAAAATAAACGTTTATATTTAAAATATTGCAAATACATATGCTTTGGACACATGTACGTTTTTATCTTTTCCGGTCACTTAGATTTTGATCTGGACGGCGGAACTCAACGCTGCACAATAGGAGATTTCTGCATCTGGATCTAAAAAAAAATTAAATACATGCACCAATTATAAACGCATGCACGCCTTAATATGTATATAAGAAATATGCTAACATTGCTAGCATGTCATATTGGTCCATATTAGTATAGTAGGAACTCATCGGACTATAAATACGACGATTGTAGATTCGATTCCTACAAGGCTGAATGAATTATTTTCATTTAGCCTGTTTTGATAAAACGGAGTGTCCTTTCTTATTTAGGACCTTGATGCGGGATAAAGCGTGAAATAGTGGTGTTTTTTTTGCTTCACGCTGTATCCCGTATATAGCAGGGTAGGCAGATGGAACGTATTGTTACAGTTCGTGCCCCACTTTCCACCGGCGGAACTTAACGCCGCGCTTTCACCTTGTTACCAGAGCGAAGGAACAGGAACATAATGCATTCTCCCCGAATGGGAATCGAACCCACTAACAGACGCGCCTCTGCGCTACCACCTATGTATATAAATTAATTAAATCAGCTTCAAGTTAACATTAACAAAAACAGATAAAAGTTTCAAATTCACTTTATAACGCGACGTGAAAGAAATCTCTCCCCTAGTATTCAAAACATTTAATTAACACGAACCCTTTGTTATTCAAGTTATTCAAGGAATTTAGCGACTAATTACATAGCGCCTAGGCTTAGGCCTCTCTACCCTATCTGCATACAAAGGATGACCTTACATTTTCAATTTTGAAAAGATATTTTTTAATTGCAGAGCACATTCGTTTCGTTCTCAATAAAAATGTATAGAAAAAAAAGTGATATGTGAGACTGTTGTATTCTAATTGTATAATACTAGTAGCTGCTCGCAATTTTGTTGCCTGACTCTTGCCATTCTTGCCATTAGCACCCGTTGTCAATGAAATTAGCAGCGGATACACAAAGGGACAGGAGTCAAAATACAGATATCTACCTTCTTAATAAATTTTGAATTAAGAACTCACACTCATTGTAATGACAGTCAAACGGCAGTCCAACTGTGCAACGCCCACAATTTTTGAAACATACTCGTATTTTCGACAACAAACAAACTAACTAACGGCTGGCGTATCCCAGGAACAGCCGTAAGGGAACTTCCAATAAATATATAATTCTAAATATAAAATTTTAATGTATTATTAAAATAATGTAATTCATTGTAACTGCCATTAGATTTATTTCAGAAAAATATTTATTTTTTTATTTTTACACATATATATATTATTATTTTATTATATATATATATATATATATATATATATATATATATATATATATATATATATATATATATATATATATATATATATGTGTAACAATAATTTATACAATAATTTTGACATTTTATGAGGTTACGCTTATCAAGGTCTTTACTTTATAAGGTGATAAATTATACAATAGCACTAGACACTTGCCAGCCGTGGGGATGCCTTATCTACGACGTGGCTGTTAACTTTATGACACCTTGAATAAACTTCCACTAGATAGTTTAAATGTGATTTATATATCACGACGAATAAAAAAATTAACGGTTCTGAGTTCTTTCTCACATTCCAATTTTATAAATCACGACATGTGATTTAGTGGACACTGGAGCGTATGACTGTATGGACGGTGCTTGTGGGTTCGATTCCCACTTGAAAGATTGAATTGCTTCCATTTTCTCGATATGGTAAGAAGATGAACGCAGCGTTGAGTTCCGCCACCATACACATATCTCGTAAATTGACCGGAATTTAGGGAAAAGAGTGTCTTAACAGCTTTCCTTTAGGTGCTATTTGTGGGATAGTCCAGCTGAAAAAAAAACGACTTTAGCGCTACATGTTATTTTGTATATTAACGAAACAATAAGTTAATAATATCCAATCATCATTCCCTTTGTGCTGATGTAAAATAATATTCCAGTGAAAGCAGAGTATCAGAGCTACCTACCTAAGTTACTATATACAGAGTAAAAGGGAAGTAACCCGCCACTCACTCACGGAAGTGCTCGGTGGGCAATATCCGGACGTCGCTCAGAGCGCCGCAACTAATATAAGCTATTATCTAGCAAATTGTTACACATGGTGCTCTGGCGTTCGCTCATTTAATTAGTTTCAGGGCGAAGTTATGCTGACTTTGCGAATTGGTCGGAGCGGTTCAGTTATTTGATATGTTATAGCCTATACTCGTAAGTTACATATCATAGCCGTTACGGTAAATTCTAATAAGAATTTTTGTAGCAGTAGCTTAGATGGAGTTCAGATTTATAGCTGGTTTGGTACTGGTGGTATGAGAATCGCCAAATAAAGTGTGTGAAGAAATTAGTCTTTGGTTTTATTTAAAAAAAAAATAGTTTATTATGTTGTCTTTAAAGTATTATACCACATTAAGTTATAAAATATGTTTTTAGAAAACGTTATCTATGGTTATAGCAAGTAGTAAGACTGTTTTTTTTTATTTCTATTAAATTAACCTTGCTATTTTACGTACAATTTAAACGAGTTAATTGTTTAATTAATGTAAATCAATTTTTTTTTAAATTATACATTACAATGAATTTTTTTCTTCTTTTGAGTGTTCTTAATTTTTTTATTAATAGCCATAATAATAAATGTTTGTATAGAAATATAAACATATAATATATTTAAACTTCTCCCTTTATCCTACTTTTAAACCATCTTAAAGGAATAAATTTTATAATTATGGTAAAATTTTCTTACCCTATATATATCTATAAACAACTTTCTGACTTCATATTTATAGGTCAAATAGTCATATATTTATATATATTTATTTATTTTATTTATTTAGGTTCAGGCTGTATCCCGCATGTATCAGGGTAGGCAGAGGGGAAACGTAGGTTGAAGGAACCTAGTGTTAAGACACTCCGTTCCCCACTTTGCGCCTTTCGAGGCATTGCGTGTTGAGTGGCGGAACTCAACGCCGCACTTTGCCTTGTTGCCAGAGCGAAGAAAATGAAAATAATTCATTCTCCCCGAGTGAGAATCGAACCCACGCACCGTCACGTATACAGGTAGACGTGGTGCCTCTGCTTTACGATAATCCTCATTAATTAAACTATATATTTATAATACTACTAAATTAAAATCCAATGGTACAATTTTTCACTGCTAATCTACAAAAAAAGCTCTAAAATATATCGTTGAATACATCACGTCCCAAGGACTGCAGACGGCTCTCAGTATAAATAGTCCGTGAAATAAGGCGTGTGATGACAAAACGATGGTCTCGATGCACGCGCATGCGCATGCCGCAGCTAATCCCCGCTTTCCTGCTGATTTCGTGTGTCATTGACTGATATTTCGTCGCAAATTAAAATAACCGTTCTCTTATATATAGGTATTAGGTAGGCATATATAGGTATTAGATAAATATAGGTATAAGTGTAGGTATATATAGGTATAGATATAGGTATGTTTATTAATCCCGTTGTGGATTATTATTGATTTATTTTGTTTTTGTTGTTTTTGTTTTACTCAATTTGTACTAGAAATAGACATATTGGTTGGAAATATTTTTTTATTATATTTCAAACTGAGTACTATTGTTTTTTAATTTTTTTATTTAATTCTCTATGACTCGCTTGGACCATACATTTTTTACCTTATTATTAACCCAATTAGTAGAACACAGATAAAATATTTAATATAACATATGTTTTTTAAATAATACCTTCATCGTATTTACATATGTTTTTTTAATAGATTGCTTATAGCTATGTATAAATATTATAGAGCTATATCAAAATATACTGATAACTTATGAGACTGTATTTATAAAAATAATTGATTCCCGTAAAGTACCTAGTGAATGGAGGCACAAGTTCCTTTCATTTCCTGAAGCAAAACATGAATTATAACTTTTAATGTAGAATTTTGAACTATTACTATTTTTAACAGAAAAAATTCAAGTTACATTTGCGGGATGGTAAAAATATATCAGAATTTGCTTGAGAAAATTTATTTGGATATTGTTTAAAATATTTTTTAACAATTTATATGCTGTTGATAGACGAACAGATAGGCAGACAGACAGACGGTAACAAAGTTATCCTATAAGGGTCCTTCTAAGGTTATCATTACCTCGAGTGGGAATCGTATCCGCAAACAACGCATGAACAGTTTGCTATTGTTCCACCGAGCTACGACGGCGACTGCGGCTTTATTTGCAAAATTTGGTTTCTATTTATATTCTAACTGTTGTATCCAGATTTATTAGATGCCGGGGTCGTGTTCCAGACGTGTACGCATTTATTTACATTGTAGAACAAAACGATTTGCAATTTTACTTATATATGAGCTGTTTTGATGACAGGTATATGAAATTACTACGGAAATCCAGCTTCACGCTGCATCCTGCATAATGAAGGATAGATAGAGGAAAACGCAGTGTTAAGACACTCCGTTCACCGCCTTCTGCCCAATTTTTGAGACACTACATGTTGAATGGCAGAACTCAATTCTGTGGTTTGCATTACCAACCGAGGAAAGGATATATTTTATCCCCATTCATGAGAATCAAACTTGCAAACGTCGCGCTTATAGTCAGATGCTGTGCCGCTGTGCCACGGCAGATGGATGAAAAAATATTTTTTTAGTAAAAATGTCTATAGACGTTTTAGATAGGAGCATGCACATTTTTTAATAATCAAAAATTGTATACAACCGATTGTATGTAAGCGCATTCGAAGCTTCATCGATAAGTAAATTTTTTAATATTACAATTAGTTTAAAAGTTCAAAATAGAGCTTTAACTTCTGTCTGCAGGCCTCTAGTATCTACTCTATAGAAAGCAAGAAATAGGTGAAAAAAAACCAAGCAAATCAGCGTTAAAAAAGCTAACTTCACAAATCGATTTTCGAAAATCGAAAAGGATACAAAATTTATTACACACATTCGCATCTTCAACTCTACAATGTGTTATAGAATGGGAATAAATCTGCGCCAGGTCATCGCTTGTACGACTTGGAGAGATCATTGATTTGACAGCCCCTTGCTTTATGTCGTACAAACATTGGTATACACTTATGTATAGTAAATGTGAATCTAAACCCCTTTAGTTTAGAGCTTATTTTGAATTTTCCAACGGCAAAGTTGAGCTTGTCGTCGGTACCTTTATATTTTGATATAGACGTTCGGCACTTAGAACGCCTTTGATGAATTAACTTGTCGGATACTCAGATCTTGTTACCTCACAGGTACGAGAATGTATTAATTTAATATACGATCATGTGTAGTAACTTGTACTGCCCATCTTGAAGTTGTGTTCAAAATGCAGAATATCGGTCAAGTGCGAGTAGTAATCGTGAACCAAGGGTTCCGCAACTATTTTATGATTGTAGGTATTCCGCTGAGGAAAATGCTATTAATAAAAAATCACAAACTTATAATGTGCGGTTGTATTCACTTATTTTGTATGGAATGAACTACAAATATAAGTTTGTAATTATTCATCAACTTTGATATTTTCCTCTTTATATATACTGTAGTCCGTAAATTCTCACTTTTTGTCAATTTTCATAAGTATATGTATAGTAGGTTAATGAAGTATAACTAATAAGAGTCGACAAGCTTACATTTGCGGTCGTATGCACTAATTTTGTATGAAATGAAGTACAGTATAAGTTTAATAATAGCAAGTGTAATGGTTTTTTCCCATATATATCCCATATCTATAAATTTTTATATCTATACGTTTTTCCCTTTTGAGGTACGGAACACTAAAAGACATAATGCTCAAAACTGCCGTATTTAGTTATTTTTTTTAGTCCTAGTAGATTAAGTAAAGCTAACCTAGAGTCAAAGCACTTCATATGAATGCCACACTGCATTTTGTTGTACTAGAACAGGGCAGTTAAAATAAAATTAAGCGGTATAATTTAAATATTATAATTATTCCCCCGAGTGGGGATCGAACCGACAACTGCGACTTTTACATTCAGATGCCGTTCATTGCACTATCTTAGTGCATTTAGTGGATAGTGGATTTAAAACACATATGAAATATTTAATTAGCGTATTAAATGTAAAAATATTAATATTGAAATTTACCGATGCATATATAATTTGGCTCGTTTCTTTAATTTA
The DNA here is from genome assembly GCA_037127375.1 of Dione juno. Taxonomy (NCBI): domain Eukaryota; kingdom Metazoa; phylum Arthropoda; class Insecta; order Lepidoptera; family Nymphalidae; genus Dione; species Dione juno. Next base: position 734,328 of record JAXRJS010000050.1, read on the forward strand.
CATCAAAAGAAATGTTAAATTTGTCCTTACGTTTACACATCGGGTGATTACTTTGAACTGCGACCTACTTACGTGCTCAACACAGATGTTTTTTGTAGAATTCGATACTTTCAGATTATTTAAAAGGCGGAAATGGGAAATTGGAATGCTGCTTCTTTAATCAATCCATATATATATATATATATATATATATATATATATATATATATATATATATATATATATATATGTATATATATATATATATATATATATATATATATATATATATATATATATATATATATATATATATATATATATATATATATATATATATATATAATATATATATATATATATATATAAATATCTGGAATCGCTGAAAAGTTTTTTATGAAACTTTCCCTAATAGCTAGAATAGGCTATGGAGCAAAAGTAAGACTAATTTTTATACCGGAAGTCTGCGCTTTTTACCGAAAAGAAGAAGAACTTTCTGCGCACACCAAATATGGTATATAAAATGTTTTGCAGACAAAATTAACCAAAAGGGAAAAAAAAATCTTAGAAAACATCTATTAAGGAAGCGAAGCAGCGATCGAGTCGCTAGTATATTAATATACATACATACATATAATAGAATTGGTACATAATAAATATATACATAGTTTAATTTTTTCCCTATATTCAGTATTTGGCATATATTTAGAGTCTATTCTAAGGCATGTAGAGTTTAAATTTACATCGAAATCATTATTATTCAGAAAAAACAAACAACGCACAAGCGAAACCATTAAACGAAGAAGTCTTGCAGAAGAAGTCACTAAGAGCTAGTGTCTCAAAATTCCTAAAGGTACGAAATAAAACAAGAATTTACGCTAAACCAAAAAAAAAACCAAGAAATGACTGTTACTCCAGTGGAAATTCACAACAGTATGGTTGTTGAGCCATTCAACAAGATGTTTAAGAAGTTTCGATGTTTTCAAAGGTTTTTTTTGGTGTATTTCGGTCACACCTTCGCACTGGCGCGTCGCCAGCGGCGGCGTATAGCGGACTAATAGCCAATTATTGTCGGTTAAATACAGCTGTTGAAGTTTCGTTTAGAGCATTGCTTGTTGCTTTGCTCTTAAGTGTTATTGTTGCTTGATGATATTATACGTATTGTACAAGTATCGTTTAGTATTGAAGTTAAGAGTTAATTTATATGTGGTTGAAGGAGGTATAATAGCGAAATCTCAGTCGACAGTTTGCGAAGAGCTCTCTCAGCGTGTCTAGAACTATTATCAATTAATTTATAGAATGTACTTCGAAGGTGGCATTAGTAGGATCGTTTGAAGTTATGTTAGCAGCTCGAATAGTAGAGCTGGAGCCTGGAACTACACCTGGCCTAGAATAGAATTTGACTGTAGCGGGATATTTCTCATGCATAAATATTATAAATGTATTAGAATTGTAACTCACAAATGTCAAAACTCTTATTTAAGAAAATTACTTCACGCTGTATCCCGCGGGAACCATAGAAACCGTGGGAACCTAGTGTTAAGACACTCCGCTCCCCGCGCTCTCTCTTTTAAGGCATTGTGTGTTGAGTGGCGGAACTCAATACCGCGCTATGCCTTGTTGCCAGAGCGAAGATAATGAAAATCATTCATTCTCCCCGAGTGGGAATCGAACCCACAAACCGTCGCGTTTACAGGTAGAGGCTGACACCACGACGGTCCTCCTTTATGACAAACCTTTATGACAAACAAATTATCTTTTATATAAACAAAAAAGAAAAACTTTTTTACACACCAGTAGTTGTGATCGTTATTTTCAATCCCACTCAATCTTATATATATATGTAAATAAATCATATCTCAACCTACACAACGTACCAACAGACCGTAATAACTCATGGCTTTCTCCGTTTTCCTTTGCTCACAGTTTCCAATACTAATCCTATGACGGGTATATTCGAACAGTGTCTATGTCTATTGCTAAACAAACGATTGTAATGATTGTAGCAGCTATCGTGCCATCGGAGCGTCAGTGTGTCGGTCCGTGTCAACAGTGCCGTGCTCGGAGGCATTTAGCCGCCAGCTGTAACGAACATTTGGCTTTTGCAGCATACGACCGACATAGAGCGGGGATTTGTAAAGAAACCTTCATGATATCACATTGAATATTAGTCTATTTGATTATTAGCGAGATGATGATGACGCGGTACGTGTGTACGCGGTGTGCAACAGTTGTGGGTTTGATTCCCGCTCGAGGAAATGAATTATTTCATTTTGTTTTGGTAGAAGACAAAGAGCGAAGACAAAGTCTGCCACTGAACACGCTATGTTGTCAAAGTAAGGCAAGGTCTAACCTTTGTCCATGCTGAAAAGGCGTGAATCTATTTTTTTTGTCATTTAGACTTTTACTAGGACTTTCAAAATGCCAGTACGGTCAGTCTGAGGTGAAGGTACTACTAGAACGGGAAATAGTGTTGACAAGAGAATGTTTAAGATATATTATAATCTAGATATATTTAACTTTATCCTACTCTGCTATAAAAAAATTTATGACACCGTTTATGCTTATCCTTTTGATTTTAGCCTAGGATCAGCCTGAAGAACATGTCTCAATGTATAGGTAGTACAAAATATATATTTTTTTTTAATATATATGCAAATTCTTTATCATCACATACTCCAGCATCTCGAGACTATGGGTAGAGAACCAGTGATGTATAACTCCTGTCTCCACTATCTCTACTAATATCTTACCAGGTTGTACATATATACAAGCTTTGAAGTATTTCTCTTAAGGTCTTCCTGTTCTATGACAGTTACGTGCCTCGATCTCGTTAGAGCAGTGCTTTGTTCATTATGCACCAGGACGGACGGTCAACGTCATAATTATCGTTTGTCAGACACACAGTCACATTGTGATGTTATTACATTTGTTTGAGAGCTTTTGGTTTTGTAAAATAGAATTTTGAGTCCTATTATGAAATTTTATCTTTCGTAGTGTCGTAGCGGTAGTGTCTGACTGGAAAGACGATAGTTCTGTGTTCGATTCCCACTTGGGGAAATGTATTATTTAATTTTCTCGCTCTGGTCAGAGGATTGAGCGGCGTTAAGTTGCGCAACTTAACATAGAGGCACTGTTTGTTAAAAATATAGTTGAATATGCGTGACATAGTGAGACAACGTCTGATATTTTTTTAAATTGATTAATTTATTATCATTTATTAACATTCGCAGCACATTATTACTATACTTATTATATTAGACATTTTGAGCAAGAAAATCTCATGAATGTTGTATTTAGAAACCTTGGATATCTCATTAGGTTAGCCTGTGTGAATTTCATTTCAACTAAGAGGAATAATAATTTTTGACTTATTTCTATTTCGTTGCTTTAATAGAGAAAATGTGGCGTGCAATTTTGCCATTTAACATTATATTATATAAATTAGGTTGTAAATATTAAAGCTGTAAATATTATACATTTCAAATGTTATTAAAAATAAGCAGTGTTCGAAAATCGATGGATAGATACAAGTGAAGCAAACAAGTGTTTTATAAAGAAAATGAACGTTAAAAGAAAAATTGTTTTTCCAGTTTAACCAAAGAGCAATCAATGTGTGTAATAAATATGCATCCCAAGGATCTCCACGACGTCCGGTCCGGCACTACCCGCATCCAGTTCGAAGTTTCTGGATGCGGGTAGTCCAGCTTGACCAGCTCGTCGATCTACCTAGTAAAAGGTATGCCCACTGACCGTCATCCAGCTCCTGGCAGCCACTTTTTATTTAAAGCTGATGTGGATTTTATTGTAATAGATATTTATAAACATTTTAAGGTTTAATTTCAAAAATACGTGGAAGGAAAACATCTTTCCATATATATATATAAAAAGTGTAGGATATTGTGTAAAAATAGGCTTGACGCTTTAACTCCTATCTAGCAAGATAGATAGGCAAAGAGAACCTAGTGTTAAAACACTCCGTTAAAAACTTCCCAATTTTCGAAACAGTGCATGTAATGTGGATCTCATCGCCGCGCTTCATCTACCAGAATTGGTACATGAAAATAATTTAAATATTACCATTCCCTCAAGTAAGCATCGAACTTACTACCGTCGCGTTTACAGTCCAACGTCATCCCACTGCACCACGACGGCCTCAACTAAGAAAATTCTATAACACTATTTAACATGCCATTTCTATCTTCTCATCCAATATAACTTTTTTGCATCCCTCTAAGAGTATGTATGTACGGAACCAAATGTGGAGTGTGACGTTTCAAGATTCCAGCCGGGAATCGATCCCATGAGCATTATCACAAAAACTGGTGACTGCTCCGATACAGCCTCTTTAGATTGCAAGTGATATTTCTTGACAGATAATATATACGTTGAGGGATAACATTAAATAAACAGTTATAATTAATAGTTTTAGTGACTTGACTTGTGACTGACAAAGAACTTTTTTTATTGCTTTAAACACGAATTAAGTGATTATTTATTCCGTTACCCATTTTGAATGATGATGTGTAATTTAAATAATTCAATCTTTCTATTGAAAATTGAACTCAGAACCGTCGATGGTCGATGACGTCCCTACGACCTCTCTGGGAAACGGACGGAGAGTGGGCAACGGAGTGTCTTTACTTAAGTTCTCTCTGCATACCCTGCTATAAGAGGGAAAAAGTGAGGTGTGAGGCTCCATTATCTTTTGTTTTCAATGTATATGATATATATTTTTGATGTACGGGTTCTATACAACAAATAAATCCACAATATAAAAAAGGATGTCAAAAAACGGCGTTTAATTCCGCCACTTAACGCGCAATGTTTTGAAAATTGGGTGGAAAATGGGGAACGTCCCCCTTAATACAGCGAGAGTCTTAAAAAATATTTTATGCAAATATTTTTTAAGACTCTCGCTGTATACAGAGTTAAATATATAGCTACAGCTTTTTCAAAAACAATAAATCAAGCTCAATCACATATATTCTTAGGAATAGAAATGGAAGCTCGCGTGAGCTTTCTATATAGGTATTTATAGCAGGAATCGCATAAAATTATAACTTTATCTCGTCCACAAATAACATATAAGGGACTTGAGGCGTCAAAGATGACTTTTATATTTAATTGATAGTTCAGAACTGCAGTTTTTAATGCATTAATGTATATAAAAACTAAATTTTCCAGCACTTGTCAGCGATTTATTACATTTCGATTGGAAATTTATTGGCTCAATGATTTTGTAACCTAATTGGGATTTAAACTAAATCGGCATAACTGATGGTAGCAGGTTTAAATATTTATATGTTTGTATGTGGAAAACGTTTATTTTTATTACAGATAGGCTGTTTTTAATATTGTGAAATTATAAAATATAAAAACTTACTTACTTACTTATATATTAATTAAAAATATAACTGGTACTTGTATACTAATTTTAAGTAATTGTAATGTTAAAACTATATGAAAAAAATACATGGAATTAAATCTGCTACCTGCTCATAAGAGAATAAAGTTCTGTAGTGAAATAAAAATTTCGATACGTGCTAGTCGTCTATCGTCATTAGTAATTTAAAATTATCCTCCATTATATTTTGAAAGAAAAGAAACTTGATTTCTGTATACCAGTTATCTAAATCGTATAGCTTTCTAAATCGTAATTTCACTGAATGTTTGTTTGAACATTATTTAATGAATCCTTAAATTTGAAGACACTGTGGCCACTCAACATGCATCGTCTTTAATACAAGTGTAACAAAAGTGGAGGACGGAGAGTCTTATATTAGTATCTCTCTGCCTACCTTATGTGGGATATAGCCTAGCCTAGCACATTAAGATGAAAATCTCAAAAATTCCACAGCCTAATGTAGAATTGGTTGACAAATAAATTAAAAACTTATGTAAATCTTTTGTTTCATAAATTAATATTTGTATTGTTTTAAATTCTTAAATTTATACGTTCAAATTTAATTTGCGCCAAGTAAAGTCACATACGAATGTAAGTCAATTAAATAATATATACATATATATGGATAGCATGTTGATACCTTTATTTCATCGGAACCAGGCGGCAATACAGAAAGGTAAGAACAGCATTCAGTTGATGTTACTCGATCCGTGGAACGCAACTACTGTGTTTATATAAGGCTTTATTATATATAGACATGTTGCAGGCAAAAAGAAAAATTTGTAAAGGAAATTAACAATGTTGCTAGTTTTTCTAATCTATTATTGGTATTTTGTAGCTAGGCTACGATGGCACTACGCTAGCACTACGCTAGAGCGCAGTGTTTAGACACTGTATGGTTATCCGCCAATATAAGAAACATTGCTTGTTGAAAATAGCCTATATAGGCACTTTGAGGAACAAAAGTTTAATAGAAACAAAAGTTAAGTTAAATAACTTATTATTCAATTGTAAATACTATTTAAAAATCGTTAAGCTTTTATTTCTTTGCTTCATCTAAATATGAAGTGAGTTTAACTTGTAAAGTACTACAACTATAATAATCTATATAAAACACACACACACACACACACACACACACACACACATATATACAACTAAACAGAATTTTTCTCACATTCTTATGGAATGGATTCTCTTTTACAATTTCAGACTTATAATTATTTATTCAGTTATGGCATTCTTATTGAGACTACTATGGAAACACGCGATACTTGATTGTTAATTATTAAAGTAGATAATTTAATTTGCATTATTTCCAAATATACAACTTTCACGCTGTATCCTGCATACAGGGTAGACAAGAGTAACATATTGAAAGTCATTCCGTTCTTTGCTTTCCATCCCAGGTCAAGCCAATATGTGTAGAGAGGCGGAACTCAACGTCATACTTTGTCTTACCTCTTGTATAAATTAATATGGATAGAGTAAATTTATTTCTTTTTCTTTTTTTTTCTTTTTCACGCCGTATCCCGCACACAGCAGAGTATGCAGAAGGAACCGTAGGTAGAAGGAACCTAGTGTTACGACACTACGTTCTCCGCTTTCCGCCTTTCAAGGCATTGGGTGTTGAGTCGCAGAACTCAACGCCGCGCTTTTCGCCTTGTAACCAGAGCGAAGAAAATTAATGTAATTCATTCTTCCCGAGTAGGAATCGAACCCATAAACTCTGACTCGCCACGACGGTCCTCACCACTAAGTTAATTTGGCTCTTTGCATATTCTAAATAGCAGACTATATAATAAAAATATTTCATAAAACATATGACAAAAGAAATACTTTAGATAGAATAGTAAAATATTTAACTATACTATTACAGTATAGTTAAATAGCTACAGTAAAGAAAGTACAGTAGTCAATAGTGGAATTGGCATAGAAGGAGACGTCGGTGAGTAATTGTTGTATAAACGGACCCGACTCTGGCGTTTTTATAGTTATCGTCTCAACGCCTTATACGACGTTATTTGTGCAATCGTACAGAGTAAGCTGTCAAAGATTGTAATATTTTTGGTTTTCTTCCTTAAATTCAGACCATAAAGTGAATATGCCTGTTTACTTTGTGTAGAGTACAATGTAGAGCTCTTAGATATAGAGATACTGCAGCTTCAGGGTGGAGAGAGTGAACCTAGTGTCAAGACACTTCGTTTGCAACTTTTTAACCAATTTTTGGAACATTGCACGTTGATCGGCCGAACTCACCACCACGCTTATTATATTGCTATGATATAGTATTCAATTTAATATTATTTCTGTTGAGTAAAATTATACATTTAGTAAAGTCTCTGTTTCTTCATTAACCTTTCATATTCACAATTTAATTGTGATGCAATTTTATTCTCGTTGCCACATTAATTTTACTATCACAAATCCAGTGATATATCACTATGCTGTTTATTTATTGCCATTAAGTAACAACGTAGCGGATAATGAAATTATAAAGCTCAGATCAGACCAAGAGATTGCATCCAATCAAACCTGAACTATGCCACACGCTTTACTCCAGACTCTATCACTGTTAACACTTTCCAAAAAATATGATTATTTATATATGGCTATCATCCATCTCATCTACTCTGTGACGAGCTCCATACAGAGGTAATAGCATCGATTAGCGAGCTGGACGCCAGTTTTTGCTACAGCCACATACGCTCCACGCTGTAATAATTATCCTATTACATCCGATCCACGGTTATTGGTCCAATTACATTGGTATGAATATTGCTATTTGTCTGGCTGTCTCGATTTGTAAGTGTGTGTACAGTTTTTGTTAGTTCAAAGGTAAATAGTTTATTTTTTGTTGTTTTGGTTAATTTGTAGAAAGAAAATGTGAAGTTTCTAGAAATAATATATTTAGTTGTTGTATTTGTTTCTTTATCACTCAGTTTCAAGGCCGTTGTGGTGCAGGGTCCAGGTGTAACCGGGGTAGGGTTGTGTGGAACCTCACGTAGATAATTTATTATTTTCCCTTTCCTCGTTCTCGTAACAAGACAAAACGCGGCGTTGAGTTCCGCCGAACAACACGACTTAGACTAGGTTGCCTCCGTCTACTCTATTATATGTGGTATACAGCGTGATTTTTATTTCATTATTATTATATACTTTAAGTAGAGCAACTCTCGTTTACTACGTTTGTGACGAAAAGGCAAAATATTGAATGATAAAAAATAGTATATTATAATCTTTTTGTCTTTTTTTATGTCTTTGTGTAGCTTTATAAATAAAACTAGCTAGGTAAGTACAGATCGTAGTTTGAAACCACTTTTCTTCTCCACTATTTAAGCTTACTAAAAAACTAAAAATAACAGTTTCCCTTGCCTCCGCATAGCAAAGTAGGTAAAGTGACACTCCGTTCTTCATAGACATTGCATTTGACACTAGAATTCAATGCAGCGTTTTTTTTTGTTACCAGAGCGAACAAACTATAATATTTCATTCCCCCAACTGGGAATCGAACCCATAAGCATAGCGTAGCTTCATTAAAAAGAATTTGAGTAGAAAACGAATCTACAGTCATTATGTGTACTGTTATACACTGTTCTACTGAACCACGATATCATTGTAAATGACCATTCTTAGATAAAACAAAAACAAATACAATTCTTAAGACCAGTGTATGACCGGTTCATTGTTGTTAATGAAATCTGTACCTCCTTTGTCGATTCAGGCGGCCTCTTGCCCGTAACTTGGCAACACTCTGCCTCTACACAAAGCGAATGTCAACGCACGCTGATATATACAATTGCGTGTTGTATTGCTTTGGTTGTAGACTTGCGACTTGGTCGTCCATAATTTGTGAGTTTATATATTCTTAATATCTATAGGTCCCTGGTTCGAATCCAGGTCGAAGGAATCTTTACCCAACCGGTGTCGCTGTCAAGGCCAATAGGGCTAACAGCATTAAGCTAACAACAACAAAAAAAAACTTAATATTTTGATGGTTTCATGATCTCTCGTATATAGTCTTAAGAGATCTCGCTAGTCGTTATTTTTCTGGATACACCCAGGGGACATATCCAGAGAATTTGTCCAGCTTCTAGTGGTGTACATGGTTTAATGATAATGTGGATAATGTGGTAAATATATTAAATAATATTTAATTGATAACTAAATGTTCAAAGATAATAAAAGCATCAGCTTTTAAGAAAATTTGATGACGAAATGTCAAATTTTCTTGACTTTACCTAGAACATGACAATAATATGCAATGAGAACACATTGTCAAAACTCTCCATTCTCCGCTTTTCTCCAGAATTATGAGAATCAACACCTAATGATATTTGATTGCTAAAAACACTACATATATGTTAATTTAATATATATCTTGTTCTTTAGCTACAATTACTTTATTGTCGCTTAACCATCAACACTATAAATCTTGATGAACTTAATAGGCCCATTAGAAGGCTAGCAATTGTGTCACTGAGCCTATGCTCCACTAGATGTATAGACATGTGTAAGTAAAAATTTAATCATTTAAAAGTCACTTGTAATATATCTGGGACTTAGAATAATTACCTAAGAGATTTTTTTTATTATAATATCAATTTCTTTTTAATTTGAATATGACAGCACCATATACTCTTGGCATTTACTTTTTTCTAACTTTTAACGTTATTTTATTTCCTTATTATCAATACTATTTTTTATTAATTGTTACATAGAACTGGGGCTATATCTTAGCGAGTATATACATAGATGGTTTTATTAGAAGCGTATATTAACATTTCACTTATTTATTATACAGGTATACACTATTAATATAACAATCTACAATAGGTAGGAGGGTAGGGTATGAGGGATGCAGTTCTAGGGTATAGCCATGACCGTTATGGTACAAGATTATATTTTTTAGTTTCAAACTCTATCCCACGTGCAAGATAGGTAGGACCTGGTATCAAGACACCTCGATCCCCATTCTCGAATCGATTTTTTGAATAATAAGATAATGAATTATTCTCATTTCTCCGTTCTGGTAAGAGAGAATTTTGCGTAGAGTTTCGCCACTCAACATTTAATGTTTCAAATTCAGAAGGTAAGTAGTGCACGGAGTGTGTTAACTCCTTTTTCTTTGTTTTGTTTGCCCATGTTGCCCCATGCGGGATATAGTATAAAACTGAAAAAAAAAACAGATACAATCAGTTCTAGCCATTTCTCGTTATCTCTTTAGATGTTAGTTAAGTGATCATCCTTAATTGAGCTCTTAGGAATGAAGTTGTTGCGCACACGCACTATTTCACTGTGTAGCAGATTTACATATCAAGAACAGGTCGTCGGCTACGTTTTTTTTTTTCAATTAATTAAAACTTTTACTTTCATTCAAAATACTTAATAAATGCTTTTATATTTATTTTGAGTTACGATTTCAAATAAAAGTTATTGTAATCATGAAAAATGTGATCGAATTATTGAACTTGTTTGTTTCACATGTCATATACATATATGGGTAAGTAACTAACCTAACCTAACCGCGACTTAAGTGTCATCAGCCAGGACATGATTTCCTTACAATCGACAGGAAATCATTATTTTCAAATTGAAATATGAGCCCGCTTCACGATTATTCCCTCAAAGCGGTAAAGACGGAGGGAACCTAGTGTTAAGACGCTCCGTCCTCATCGCCTTTCGAGATACTATGTGTTGAGTGACGGAAGTTAAAACTGCGATTTTACATGTTACTAGATATAGAGCTTTTACATGTTACTAGATATGAAAATTATTTATTTGAATCCACACACGTTGCGTTTACGGACAGACGCTGTGCCACTGCGCTGCGACGACCTCTTTCACATCCTAAGCATTTAAATATTCTATATATTTGCATATTGAAGTTATTTTAAACAATTAATATTATTATTATATAAGGAAAATAATATAACAAAAATTTAAAATGTAGCTTAATTAAACAAATGGCTACTTGTGTTTTCATGACGCGCGTACTCATATCCTGTAATGTTTAAAATTGTACACGTTTCCAAATCTCTTTGTTTTTATTTTTTTTTACTAGTAAAGCAAACCAATTCAATTCAATTTAATTATTTTTTTTAATTTAACCAATTTTTTTACGAGCCTAACTGCCTGCTTACGTATATATTGTCTAAAGCCTCCCCACACTCCAGGATATTATACTACATACATGCTGGTACATTCGTACTATAAGTACAGTGCATGTAATAGCAGTCATTACGCAAATGTGAGAGAAACAATGCGACCTAGAGCCATTGTATCAAGGTCTGAACTCGGGCCTTGGAAGGAAGCGATTGAAAGATATATTGAAGTTAACAAATTTTACACTTTCTATTATTATTATATTCTTTATTACACTAAAATACATAAGAAATAAAAAGTTCACAACGGTGAAGAGATCTCTATAAGAGATCTCTTACAGACAACCTGCGGTGGTAGATTAGTGTCTAACAGCGGGTAAAATGAATACAAATATATATATATATATATATATATATATATATATATATATATATATATATATATATATATATATATATATATATATATATATATATATATATATATGGGCAATATATACATATTTATGAGATGAAGATGATGAACCACTATCTGAATTATTGTAGCTTCACGCCGTATCATGTACATAGTAGGTTAGGCAGAGGGAACAAGAGTTAAGACACTCTGTTCACCGCTTCCACCTTTCAAGACATTGTGTGTTTGGTGACGAAACTCAACGCCGCGGTTTGTCTTGTTAGAACTTGTCAGAACGAGGAAATGAAATAATAAATGTCCCTAAGTGGGAATCGAATTTACAACCGTCGCATTTACAGGCACGGCAACCTCATGCATACTAATATTTATATGTAAATTCTCGATTTACCTCTAGGTTAATACTGTATAGTATCAGTCACTAATTTAGTTAATCAATTTTAACGGCGACGAAATGTCATCCCTTTAAGTTCCTTCTGCCTAACCTGCTATATGCGGGATACAGCGTGAAGCTATTTCATATACGCATTATTTAATAATATTTATAAATGAACCTATCAGAACAATAAATTAAAACCCCCCTTTGAAGAGGGTCCTTTGGTAATTAAACAGTAGCTTCAATTTGACAGATCATAATTAACAATTAGACTGTTGCGGGTATTTAGCGTTATTTAGCTTACGTTTAATATTTAAATGGGGTTCAAATTGTTGAATGGACGTCTAACACCATTTAATTATAAGTTTGAATCCTGTGTGGAGTAAAATGTATATATATATATATATATATATATATATATATATATATATATATATATATATATATATATATATATATATATATATATATATATATATATATATATATAATTTCAACTTTCAAAATATTTTTTTCATATACAATAATAATTCTTCGTAAATAGAGAATGGGAAGGCAGAGAAAGTAGTGTCAAAACACTTGGTCCACCGCTTTCTAATTTCAAACGGACTTTGTAATATTTTCTGCCAATTAGGGAATTGAATCTATATCCAAACAAAAGTAAAGACAAGGTCCCACTGCGCCTCTATCGCTTATTTTTATAAGGCAACGTTGTAAAAAGTCAAAGCAAGGTAGAAATAGATAATATAGAAAATAGTGTTACGAAAAATAAAAAAAAAAACAACTTCATATAATGATTTTTTTAATATATAATACACAAATATACAAACTTAATTAATTAGAAATATTATTTATCTATATACATAGATTATAAAATATTAACTTTATTAAATAAAATAGGACACAGGTATCATTAATAACAGTATTACTGGCGAAGGAAATGTAATCCCATCCCTTATCTCGGACACCGGCAATTACTCACTTCCGGCTGTATCCGCGCGCTTCAGGACAAATTTCGATACTTTACAATATACACAATATTCATGTTTAGATTTACATAATATTACATTAAATATAATAAACAGAAATGTTTTTTTTAAATATATTTAATATAAATCTAAGCTTTTATTTTCACGCTGTATCCCGTTTATAGCAAGGAAGGCAGAGGGAAAGTGCTAAGACACTATTTTCATCACTTTCCGATAATATTTATGATATAGCTGATTTTCCGATATGATTGATATTTGGCAAAGTGGCAATTACACTAGACTACCTCTATTTTGACCATATAGGGCACTAGATGGAGAGAACAACGATGTAAACTGAAACTCCCTGTTAGTGACTCAGCCTAGTGCACTAGATGTACTCGTAGTGTGACGTAATCGTTGCTTATGGTACTGGCTTAAGTATTTTCCTTATTTGTATTGAAAAACTAAAAATTGATGTTGATGTCAATAATATTTTTTTTTTATTTCACACTTACGATCTCGCCATTTATTTGTGTGGACTATAAAACGTATAATCTTGTTTTTTCTGTACCTTTTGGAGTTTTGTATATATGTAACCTTTTTTTTTATATATATATATATCTCTAACAGCATATTATTATATATTGCTCGTGAGAAAGAATAAAATTCACAACAGTAGAATTTTAAGTACCCGCATTGTTGATATAATTGACTCAAGCTTAACACAATCAAGTGTAGTGTAACTAGTTCAAATATTGCAAGTGATAGAGATTATTTAACAATCATACACCTATGTATATATCTGATCTACGTATATATATATATATATATATATATATATATATATATATATATATATATATATATATATATATATATATATATATATATATATATGTATATATATATATATATATATATATATATATATGTATATATATATATATATATATATGTATATATATATATATATATATATATATATATATATATATATATATATATATATATATATATATATATATATATATATATATATATATATATATATATATATATATATAGGCAGAACGATCTTAGGGTTTGACAACGCAACGCAATTTTCGACCTTTGAGTTTTAAAAATATGCCCTATAGATATGAGTAATGTCCCATGATTTTAAAAGTCAATTTTCTAAAATAAGACATAAAAAAAATATTTCTACCCGAATGGGAGTCGAACCCACAACCGCTGCCCTAGGATGGTTATGTATATGTTATAAAAAATAAACATGAATAAAATAATATCCAGTATCAAACTCAAAACGTTTTCAAGTCAGTTACATCTACAATTTATAACGTATACAATAATTATTTGTACACATAATATGTTAACAATATATCGACAACGAGGTGGCCAAATAAAATTGTAATCTCAACGTTATTCCGGAGAGAGCCGCCACTGAGTCACATAAATCAAGATAACCGAGTGTTTGTAAGAAATCTTCTTTATTTGAACATTAATATTCTAAATTATGCTTTAAGTATATTTTATTGTTTTCATAAAAGCGATAACCTTTTTTTTAATTTATTTGTTTGTTTTTTTTTCTATTTGTAAGTTTTTAGAGTTCCGTACCTAAAAGGTACAAACGGGACCCTATCACTAAGACTCCGCTGTCTGTCTGTTACCAGGTTGTATCTTATAAATCGTGATAGCTAGAAAGTTGAAATTTTCACAAAATATGTATTTCCGTTTTACGTTGCGTGTGCAAGCGTGTTACAAGCGTGTTAGCTGAGGGAATCTAATCTGAAGACACTTCGTTCCCAATTTTCAGCCGAATTTTCCAGATGTTGCGCCATGAGTGGCGGAACTCAACGCCGTGTTTAGTCTTAGCAGGAGTCTTTTTTGGGGGCATAGTGTTACGTGGCTTCAAATTAAATCCAAAAGTTTGGTTATAGTTAAAAATTTTCCTGCTTTACATTTTTCCTTTGACATATTGGGTATTTAGTGGCGGATATAAGCACCACGCTCTATCTCGTATGAACCAGAGTCTTATTGTCTTGTCTTCCACTTGGTCGATCCCCATCATCCCCAACCAACTCGTTTATAGTAAGACGCTGCTCAATTACACCACGATGTCCTCGATTTCAATATTTAGATTTTGTAAAGCATTTTCAAATATCATCAATTTTGTCACCCTCCGAAGCCATCTCTTTACTTTTTTTATTTTATCTGCTGAGACCATTTGTCTTAAACACAATAGAGTTATTAAAATTCTTCCAAGACGTAGAGTATGGAATTTTAATTTCACTCACTAAGCTTTTATAAAGGTTCTATTGGATCTTTCTTGATAATAATAAAGCTTCATTAATTATTTATTGTAATTAATTAGGAAATGAAATAAAATTGTTAAGCGAAATTCATATCATAGATATAAATTTTGTGTATATATGTATATATTTTAAGTAATCCAAAGTTATTACTAAACGTGCCCAACATTGTACTTGTCACCTTGAGTACATGTGAGAGCGGGGTAATATCCCATTAAGCAAGCAATAAAAAAAGAAAAATCTAAAATTAAAAACGTTATGACGATTCTATTCTATAGTATGCTGTATTTAATTCCAGCCTTAAATGCTATATATATATATATATATATATATATATATATATATATATATATATATATATATATATATATATATATATATATATATATATATATATATATATATATATATATATATATATATATATATATATATATATATATATATATATATATATATGGAATGCTGGAATGCTTTACAGAAGAAAAAACGGCTAATAACGTAGTTATTAATAAAAGTTTCTAATAAAAAAAATAGTTACAATCTAAGCAAGCTCAATTTCGTCAGTTAAAATTTAATACAATTAAACGACTAACAACAAGAATTAATTGAATAGCACCGCCAAGTATGTTAACCTTATTGTAAAACAGGCCAAGTACTTAAACTAGTTGCAAAAAACAATAAAGAATCGCACAAAAGCTTAGCCAAGGCAATAATATAAAAGAATGCCCTTAATGTGGTAATGCGGTTAGGGACAAACTGACAGACGGACAAATCTTATCAAAGGCAACCCTCCAAGCTCCGTGTAGTCGTGTAAAAAATACCAAACAGAATTACATTCAGGTATGGGTGCGCCGGGACCTGCCTTCCAACGATTTGTATGTGTTGATTAAAAAAGTTAAAGCTATAAATATTACAAAAAAGTATTTTTTAGCATTATAATGTTTTAAAACATTATTTAAATAATAGTAGCAAATGTAGAGCCACATTTTGAACGATTTATTCTCTTTACGACCACTAAAATTCATATTCGTACACCGTTCAGTATATTTTACAACTTATAAAATGTTATCGTTTGTTTTAATAATAAAATTTTATTAAATAGATAAAATCCAAGTGCCGCGAAAGAAAAAACTTTCACTAACAAAGTCGTACCGTAAGCTCGTAAGCTCCCGCCCCGCGTTAGTCTGCCGGCCGCATCCGACTGGCGAGCACGTGTTGCCGCCGAGTTCCGCGAGTGTGTGACGAGTGTTAACATGCCCGTGGCCGTGGCTTTTCTTGCCACCGCGGCCCTCGCCCTGGCGGCGACCCCACCGGATCCTTGCTATGAGGACGGACGCCCAAGACGGTGTATCCCTGATTTTGTTAACGCAGCTTTCGGGAATCCAGTGGTTACTTCTTCCATTTGTGGAAGACGAGGCCCTGAACGACTATGCGACCCACCTGGAGACCAGAGCCCAGAAAACGCTTGCCGTGTTTGTGACGCGGCACGACCAGATAAACGGAACCCACCTACTTTCTTGACCGATCTAAACAACCCACACGATGTAACCTGCTGGAGGTCTGCAGCCCTCCCACCTGCCTCCTACGATTCCCCTCCCGATAACGTGTCCCTCACCCTATCCCTGGGCAAAAAGTACGAGCTGACTTACGTTAGTTTGCAATTTTGTCCAAAAGCCGCGCGTCCAGACTCCGTAGCTATATACAAGAGCGCAGATTACGGTGTCACTTGGCAACCATTCCAATTCTATTCGAGTCAATGTAGGCGCGTGTACGGGCGTCCAAACAAAGCGACCGTGACTGCCGCGAACGAGCAGGAAGCTAGATGCTCGGATTCACATCGGCTAGCCGGGGAGAGTTCTGGAGGAGCTAGATTAGCGTTCAGTACCTTGGAAGGACGTCCTAGTGCGGCTAACTTTGATATATCTCCCGTTCTCCAAGACTGGGTAACAGCGACCGATGTAAGGGTTGTATTTAACAGATTGCACATGGTGAATGAGGGTGATGAGGTGGATAATAAGAAACAAGCTGCTTCCGGAACACAGCACTACGCTGTCTCCGATTTTGCTGTAGGAGGTCGCTGTAAATGTAATGGTCATGCGTCCAGGTGTATCCCGGCTAAGGGTGATGATGCCCAGGGTCTTCAGGGAGGCCAGGGGGTCCAGTTGGCGTGTGATTGCAAACACAACACTGCAGGTAGAGACTGTGAGAGATGCAAGCCGTTCCACTTCGACCGACCCTGGGGACGAGCGACGGCGCGCGACGCGAACGAATGCAAAGGTTTGTGAGCAAACTTTAAATTTAAATATAATTTGTTTCGTCTATATAATTTATTAGCTTAATATAGATAAAATATTTTATCTGTCCGTAGTTATTTTATCGTTTTAATGTAAGTTATTATAAATCTGTCTTCGCCTATCTGTGCCTCGTATTTATTCACTTTGGTAAAGATAAATAAGTACATTACGTTATCTGCTATCAAAACAAAAGTTTTTGTCAACGGCCCGTCTCCTCGTAAATCAAATATTATAAAGTTAAGAATTTTCGAATGGGAAAGTAAATTATGTATTTGCTTAAAACATTTTAAGTTATTGTTGCTATAATTAAATAAATTAATAATTACATTTAAAATATAAAAGTTACCTTATATAAAGAATTATCTATAATATATATTAATTTAATTACGTACGTAGGTTTACTATAGCAAAGATTTCACCTCTGGGAATTCACCTCTGAGTAAATTGGTACTTGCTACAGGTTTAAATCCAGTGAATTCCCTAAATCATTTATCTGATATTTGTTTTTTTTTTTAAATATGTAACATGATGCATTATTATTTTTTTCAAGTGTATGTAAATAATAAGAAGGCGTAAATATATATATATATATATATATATATATATATATATATATATATATATATATATATATATATATATATATATATATATATATATATATATATATATATATATATATATATATATATATATATATATATATATATATATATATATATATATATATATATATATATATATATATATATATATATATATATATATATATATATATATATATATATATATATATATATATGGACAAGGAGACATGAACCTATGACCCCTTGGATAGTGTCCAAGCGTTCTATAATTAATTAAGCTATACACTAAAATAACATTTAGGATGAATATATTATTAATTTTAATATATATCTCGTGTAACGTCAAAATGGCCCAATGGGAGAGTGTCTGAATGCTAACGCGATTGTTATAGCTTCGAATCCCACTTGTGGGATTGAAATATCATCATTTCTCTAATATAAACCTAAAAATCTAATAAAAACAAAAAGTAACATTGAGGTGATCTCTGTCTGTCCTGATATATATGTAATGTGAAACATAAACAAGCAAACGTAGAAACAAACGTAGTGTTGTGTCACTTAAATTTCACTTATTAAGTACAATTATATTTTAAACTTTATGATGTGTTTGACGCGAAAGCCGCCCTATACAACCATCATGCAAAATATCACGTTTATCTTAAAAAGTAATTAGAATTTATTTGCGCCTTTCGCTGTAAGGGTATCAATTAAATTAAATTGTATGAACTTAAGTTAATACTTTAACAGTTTATATTCATATGTATTTAATATGTGGAAGCCTCAGTCAGTATTTATTGGCTTTAAACGTGATGGGGGTTCGATTCCCACTGTAGGGAACGAGGTATTAAAATTAGCCAATTAATTAGTCTAGTACTAAAATATACGTAAAGAATTTCTAATTACATTTTTTTAATATATTTGTTTAAAAATTCAAGTTTTAATTATATTTATATTAAAATATTGATCTATTTTTAGTATAGATGACAATTGCTTTATATGATTTATTGTATCAATCAATACAGAATGAGATTTCGGGTTCGATTTCCGCTTAACGCACATTTGTATTCAACGTATGAAACTTTATAACGAAATGCTCTTAATATCCTTTCTAAGAAAGTCCATCAAATATTTAATACTGACCAAATTTCCAAAGAAATATTGTATTTACATTCGACATAATTTAAAAATGTTATACATTTTTTTAACTTCATTTTTTACCCCACGTATGTAAAAACCTGGTTCACAGCTTGCTCGAATTCGAGATATTGTGTGCTGAGATTCGGTACTAAGCACCGCGTGCTTAACCAGAGCATGAAAATAAAAACAATTAACAACCCCTAACTAGGAATCGAACTCACAACTATTCGTCGCTTTTGCTTCGCTTTTTTCTTTCGCCTACAATCATTTGTTGGCTGCTGGGCCACGATGGCCTCGATTCTTAATAAATATAAAAATAACTAATTTCAAAATTCAGTTTTTCAACAAGCAGAATCCACATTCCAAGCCGGTGGTAGCGCTGCGACGTCTCAAAAGAGCTTGTAAAAAGCCTACTTAAATAAATCTTATGAGTTAAGTCGAGTCATCAAAGCACCAGACAGGCTATTATAGATGACATTTTATAGCCCGCGCCTAACTTAGACTATAGTTGGCTACGAAATGTTTAATTTATCGCTAAGAGCTATGGTAGAATATATTTTGAATAATATATCTCATATTTGTTGAATTATGCTAGAATTAAGTCACTCTCTCTCTCCTTCTCTCTCTGGTTCCCGCTTTCTGCCTTGGTACATTGATTGTTAAGTGGCAGAACTCAATGCCGTCGCTTTGTCTTGTTACCAGAATGAGGAAAATAAATAAAATAATTCATTCCCCCGAGTAGGATTTGAACCCACAACTGTCGGGTTGACAGAAATACCTAAATTTTGTTATATACCTTCTGCTACCAACATAGGAGGAGGAGCCTTGTTGTTAATTTTGTTTTATATCGATTCTTTTTTTTAAATTCTTTTAATAATTAAATATTATGAACGGAGCCATTAGGTAAACTATTAATTAAGTACTACATATCTTTCTTATATTATTAATGTGTTCTCATCTTAAATTACCTGCTAACAACAGCCTTTTCGACAGTTTCAATAATAATTGTAAATTCTTATTTTAATTGTAACGGGACGAGCTTCGAACCTGTACCAACCTCTAAATGAAGAATATACTATCAAATAAATCTTCTATACATATATCTAATATGAAAATTTAAACAGTCTAAGACATTTAAAATAATTTCACTACGGAATGTCCGCACCTAAAATTGTGAGCGTATCAAATCTAGTATTCAAATATACGGGCAAAATACTGTAATTATTGTACCCACATACAAAAAGTTAATATGAAAGCTGATTTAAGTGCAGGTTCGATGCTCATTATATTAATAAACAGTTTGTCTTCGATCCGTACCCATTATTATGGATATTATGACGTCCGCTTAGAATTAAACTAGATGACTTAAATTATATATACGTATGTATGTAAGTACTTGTAGAAACAGGTTGGTTTTATTTTAATTTAATGCCTAATTATGGTCTCTGAGTAGCAATTTTGTGATTAGTTTTGCTTTTCGGATATCTGACTGGAAACGCTGTTACGGTGCATTTGGTATGTGCTAGATTGAACATAACAAGTTCTGGGTTGTAATCCTTTGTTTTTTAAGTTAAATATACACTAAAATATTTTCTAGTACAAGTTTTTATATTCTTAATGACTTCAGGAACAAATGTTAATAATAATTGTACATTTTACACACAAATATGACAAGATGAAGCGCAGCGTTGAGTTCCGCCACTCTCATCTTGGGCTATATCAACTACGACAATCAGGTCATATGTACAACAGAATTTAAACACACTATGTTAGATTTTTAAATAATATTTATACGTCACGACCTACATATAAGACCACCGTAGATTTAACGCTCCCGCCCACTGTATCAATATTATCATCCAAACTTCTAGCCCACGCGATCATTAGATATCAAAAAATGCAACTGCATATCGACCAGCGACCAGGCCTTATAAAGAACTGGACGTCAGCTAAAAGCCTTTTAGCTAATTTTTATTTAGGAAGCGTAAAGATAAAAGCTTTTTAAACGTTTATCATCTGGATTTCCTAAAATATATTTAAATGTTTAATTTTAATGTTGTTTTTAGGTGTTTCAATTTAAATATATTGAGATGTAGGAGGTACGAGATTGGATTTTTTTTATTAGTTTTATGTTTAATAATATATGGTAGTTGCTTAATATAAAAGTAAAAGAAGTCAAAGAATAATGATTGTATATATATATATATATATATACATATTTTAGTTTTACATTTCATCCTGCTTATGTAAGTGCAAAGTGTGAAACTGTATTAAGACATTATTCGAAATAATTTGATTTACCATAGTACATAGTACCGAATGACCGAAAATAATGAATTCCCACGAGTAGGAACCAAATCCAGAACTAATGGCTAACGCGTTCACAATTTAATGTTATCTCACTCCACAATGGCCCCAATGCATGAATATTATGTTTAGTAATTATATAAATTATATTAAAATAAACTTAAACTTAAATTTACACTTTAAACTACAAAATTGTGAATAATTCACTTCATACGTAGCTATCCCACGTCTTATTGCATAACGCATCCAAGTACTCTAATATTTTCACATCCCACCACAGAGTCGTCTTGATACAATTCTAATTTAATCTCTTTAAGGAAGCTGTGCTATTTATTAAAAAAAAAAACAAGTCATAGATTCATATTTCAGTTGAATGATATTTCAGGGTACACCCCCACATACTCACACACATATAGCACATACATATAACACACTAATACACACACACACACACACTCACACACACACACACACACACACACACACACACACACACACACACACACACACTCAAGATATGATATACCATATAACTAACTTATTTTGTATTCGTTGTTTTAATTTTATTTTACTGTCTGTTTTTATTTTTAAATAATGTAAATATTAATAAAAATAACAATAAGTAATAATTTTATTTTATTTTTTTTCTTTATATGTTTTATATGTATGTATATATCTCATTTATATTAAGTGCTTATAAATTTGATATAACTTAAGAAACGGCGCTTGTGAGGCGGACGTTAATAACTGCGACACAGTTTTAAACTACTGTAGTTATTATCGTTATAAATTGTTTTTTGTTTTATATTAAAATTTGAAAATAAATTATATTACTATTATATTAGTGCTTTTACAACCCTTTAAAAAATATGCTATTCATAAAATAAATATTTTTGTCCATCTTGGACTAGTTATATCCTCAGGACTTAAATGTATGGTAGCGGGTTCGATTGATTCCCACTTAAAGGATGAGTTAGCACTCTGATCAGAAAAAAGCGCAGCGCTCAACATGTAATGTCTCAAGATTGGGCGAAAAGTAGAGAACGGAGTGTTTTAGCACTAGGTTCCCTCTGTCTACCCTGCTATATGCGGGATACAGTGTGAATCTGTTTATTTATTTTATAGCACTTCAATGGGTTACTTCTAAGCTTAATTATGGATGTGCTTTTCAAGATAAAATTGATATGTCCCTTGGGATGTTGCTTCCTTTAATATTGAGAGATAAGAAAAAAGTTTTTCAAAAAGTTATTCATAATTCTTTTGGGAATAATTTAAATAAACTTACTTCCGTATTAGATGGTTTCTCATGATGATGTTTATATTTCATACTTAAAATAAAATTAATTCATTTATATTGTAGAGTTTAATCATATGGAATAATATATAAGTACCATTTTTATTTTTATTTTAGTGTTTTAGTCGTTCGTTTATCTGTCAATCTGTCAATGGATCCTGTAAACCTAACCAATGGATCCTGTAAACCTAACCACTTATGCCACATTTACCAGATTATCCAGTGGGAATGTAGAGCTAAGACACGTCCTACATAGATTTTTAGCCAATTTTCGAGTGGCAGAGTCAACGCCGCGCTTTCACTTGTTACCAAATGGTCCTCCCATTTGATAACAGTCCTTTTGGTATCGTCAATGAAAATACTTGATTCTTTTAAGTATTAATAGACTTATTAAATTCGCGTGTACTGTCATGCCTTATTAGTTTTATATTCAATGAAAACTTTATTACGTACAAAAATTAACTTTGTTGCAATTGTATTAAATATATATATATATATATATATATATATATATATATATATATATATATATATATATATATATATATATATATATATATAAATATACATATATATATGTATATATATATATATATATATATATATATATATATATATATATAATATATATATATATATATATATATATATATATATATATATATATATTAATTACTTTAGGTGTTTCCAAAAAGTGCTCAACCAAATATTTCTCACACCCACAGAGCTTTTTGTAATTTATCTTGTGCGGTATTGATAACTAATCACGGTGTTATCTTAATATTGAATTTATTGATAAAATTTATTGGTAAAATTTGTTATAAATGGAGTGACATAGTTTCGAGGTTCTTCTGGAGAACTCAAAGAAGCTTATACAGTGAAACATTGAAAAACAGTGCAGTACATTTGGGCTGAGAGGATGTGTTTTAGAAAGAATGGTAAAAAATATAAGATGCAAGAGTGAGGGTTAAGAGAGGTAGAGGGAGATCTCGGCTAGCCTTTAAGAACATAGCGTGGATGATTGTGGAGGAAAGTCACGTAAAAATCTTGAGGATACTCCAATGGGGGCGTGTTTGAAGAGGGTAATGACAATGGACAAGGCCAAAAAAGTATGCAGGGACACCATAGTTTCATGGTTATCCTGGCTAACCCACCAAGGAATATTTTTAAATGTAATTAATTATCCATTCCTTCAAGCCACTAATACACTTAGTACTTATATCGAGTACTTGTATCAACATTTTTTAAATAATAAAACAGCTTCATTAAATATTTTCATTTACGAAACAGGTATTTAATTAATGTAGCGATAAACGTCATTTGTAGGTTATAATGTAGAGTTTTGCAGCGCCATTCCGAATAAACGGGTATTGTACATTATATAGCCTCTTAATATTGATTTTATAGCTTTTTAATGTTTTTTTTTTTATTAAAAATATTTTTTTCTTTTTTTTAACTTCACACTTTGTCCCACATAGCAAGCAGCGTACAGCAGGGTAGGCAGATGAAACCTAATGTCAAGACCAAAGGTCGATTTTCTACTAGAGAAGGCTTAGGAGAAGTCTTACTAAATTAAAATAATTTATTCTTCTGCATGAGAATTGAACCTACAACCAACGTTGTCCCTTTGCGCGTTCTTACTTATATTTTTATATTCACTTCATCGTAATGTGACGTATCGCCGTCGTGGCGGAGAACAATAGTATTTAATTGTATGCGCTATTATTTTCGTCATCTTGAACTTCATAAGGCCAACAACGTCGTATATAATTTTGGAACTTAATTGACAGAGAAATCAAAGATAAGATATTAATCGTAAATGGCGCCTGAAGGAAAAAATTAATGCAAAGTCACACGTAAAAACAAGTGTAATTTTAAAGTATGGAATAGCTAACATATCTATACATATGAATATATGTATATATATATATGACACGTATACTTACTTCGGTAGAACAAAAGCGGTACGGAGCCAGGGGTGCGATGCTCTTCTTAATCAACGATGCAGACCTTTTGTTGATCCGGATGGAAATGTTTCCATTTTGGCTTCTATTGTAATATTGCTACTTATTATAAAGAATAATGGTAGTGTTTTAGATTTTTTTTAAATTCTTTCCTTTACTATTATTTTTATCAGGTTACTGGTACTGGCACTGGTACTGGTACTGGTACTGATAGTTTGGACCAGCACGGGTGTGTACCGAGTGCAGGTTCAGATCTGGTTGGTTTAGTTTGAAGCTGCATCACTGTGTGATCCCCAGAGTAAAACAGTTTCACTGCCCTATATGTATATATTTAAAATAGCTGCTATTTGAAGATTCAAGTAATGAAATTTAGTCAACTTAAAATATATATTAAACTTATATTAAACACATAGGATTAATCAGCTTCACGCTTTATCCCGAATAAAATCATTGGTAGAGAGAACCTAACTCTCCGTTCTCCACATTCTGGCCCAATCCATGACGTGGCTTGTTGAGTGATGTAAGTCAATATCGCGGGAAAATTAAAATATAAAAATTCCCATGAGGGAGAATCGAAAACGTAACCGCCGCGCTTACAATGTGCTCACTGCACGATGACATTCTAAATTAAAATACTTAATAACCATAAATATTAGCCGGGAGTAGGATTTTAGTAATAGTAAATATTCAATAGATTAGAGATTATGTTACGTCAACATTTAATAGTGAAATATAAAGGTTTTTAGCTTCATTAATTTAAGGAGCGGGTTCCTAGTGTTAAAAAAATTTATAAGACAATTTTACCCTCAATTTTGATAACATTGTTAATTAAGTTACGGAACTCAACGCCGCGTTTTGTCTTCTAACCAGAGCGAGGAAAATGGAAACAATACATTACCTCGATCAGGAATCGAACTCAAAGTCGTCGCGATTACATTCAGTCGGTGTGCCGCTGCGCCACGACGGCCTCTAAACTCGATAATAATTCACAATATTTCATATATTCGGTACAAATATTTTGTGTACTAAATTTTGTAATAGCATTTGCATAATTTTGATGTTGTTTATGAATTTCAATAAGCGATATTAGTATGTAATAACGTAACTTTTCGAAATGTGCGTAGCTTTTTAAATGGCTTTTTAATGTATGACTTTGCTTTCTTAATTTATTCCTATTTATTTTTATATTGCAGAGTAGGCAGAGGAACCCTAATTTTACGACACTGTCCATCAATTTCCTCTATTCGAGACATTGCGTGTTTCGTGGCGGAACTGTTTAGTGGCACCTCGCTTCGTCTTGTTACCAAAGTGGGAATCGAACTCCCAACCGTCGCACTTACAGTTAGAGACTGTTCCGCTGCGCCATTTTGGATTTGAAGCATATTGTCAAAATTATATATTTATAAATCTCATATTTATAACATTACATATTTATTATTACATATTTATAAAAATCTAACTATGGTGCTTTATAAAAAGAATTAAAAAGCATATATAATTAAAATAAATCGATATTTAAGTTGCACATATTAACTTTGTAATTAGTGGATTGTAAAAACTACTATGACAGTTGTCTAAGTTGAAGATACTGAATAAAAAACAATAAGAATTGTCTCGATCCAAATTTCAGTTTTCGAGATATTTTCGTACAAACATTTAAATATAAATACACTTATGCTATATAAATCTACTTCTTCCACATATTACTTAAGTAAGAAATGCCATACAAATCAAAGGTCGCAAATCTCATATAAACTTAACGAATATTTGCTGTCAACTGACTCCATTATGCTGTCGCTACTTTAAATATAACGGATTGAAAAGTCACGATTAAATGTTATACTTGTGGGAATTAACATTCGGTATAACTAGATGTTTTTCCCATAATAGTACCATGAGACTGTCGTGACGTAGTTCTGAGCATTCGACTGTAAACGCTGTTGTGGGTTTGATTCCTGCTTGGGGAAATGAATTACTTTATTTTCTTTACGTGTTAACTTACGTTAAGTTGGACAGAGAGTGGAGAACGGAATGCCTTAATACAAATCAAAGTTAAAGTCGTAATTTTATATTTAAAATAAGAATACATGATTCATTTTTTGAACGTCAAATACATTACCACCGGTTCACTAAAGTTAATGCCTTAGACCTGAGAAGAAGCGGCGCAAGAAACTCAGCGTGTCTTTTTTTTCTCCTTTTTATCAATTTTATATATATTAGTGACAATGATACGTTTGAAATAGACTGGAGCAAACATTTAATTTCATTTTAATTAAGATTGCCAGTTCCCTCTGCTTATTCTGCTATGTGCGGGAAAAGACGTGAAGCTGTAAAAAAAAGCATCAAATTGGTGCTATTAAAATGGCTTTGATTGAACTTGTGACCTCCATTTTTGTATTGGAAGCTTTAATTCTACCCAATCGAAACAATTTTCCCAAAAGCACAATAATTTAATTATTCTATTATGAATAATTTGTATGTAAATTGAATATTCATATTACCATTTGTATTATGTTAATTTGTGATATTATTCATGAAATTATTAGTTAAAAGGAATAACTAATTGATTTAGTATTAAGCTGAATTAGATATTTACTTGCAGTAGTACTGTCACTCTCATAGACGCCGATTAATGTTTAATAGCGTTTAAAGCGTATGAAACGATTGGTTCTGGCTTAGTTCATTTAAACATTAACTGACGACTGTGAGTTTAATTATAAACTACGATTATTTTTTTTGTACTTTTGTATACTTTTTAGGATTATATATATATATATATATATATATATATATATATATATATATATATATATATATATATATATATATATATATATATATATATATATATATATATATATATATATATATATATATATATATATATATATATATATATATATATATATATATATATATCCATATCTTAGTAGAAAAAACGGAACCCCTTAAATCCAGAACTACAATCGATTCGAACACAGAGAAAATCAATATACTTATGTCATTTAAAATATAAGAAGATCGCTTCATTTTTGGCACATTGTATATGACATTCGCTGCATACTAAAACCATAAAATATATAGAATCATTATTATCATTATCAGCCTATAGCAGTCCCCTGCTGGACGTAGGCCTCCCCCAGGGTACACCATAAGGCACGAACTCTCGTTTTCGCCATCCAGTGACTACCAGCCGCCTTTTTTATATCATCGGTCCATCTGGACGTCCAACGTTCCGCTTGCCGAGACGCGGTTCATATAGAATATATAAACAAACATATAAAATTTAACAAGACATGTGGACTTACAGTACACATTCGTCCGTACATTGGTACCAATTATAGGTACATAACAAAAAAAAAGGTATACTTTCCGGATTTCATCATGAAAATTGTTACAGGACCCACAGTGTGTGAGTCCAACTACACTGGACAGGTTTTTAGTAGCATTTTCATTAAAATATACTAATACGATTAATGTAACTGATGACGTATCGACAGAAACAAAAACCAACTATCATTGGCGATAAATCTTCCTTACAGCAGTCCGATGCCCGCCGATGCTCAACAATGCTCATACAAAAACTGCCCTGTTTTTTGTCGAATGTGACTAAATGTGGCCGAGTTAGTCATTTTGGAGTGAATATCTAAACAGTATAAAAAGTACACACGACTTTTATTAAATTGGTTTGCTTACTTACATATATATATATATATATATATATATATATATATATATATATATATATATATATATATATATATATATATATATATATATATATATATATATATATATATATATATATATATATATATATATATATATATATATATATATATATATATATATATATATATAAATAATTGTTTATACCCGCGTATAGCAAGATTGACAGACAGACACTTCGTTCCCACTTTTATTGCGATTTGAGTGGCGGAACTCAACGCCACGATTTCTCTTGTTATCAGTACGATATCAATGATATTTTGTTATTATATATTACATATAAAATGCTATGGATAAATAAATTTGAATGTGAGCCATTTTGTATTAAAAAAAACTAACCTTTAAGTTCAATGTACACATATTTCTTACTATATTTATTAACTAGCACTTTGTGCAATGAAACTTTTTAGTTTTAACTAAAAATAAATTCTAGAGAACCCAGTGCAATGCAATCCTCTTTGAAGGTTCAAATATATTTAAATAACTTCTACATCGCCGGTGTAAATGGACTTTCCCCTCTCAAAGCCACAATAAATTAGAGAACAGAGAGTTTTAACTCTAGCTTCTCTCTCCCGACTCTACTATACTATATATTCTATGTGTAATAGACTAACGTACAAACAATTTTTTTTGAGCATCTTCAATATCCTCTTCCAACCGTGTATCGCACTACTATATTGTACATACAATTTCCAGTTCCATATACAAAGTACAAATAAGCTACACAGCAGGAATTGAATCTACACCTAATATTAGTTAGTCACGTTCCTATATCGTCACGAAGTCGTTTTAAATATTTCCTACCAATATCAGCGAGGAATGCACTAATTTCGATAAAACTTAGATAAGCTTTTATTTATTACTTTACCTGACTATCTTGTTTGCTTTCAAGCCTTTGAGATAAATAGAAGGAAACTACTGTTTCTAATTTTAACATAGCTTTTCAAAAAAAGCTTAGTAAGTTTTACGGGACATTTGTACTTTACTATTATAAATAAGGAGATTATTCTTTATGCTCTGACAAGATAAAGCGCGAAATTGAATTCCACCAATCAATTGTAATTGGAATTAAACATATAAAAAATTTATAATATTTACATATATTATGTAAAAAGATGCTTAAATTACAATCGTGGGTTCGATTTCCAGCCGGGGGAATAAGCACTAAGCAATTGTGAGAAGATAAAGCGCGGCGTTGAGTCCCGCCACGCAACACAGAAATTCCCGAAAACTGGGTGGAAGATGGTGAATAGAGTGCTTTAGCACTAACCTAGTATTTAAGTGTGCTCCGGCGTGAGAAAGTACACCATTGAATTCCGCAATTAACACGCATTATCTCGAGGTTCTCGCAGTCTATCCTGCTATAGGTATACGGGAAAATGCGTGAAGCTGTATTCAATAACTTACTCTACCCTGTGGCTAGCCGTTCAATATACTATATACATATTTTCATTTGATATATATATATATATATATATATATATATATATATATATATATATATATATATATATATATATATATATATATATATATATATAAATCACCTGTCTGTACGTGTAAAGCAAATCACGCTTACAACTGGGGTGGGTAAACGAGGATCGCAACAAAAATGAAAAGGTGCATTTGCAACGAAGTATTCAAACGATGTTGATACAACACTGTCAGAGATCATTAGTGTAGGATAAACATGTCTAAGTGTACGTACTGTGGACTAGAGGGACGGGTTGGGGCCCTTGTGTAATGGATGTGTGGAGGTTACGCGATTGTATGCTATATTTTGTATATTAATTATCTGTGAATTCAATACTTGGTTAATGGATAAGCTATGCTTTTTATTGATATGTTGGTAATATAATTTTTTAATTAGCTAAAGCCAGTTAGACGCAGGATCACACGAAATGTGTCGAATTGGATTTTTTTTTAATTTTAACTATTAATAATACTGGCATGTTGCCAGATAAAAAAAAGTACCCTCTGATATTACATGTAAACTGAACTCACAGTCATCGTCTTCAGATAGCATCTTATATAAAGTTAGCGCCATTGGACAGTCGCCTTTATATTTAAGAAGTGAAACAGAGATATACCGTACTAATTGAGTCTTAATGACTTCGTTGAAGAGATAATCTATGATTAGAATAGGCTTTACTATATATAAAAAACATCCGGAAAATAATAAAAATGTAAAAAAAAAAACTAACTAGGTATACAAATTATATGTAATATACGGCGTGATTTTGGAATGGAACGTGTTCCATACTATATGTTCCATGGTATACAGTGTGAAACTAAAAAAATTATATAAAAAAAATTACATTCACGACTTTTCAGTGGTTAAAGACAAGGTTTACAAATAAATATTTAACTCATGTAATTTTTTTTCTTTTAAATAGATATATAGCATATTTTTTGAAATTACAATTAGTCATTATCATGGATCATTAAATCTCGTTAAGTTTGTTGAAAATCTGTACAACCTTTTAACATAACTAAATTCTCATGTCATAGCGTCTTTACTTAAAAAATATCCGTCGGTTTAGGGTGAACCTGCTAACAGCCTATTAAGCTAATTATATGTTAGCAGGTTTACATCCTAAGCTTAAGATATTTTTTTTTATTGTGCAATTGCTACAGGTAAAACGTTAATCTAAAAAGCCAGAGAACACAGAGCGCCAGACGCTGCGGTCCCTGCATACCTCTTTCGCCTCCTCCACTGTCATAAAACTTTTCATACAAGCCCCCTGGAGAGTTTCCTCATGCTTTTTACTTGACTTTCCTCCAGTATCTTCGACACTGTGTTTTCGAAGATTTCTCTCTACCTCTCGTACCACTAATTTTTACTTTTATTTTTATAGACTTATGTTAGCTCTATATACTAGATATCATCATCTTAACCATATTAATCTTATCATGTATACAGATTTTTACATAATTCTGAAAAAAGCTTAATTGTAATATTAGAATAAAATAATAATATAATTAATTTGAACAACCAGTAGTATTTCGTCGAGTGATCCTCCAGCATTGTAGCTAATGGCTTTTTGTGGACGCCAACGGTTACAGTAACGAGATATTAACCGAGCAAACCCACCACAAATGCATGCTTGTTGAACTCACTATAATTGAAATGTTATATATACATTGACCTCTGGGTATACCCAATTCCTTCGTTTGAATATTTTACGTAGTACTAGTATCCTTTGGGAGAGATGAAATAGCTGTTAACTTTAATTCTCAACTTTTCGTCATATTGGAGGCATCGTTTGCGTAATAACAATTTTCATATTAAATTGTGAGAATATGGAGGCGAGCGTTAATGCGCATTTCAAGGGTTTAGAGGCCCTTTAAGCCTACACTTGGGTCGTGAGTCCTAGACACCGCTTGAGCTTCTTTCCCTGCAACGCGAACGGAATCCATAAAATGCAAAGAAGTTTTTTTATTTCTTTTAATAATATAATTTTTAACGTAACCTAGAGTACAAAATAAAACATATATATATATATATATATATATATATATATATATATATATATATATATATATATATATATATATATATATATATATATATATATATATATATATATATATATATATATATATATATATATGTCAGTTGAAGTTGATCGTACTCTTAAATTAAATCTAATATATTCTAACACGTGTTCTTCGTATGTTCTAACTCTCTTTTTATTATTGATATTATAGCAAGTGAAGGCAGAGGGAACCTAATAAAAATACTTCTTTAAGTGCTGGAACTCAACTTTTTCAACTCAAAATTTAAATATTTTTTTATAAAATAATTCCCCCCAGTGGGCATCGAACCTACGACCATCTTCTTTCCTAACTAATCTAGGAATTAAAACTAAAACCTACACCAAAGTGTAGTATTATATTGTCTGAAGTAGTAATATAGTATATATATTGTCTGAACACATCATGGTTCAAACCTTATCGTATAGCAATAAAATCATAATTACCAAGTAAATGTCATTCAGGAACTGACAAATCGATAACCACACAGCGCGAACTGTTATCAAAATTAATTATACATACTTGACGTTATCTTAACTTTAGTGTTCTACCACGATAGAGTTTTTATTATATATATATATATATATATATATATATATATATATATATATATATATATATATATATATATATATATATATATATATATATATATATATATATATATATATATATATATATATATATATATATATATATATATATATATATATATATATATATATATATATATATATATATATATATATATATATATATATATATATATATATATATATATATATATATATATTTATTGAGTATGTATGTATAAAACAAAAAAGCTGCACGATCGTTTCTACGTATCATCATCCACAGGATAAAGCAATTATTTGAACATTTTGAAACTGTTTTTAATATCAATCTGTCTCAATCGCCCCTCGGAAGCTACATAACTCATTTATTTGTTTGTACAAATCGATGACAATATTGAGCTTTCCAACTAAATGCACAGTGCTTTCAAATGTAAGCTTTATTTAGAGGACAGAGAGCTCAAAATGTATCATCTGTCTATACTCGATAAGGACTATCGCTTGGAACGGTTAAGCGTGAAGACCTGAGTACAACATCAGGTTCTGTATATATTTATCTTTGCACTAAGCTTCAAGAAAATAAAGGGTGCGTTGTAATTAAATAAAATTTATTTTGATTTTCATCATATATGAATTTAAAGATTAAACTTTTTGATATTGTCGATTTTCCTTCCCTCTCGTGGGCATCGAACCCACACCCACCCACTTTTATCTATAACTTCATAGTAAATCCAAGATTTCCTCGTAAGGATCTTTCATATTATATCTATAGAATATAACATAGATATATTGGTACTTTTGTTCATATTTTGAAGTTTTACTATTGTCGTATATTTTTTTGTTAATGCGACGTTATAATTGATTTAAGGGCCTGACCGCCCACTTAGACGACATAGAAGGACTGTTTTTTTCATGATTGACAATTATGTGAGTAGCGTCAGTGGATGCCTGGGGTGTTTGTTTGTTTGTTTGGGTTTTTTTTTATATAGATTTTTGTGCTTTCAATAATATTGATTATTATTAAAGCTGTCTAGGCGCAGTGGCACAGTGTCTGGCTGTAAATGCGACGGTTGAGGGTACCTTTCACACTCGGGGAGATTTAATTATTTTAATATTTCTCGCTCTGGTAACAAGACTGGTACTGGTAATCTTAAATCACTAGCACGACAAAAGGTAAAACAAATTTATAGTCTAAGTATGAACCTATTACAGACTCGACACTATATAATACCGTTACACGTCTCCACTGCTTAGATTACAATAAAAAATGTGTTAAAGAAATTATGATGCCATATTTATTGGTAGTAAAGCTTGATTATAACAAAGCTTAAAGCTATTATTATTTTATTTGTTTGTACTTCATTTTCCAGTTAACATATGTATATAAAGCTAGCTTATAGCTGCCTGCGGCTTCGTTCGCTTGGTCAAATGGCTAGCTTAGAATAGATATGGACACGTTACACATTTAGGGGGATACCAGTGAAGTAAGAAGTACGTTTACTGGGTTTAATACGTCATCAAGTGGTCGTTTATCATTAAAGCTGAAATTTTTTATGTTTTATGTTATAGGTATTTGAGGACAGTAGTGGTGCAGAGGCCTCCTCAGCAGCAGCCTTTGCCTGTAAGCGCGAGTGTTTGTGGGTTCGATTCCCATTCAGGGAGAGTGAATATTTTTTCATTTTCTTCGCTGTGGGGACATGGAAAAGTTTTTCTTTATCCTGTATATAGCAGGGTAGGCCGAGAGAGCCTAGTGTTAAGACACTCTATTCTCCGCCTTCCCTCGGACTTTTAAATATTGCGTGTTGAATAATTAATTTAAACACTGTAATCCTGAATCATTCTGCTTATACTACGAAGATTTTCCATTGCGCCACTATGGCTAATAACATATATGAGTTTTACTCAAAAAAATCATAATGGCGAAATTAGCTCAGACAAAATTCGAACTTATAGTACAAAAAAAAAATATAGTCTGTACATCTAATTCAAACCCATATCCCTTGTTTAAGACCAACCACATGGCTATAATAGTGTTGTGAGCCGCGGGTGACCGAACTCTGCCTATATGTAGGAGAGCCATAAAATTTTCTATTTGCATACTTTATTTAACGATGATTGATTTCATTCGCTTACGGCTATTCGATTTGCTGTTGATGAATGGGTGAATGTTTGTATGTATGTAGGTATGTACATATATGTATGTATCTGTTACGCTCTCGTGGCGCTGTGGGGGCGTATGTGTAGTATGTGGTACGTGGTGGTAAACGATGAGTGTGGCTTCACATCCTATGGAGGGATATTTATAATTTAAATATATATTCACTTTACTTCTTTTCTTTCATATACTTTCTTTCATATACAATACTTTCATTTAATTTTATATAAAGTTTATTATTATATAAAGTTATATAAAGTTTATTATTATATAAACATTTAATTTTAATATTATATAAAGAAATGCAGTTTTAAGATATTTTTTATATGTAAGTATGAGATGATAAGCTTCTCTGCGTGAACCACCAAGTGCGGTACCACCTGTCGTCTAGTAGATCTATTACAAGATTATGTCTATGAAATCATCACGACGAATGGAATGAATGTTTGAACACTAGGATCTCTGTCCACAGTGTTGTATTTAAGAGGAGTACGAAACTATAATAAAAAATAACACTTAATTTACAAAGCTCGGCGTAGTGTTCCGCCACTCAACACACCATATCTCAAAATTTAGCGGAAAATGAGGAACGGAGTGTCTTAACATTAGGTTCCCTCTGTCTACCCTGCCATATTCTGGGGTAAAAGAAATATAAAATTAAATACCACTTTAAGAGAATACTACGTGACATAAGACTGGAACTACTGACAATTTTCAATGTTATATGAAATACACAAAAAGCATGTTACACGAAGCTTTAAACTTGAAACTGAGTTGAGTTCTATTTACAAAGCTAAGTTTGGAAAAAGCTCAGCTTTTGATACACCGGAAGCGAAGGCTAATAGCGGTCGCGGCGTTTGTTTGACGTTTGAACGGCGCTGTAAATCCGTCTACGTTGTATAATGAAAGGTATATAGTAGTATACAATACTAGAGTTACTGATAGATATATAGAGAAATATTTTGTTTTATATTATTAGACAATTGAGGTCATTTTTAGAAAATGTGTTTTTAAATTACGTAATAGTTTATATAGAAATTTATGTAGAAATTATTTTATGTAGAATTTTTTTTTTAATTAAAAAAAACATAAATATAAATTGGATTGTCAAATATATTCCAAATAAATTGAAGTAATTTCGTCATCAACGGCACAGACCAAGTATTTCAAAAGGATATTTTTAGTTTGCTCTTTATAGTCTCTTGGACTAGATAGGACAGGAGCTTGGGCTCAAGCTCAAAGAAGAAGGAGAAATGGATGTCTAAAGAACATTTTTTTTTACAATTATATTATTGATTATTTGGTTAAAGATATTCACTTTCATAATGTTCTCTTCTGTTGTTTCGAATGTCCATTGAAAATGTGACAGAAAAAAAAAACAGTTCTTTTTAATACGATATTACTTTATCTGCATTTTGACATTTTTTTAAAATGGTTGTATTTAAAAAAAATCAATTACTATTCACTTTTACTTTAATAAATATAATTTAATTGCTTTTAACTCTTGAATTATATACTTTTTTCTAACTTCCATCCAAACCCAACTAGAAATACTATTATTGGAGTAATTGTTGAACAAACAAACCTTCATACCAATATTAACAAAACAGTTGATCACTCAGTGTGCCCACAGCCTTAACCAGTGTTTATTCCTGTGGTGCTAACCGCTCGGTTATGTTACGATTTATGACACGTTTTGTAGCGTGTGTTGACTTTTTGTTTTTGCTGGCTCGCTTGTGCGGTGCCGCGCTGTCGAAACGACAATCATTGAAAGAGCTAAATATGTCCCATAGTTTAATTTAGATTAGTATAAAGTTAATTATAGTTAAATATATATATATATATATATATATATATATATATATATATATATATATATATATATTTATATGTATATGTAAGTAGATAAGAATAATATTTGCTTTCATTATTGTTTATTAGATACTTGAAAGTTATTGCATATGAAATGAATTGACCCCACCGTGGCGTAGAAGGGCAGCGTCCGACGGTAAACTAGATAATTGAGGGTCCAGAGAGGAGGTGACCCACATTCATTATTATCTTCCTCGCTGGTGATTATAGAGCACGGTTGGTACCTTATGAGTTCTACCATACAAAACTGGAGATTGGGCGGAAAGCAATGGACGTATAGATAGTTCGTACCCTAAAACATTGCGTACCCTAAACATTGTACTCTAAAACATTGCAAGAGGCAGATCTCTCCGCTGCACGTTATCTTTTATATATTAATATCGGCATAATAAATCATATCAACGACAAGCTGTAAAGATGACTTTTTTTTTATTTCTCTGAATATTATTAACATCTGTCTATTTCGAACTAGGTGTAGGCGTTATAATTGCAAACAATTACCATAAAGCATGTACTGATCTATTGATCTGATGTTACCTTGCGTGGAATTTATGTACCTACAGATGAAATAG
Organism: Dione juno; assembly: GCA_037127375.1. Taxonomy (NCBI): domain Eukaryota; kingdom Metazoa; phylum Arthropoda; class Insecta; order Lepidoptera; family Nymphalidae; genus Dione; species Dione juno. The sequence goes on from JAXRJS010000050.1 coordinate 771,906, forward strand.
TGTGTTTCGAGTAAATCTGATACTCTATTAATTAAGTGTTTTATTCAAATAGTATTATTATATTTTCTTTATAACATTTTTTTAGTTTAAGGAAATAATTATTATAAAAAAATATTCTCCGTTCTCCTCATTTTGTCTATTCAGGGGATATTATGTGGTGTGTAGCGGAATTCAATGCTGCACTGTATATTTACTAGAGCGAAGATATATTTGTTATATGACCAATTATAATCCCAGTAGTAGGTTTCGAATCTGCAACTACCTTGGTCAGTCAGGCACATCACAATGGAAAACATCAAATTTTACCATTTGTATCCCTGTCATTCCTATCGCAAACTGGAAAGGGCGTCAAGCTGTTATTATTATTAAGTAACATAATACAAACGTTACTCGACGCTTCATAATGACCTTTAATTTACAATACAATCTGACAGTGCCTACAGTGTACAGTGTGCCTGATCTTCGTTTGTTTCCTTACCCCATTGTCCCCATCCCCAAATGGGATAAATAATTTGATACATGAATGCAGTTAATTACGGCGTTTATTTATTGTATCCATTTCACCGGTTTCAGCCCCAATTTTATTAGCCCCATCCCTTGTATGGGGGTGGATTTGTTCTATGGAGAACGTGCAAAAACATTTGGTCCATAAAGAGACGTTTGGAAAAGCTTAAATTAGTTTTTGCTAGAAAATATAAATGCCAATCGGAGATTACCGATGGATTAATTTAAACGTAATGTGTACTGCTGTGTCAGGTTAAGGAGAAGTTCTCACTTGGTTTCTGTAAGCATGCTCCAATTTTTTTTAGTTACTTGAGAAAAGCTTGAGAAAATTCACACTACATACATTTAACTTACAACATTTAACTTATTTACGCGTCACTCGTCACAACTCACATACATTTAACTTATTTACGCGTCTATTGCCTTGCGTAGCAAATTTTGGCAAACTAATGAAATTATTAAGCTCATATTATATGTAAAGACAACTTGTATGAACAAATCGATTATTATATTTATTATTATATTATAAAGTTTAATAAATCATAATGTATACTAATTAAGGCAGCAGTTATATATTTTTTTCTTTAATGTGTCACTCGATCATGAGTGTCGAAGTAATCTAAAAGGTGTTAAAAATCTAAGTTGTTCTAAAGTGCTGAGCTTAGTGAATGATGTGAGTGACACGTGTATATCAAACTTTTTAACTTTTTAAAAGCTTCTTTACGCCAAGTTCAACTTACACATTACACAAAATTGGTTGTTCCCATCAAAAGCTATTCGCATTCGCTTCGAATTTGCGTTAACGGCCTCGTTTATCATACTGACGTTGATTTTATTTAATAAATCAGTTTGGAAGACAGACTATTACGATGGGCGCGGGTTCGATCCGGGTAGCTTGAAGCATCTCTCACAAATAATGTATGACGGTGATCGATGTTAGATGTCTAAACGCTTAAATTATTGTATGGAGCTGTAGGTAATTGAGTATTTCATACTGCGGCCCTTTTGATTGAAACGCGTCGAAAGCTTTCTTTGGTTGGTGCTTGTTGAGTTTTGTGCAAAGTGTAGATGACAATATATATATATATATATATATATATATATATATATATATATATATATATATATATATATATATATATATACATACATATATATATAAATATATATATATATATATATATATATATATATATATATATATATATACATATATATATATATATATATATATATATATATATATATATATATATATATATATATATATATATATATATATATATATATATATATATATATATATATATATATGTAGTTTTACAAAAAGCGTAGGTACAAAAGATTAAATTATTATGGATATACGTTTTTTTAACTAACTATATTATATTGTTCCAGCCTGGTTCAAATAATTTTACTTTCTATTTACTGCTCCCATCACTATTTTTTATAAACTGGCATATCGTACAATCTCCATTATAACTTCTGTATACAAAGTGACATTGGCGAAGTGATTTGTGCTCTAATGGCAAGCTCGGAACTTTAGAATTGATTGAATTATTTTACAATATTTTTTTCATATTATTCTCTGCATCTATCTATTAAGTAAACTTATATATTATATATTATATTCTAAAGAAATTTTATAAAAAGCAAGGTATTTGCTAGATCTATATATAATCTGTGCCTTAAATTAGTTGGACGCGATCATGCACTCGTCTTGCGGATTATCGATATCAATGAATACGCTTATTAGTTCATTTGAATCACGTCCCTACGCCCTATAATTATAGGGATGGGTTACGCATACGGAATAGAATCTTGTACCCTTGTGTGTATAGCTATTGAGTATCAGTTTTTGTAAAGTCGACTATATGATATAAGAATAAGGTTCATTTTCGATTGTCTATGTTACGTAAATATCATCCAACGCGTGTCCACGCATAATATGTTTGGTATAAACTCTAGTCGGTGATGATTTGTCAAGTTTTATCAATCGCTTTGAATTTAAACTCTATAATTGTATGAAGAAAGACGAAAATGGTATAGCATTTTGTTGTTAAAATTTTTCACGGTATGACTATGGAATGTAAAATTCAGATTTTGTTAGGATTATTTATTTTATTATAATAACTACCTTCTGACACAGTGATATTGATGTTTCTTTATAAATATAATCTAAGCTAGAGTAAGCAAGTACGAATCAGTTATTAGGTAAATTAATCCGTTGAAATTGAATGAAAAAACTGGAAAAAGGATCAAGAACTTTCGATATAAATATAGATATAGTAATTATAATTTGTAACGTTAAAGAGGAAAGTTTAGCTTAGGTATACATTATTTTATAGAAGTAACATTTTTTACCAGGGCTCAGCTCTCCGTTCTCTCAGTCAGTTCTTATTCAATGTCTTCTTCTTCTTCTTCTTCCTGGCATTAGTCCCGGCTTTTTGCCAGGGTCTGCCTTCCGACTAAGACCAATCGGTCCATATGAGTGGCGAAGTGGTTTTTGTGGAGCGATTGCCATCTGACCTCCAAACCCATTATTGGGAGAAACCAGGAAAGGAAAGGGAATAAGAGGCAGAAAGACTTGGAATATAGGGGAGGGACACCACTTACATGGATTGGATCGGGTTATGAAAGTGGTGGCTCGAGGTCCCGGGGTCGCGTACCCGTATGCCGGAAACCAAATATCGGACAGATAATTGGCTAGACACCCTCTAGACACCCCAGTTCTTATTCAATGTAGTATTGGATAATGTCTCGGCGGATCCAGGACCAGCCTCCGTGGCTGATGATTTATGCCGACGATATAGTACGCCTGGAAGGGTCCGCTTGAGAACTGCGGTCTTTAACTAAATGTGTCGAAGACCCAGTTAGTGCATGACTTGCTTATATCATACGGCGGGAGGCCACTGGTGTGGTCTGCGCTGGCAGAGTACCGCCCAAGCTCAATGGACTTACATATATACAAGAGCATGATCTGACAAGTTCTTTGTTCAGTCAGTCCAGTTCAATGTTCGCCGGCACTATCTCGGCACTCAGGGGCTCACGTCACGACCGCATACGCTACTTGCCTTCAAGTTAGTCTTGTTGTCCGAGACGTAGTGGATATGCTCCGAGAGCGTCGACTGAGATGGTATGGTCACGTTTTATGCCAGCTTAGGAGCTGTGCCGGAAGAAAATGTCTCGATATATCTGTTCATGGAGCTAGACCCCCCGGGCGCTAAAGGAAGTGATGGCTGTCGAAGATCCTAGTAAATACAGTGGAGACTAACGCCAGACAGAAGAAGATCATTTTCATGTTCTCGCGAGCACTCAATGACAGCATTCAACGTAATGTCTCGAAAAATTAAGGAAAGTGGGGAGCGTAGTGTCATAACACTAACTTTCCATTGGCTATTTTTCTGTATGATATACGGCATATAGAGTTAAGATGAAAATAAAAATATATATTATGTATGTGTATATACATACTTATACACTTTGCATATATTAAATTAACTCTAAAAAAGTGACTCAGAAGTCAATTTGTAGGGGAGTCTTATAAAACACTTCAACGTCTTTCCACAATTATTTATGGAGAAATTAACTTTTAAAACAATACGAAAATTTCTATGGGAATTCATTCAATGAATGCTAATAAGGCGACCGTCAATAGCCTTCAAAACCATCAGACTGAGAGAACCCCTCTCTCAAGCTTTATGTTATTTAGGTGTATGTAATGATTCAATGGAGTTTCCATTGGATTCCTACAAATTACGATTTCTGAATACCCATAATGGAATTTAATAAGAAATATGGAATTAAAATGTTTAGAAAGCAGCTGTTTTTACTTTTTACTTTACAATATACTTCTCGGTTTGATTTTTGATAAAGAAACTTTGTTTTTGCTAACAATATGTTTGTATACAATACATGTGTTACTGGGAACACTCTGCCCCATCACCTTTGAGAATATTAATATATTTGCTCTCAATATTCTGAAGTCGTTGTTAATACTTAAATCGGTTTAATATATGGTTTGCATAAACAATGTTTGTAGGAAAGTTAGTTAGGGTTATTGGGCTGTAGGTTCGATTCTCACTTGAGGCAATGATTTATAATATATATTTTAATTTCCCTGAAACTCTGGTGGGAAAAAGTGAAGCGTTGAGTTCGGTCACTCAACTGTCACTTAAAATCTTGTGTCAAGAGGAGGGCGGAGTCTTTACTCTAGGTGTTTCTCTATCTACTTGCTATGCGCGATATAACGTGAAAGTAAAAGTTAAGCAAATGTAGAAAGTCAATGTTATTACATTTATAAGGCAAGAAAAGCCACCTATACACGGTGAATTCAGAACCATTCACGTTCTGCTTGCGCCTCGATATGTTGAAGAGTTGAAGAGAAAGCTGAAGAGTTGAAGGTACACCAAACCCAGGAACTACTTTTTCTGTTGGATAGTCCACTTATCGTAGAAGACTATAGGTTATTATAAGACATTGGTATTGATAAAATTATAAAAAAAAATTACCACATGGTTGCAGGATAAACATATTCTCTAGCTTAATTACAAATTGTATATCATAAGTAACTTAAATTTTTCAATAATTTATATTATTGTGTTTTTAATGCTACCATAAACTAATTCTCTGATATATTTTTTGAATGATGTGTTCCTCTGTAATTGGTAGTGCATAGTTATGTAAGTAGTAAATAAGATTGTGTAAATATATATATATATATATATATATATATATATATATATATATATATATATATATATATATATATATATATATATATAAATATATATATATATATATATATATATATATATATATATATATATATATATATATATATATATATATATATATATATATATATATATATATATATATATATATATATATATATATATAAATATATATATATCCGTATGCATAAATAAATAAATACAGAAATAAATGATTTGAGGACCGTCGTGGCACAAAGGCATAGCTTCTGCCTGTAAACGCGACGGTTTGTGAGTTCGATTCCCACACAGAGAGAATGAATGATATTTATTTTCTTCGCTCTTGTAACAAGAAAAAAAGCGCGGCGTTGAGTTCCGCCAACACGCAATGCCTCGAAAGGCGTAAAGCGGGGAACGGAGTGTCTTAACACTAGGTTACTACGGTTCCCGCTCCCTACCCTGCCATGTGCTCCTGTGTTAATTTTTTAATTAACAAATGAATAAACATTACGTTATTATATCAATGTCACAGAGTTACTTTGGATACTTAAAATATGCCTTTAGTTACTTGTATTTCTTGACAGGGGCAAAGCTGTAGCTCGAGGCTACTAAAATTACACATAAGCAACTGTTATTAACAATAATATCACAATATTCCGTTATTTAGCTCCGTTTCAAGTTAAATAATTTCATTCAAAGATTAAATTTACATCCATGAGAATGACAATAAAGTTTTCAAGCGGCTTCCTGGCGCGCCGTTAGCTAATTTAGTTGAGCGCTCGCGTTGCGTTCTAGACCAGATAGCTGTATTTATCTATAAAGAATTCTGACATTTAAGCTTTGAGTGGAATTGTGGTTCAAATCCGACCAAAATTAATGTATGGACGTTATTTACTTCCCTATATGCCTATTGCCATGTTTTTAAACATGTGGACTGGCAAAGAGGTAGAGGACGGAGTGACTCAGTTTGATGTCACGTTAGCTGATAAGCCAGGTGTTTTAGACTTGGTATCGGTTTTTACGCCAGGGCAAGCGTTATAATTGTTGTCTTTACTATAGTGCGAAAGATTTCACTTTTCAACGAAAAAAGTAATATATTACTTTAATCCTAATAGTGTAATAAAATTTCATATAGCTTTTAATTTCAAAATTCTACTTTAACTTTTGACAGAAAGGCCAATTTGTATCAAGTCGATGATGATTAATTCGCTTTAGAAATTATTCTAATACCAGGCCTAATTAAAATGCTGCCACATGCTATCAAAGTACGTAAAAGTCAGTCTCACAAAAAGGAATCCACAAAGGTCCTCTAAAATATGTCAGTTAGACATAGCTTAAATGTACTACATTGGCGATGTTTTATTAATTTCCGATTTTCATACTTCATTTCGTCACGTGTAGAGAAAATTTAGTGACACAACACTCCGTTCTCTTCTCGTATATTTAATATAATTATCTCTTTTATATTTGTCTTTAACGACCTCGAAATTTAAAGTCTAATTTGGTTCTCAGCCGCCATTATGGTCATTCGATGAAGCGTGAATCCGCTCACCATTGTCTCTACAGTTACAATCGTAATGATGAAATCTTATTTTATTGCATTTTGTCTTGTATAAAACTATTGGACAAATATATGTATGAAAAATATGTTTGGGTGAATGCTTTAATCTCGGGAACTGCTAGTCCAAATTGGGAAAAATGGGATTGGGAACAAATGGGAAAAGAAAGCATTCAGAGCCTCGGGCACTTAGAATGTGTGGGCAATATTATTTTTTTTTTATTATATTAGTCTAGCGACTAAAAAAATACTGTAAGGCCGTTTGACTGTAAACGCGACGGTTGCGGGTTCGATCCCCAATTGGAGAGAGGGAATTATTTTATTTCTTCACTCTGGTAACAAGACAAATCGCGGCGTTGATACTTGATCATATAAATATTGAATTCTTTTTTGAAGGAATCATTTAGATAATTCGTGATAATGGAAAAATATTAGGTAGACCTATACTTTAGAAAACTAAATTACAAGGTAAAAGTAAAAAAAAATATTTTACCTTTGCCTTTACCTTTACCGTAATTACCTGTTATGATAAGGTAAATTTTATTAGGTAATGCCTATTCAGGTTTTGATTTTAACAAGAATGTGTACACTGAAACAGCTTATGTTAAAAATAATATATAAAAAAGGTTACATGCTTAAATAACGAACTATTATATTTTGTATGATAATAATAAGGCTTTTTATACTGTGTGGGGAAATATAAAACTAAAGAAAAATATTGACACCTGCGCATTCGCCGTTGGCAAATCTATCACAATGCGAGCTAAACAGCCAAGGAATTGAGTTTTATTGCATACAATTCTAATTTAATTCAAGTTTATGGAAGTCCTTTCCGTTTTGTATCCATAGAGCTTTTAGATTTACACGTTGCGAATTTTGCAATTAAATTGATTTGATTGAATAAGTTTAAATTATCTATTAAAGTTAATATTATATAGAAAATATTTTTTTTACTTTTATAACACTGTAAAGTGTTGTGTGTTTTATTAGAAAATAAAATAGGTGTATTTGAGCCAACGTCTTCGCTTCTAGATATAGTTTGGGAGCTTTAGACAAGTAAGCTATATGTATATAATGTTTTTTTTTATAACCAGACAATATTATTGTAAATTCTTTGTATTATTAATATACTTATTGGATAAAATGTGTGGCTTCTCATATACCTGATTCTTTCTGCGTTGCGGATTAAGTCGCTTTAAATATACAATGTTTCAGTTTTAGATTGTATATTGCATATGAAAGGATATCTAGATAAAAAAATAGTGCCAAGACACTCCGTTCTCCGCCTTTCACTCGAATTGAGAACACTCTTTATTTTACCAGATCAATATTATTGGGAATCGAAGCGAACCTACAACCACCGCCTTGTACGGCCTCGTATAAATAAAATTTTAATAAATTATAAATTGGAAATGTTATTTTATTATCATTTTATGCTTTTAATAGCATGCTATAAAATACTCGTAGCATGCTTAGAATTTTATGGGTTAGATATTAGCAACTTATGTACATCGTTTGTGAGAGGTGGTTTCTTGACACACGGCGGTTGCAAGTGAGAAGCATTGCTTACAGTAATGTGTGAATAAAAAAAAATAACTAAAAATAATTTTGCACGCTCTATTCCGCATATATCAAGCAATATACCCGCAATATACTTCTTCCCCACTTTCCACGGAATTTTCTAGATATTTCATATTAAGTTGCGGAAGTTAACATGCACTTTCTCTTATTACTAGAGATAGAGAGAAAAAACAGCAATTCATTCTCCCGCGTGGGACTCGAACCCATATTTACAGTCATATGCTGTGCCATTGAGCCACAACAGTAATAAGTATGGCTTTCATTTGTTTTTTTGTTGGGACGACAGACTGACTAAATATGACAGATAGATAGATGGGAGATAAGTAAATTAGCTTGGATTTGTTTGATTGGTTCTCCATACTTTAACTGGTCAACAGTAACACACCTAAGTACGAGTTCAAATCCGATGTAAAGAAATTTGTAGGTACATATTTAATTCGAGGCAGTACATGAGTATATCTTATATTGTATAGTCAAAGTAATGATTTGTTTTAATTGTTGGAAAATATTTTGAGAATCCTTAATGGGATTCGAATATAAAAATCGGTATATAAAAAATATATCTATACTAATATATTTTTTTAATTTTTCCATTTATAGGGGCCCTAATCTACATAATATTATCGGTAAAATAAAAAAAATAACCCTTATTTATTTCCTTCATATTTGAAGTATGTAAGTAAGTATATATATATATATATATATATATATATATATATATATATATATATATATATATATATATATATATATATATATATATATATATATATATATATATATAACCTGAATATATGTAACCTGTTCGTATCCACCACTTTTATCTCATAATTAGTCGTAAAATACTTTGTCACATTATAATCTTCGCTATATAAATTTATATTTACAACTTGTTCGACACTGTGCCTCGACTGCGACTGGCGCGTATGAGAAAATGAGCTGTCAGTATTGAAATTGATTTTGTATGTAAATGCTTCTTATTACGTGTTACACGGCGGAGGGTTGTAAAATAGTTGTATCTAATATATTAAGTTAATGACAACTCGGTTTGAACTATTTACACTAGAACTGGGTACTGGGTACTGGGTACTTTGAGTTAAATCAGGTTATATACTTTTTGATATTTTTACCTGTAGATTCAGTTTAATAGGTTTTTGATTCAAATTTGGACAGCATTTCAATGTGAAGAATAGAATCTCTTCTAGACACTACGTTCTCTCTGCTCGCTTCTGATAGACCTATGCGGGAAATTGAAGAAATATTATTTTTTATCTTCATTACTTACTTGTTAATTAGAAGATATTCACATCATTTGCGCATGAACAATTCATCGCGAGACAGACAGACACTTCATATATATATATATATATATATATATATATATATATATATATATATATATATATATATATATATATATATATATATATATATATATATATATATATATGACATAAGAACGGCAATATCAATGAAATCTTAAACTATCTTATTTATTTTATTGAAGCAATCCCAACAACTCTGCGAGCTGTCACCGATATCGATACATAGCTTTGGAAATTGTGGCGTAACTTTCAATTTGCATTACGATTAAAACACACGATTGAAGTAAATTCCTTTACTCTCGTAAAGCCTGAATGAGATCTAGTATATTTAATGACTATAATTATTTGTATTGATAAGGTTAATAAATAGCTGTACATATCTGTATCAGAATCATTTATAATTATATATGAGGTAATTAATTTTATTAATAGTTGATTAGAAATTTTCGTTTGGTTTTAGCGTAGGTTGTGAGGTACTAAATTTTTTTTTTGTATCAATGGGAAATGTCTTTACGCAGACAATCCATGTGCAGGAGAAATATGTCCTACAAGCGGATGGTATTGTGGGACTCATGGAATCCGACACTACCCACTAAAACCCAGCGGACCCTCTCCACCTATAAGAGACGCTGCTGGGTCGTTCGCGTCTGCCACTAAAGCGCCTCGGTTTCGTCCAGGACACCCGTAGCCTCGATGACTTACAGGAGGATCAACACACCCACCTGCAGTAGTTCCTCTAGGGTAAGGAGGAGGAGAAGTGCGCAAACCGCCTTCTCCCACCCCCTGGGGTAATGTCTTTATCTGTGTTCGTACTTAACTTACGCGTTCGTTCCTCGGTATCCTTCAATGTGATAACTGAGTCACAAATTCCTACAGACTAATTCCTCTCACTCTCCACCGTGGCCTCCACCTCACTAGACAGCGAGAGATCCCTACCCACTGAATCTATCAAGGCGTGGCGTTGTGGAGCCCAAGCGGGGCATTCGGCTGATGAAAGTCTTTGCCAAAGCAACTATGCCTCGTCAGTACTTGCACCAGCCTGAGTTTTAGGACCCCGAACCCTCTTTTTAACTAGCGCTCTAGGCGTGAACAAACCGCTTCCAAAGTCAGTAGTCCTTCGTCTGCTCTCCTCCTGATCCACGCGATAACCTCACTCGATAGTTGCTCACCACGCAATCGCTCAATTACAAGGAATACGTGAACTCTGGTGGCTACTTCTGAAACAACCATCAACCACCCAGGGTCAGGCCCAGATACTTCATCTGGACCCGCAGCTCCATCTTCTGATCCTGGATGCGTAGAGTAGCTCTACGTAAGATGGTTGAGTTCCGCCATCTCCGTTCCCCACACTCCGCTCAATTATGGAGACATTGCGCGCTGACTGCTTACGACACCACGTTTTGTCTCACCAGTGCGAGGATATAAAAAAAAAACATTTAACCGAGTGGGAAACGAACCTACAACCGTCGCGTTTATAGCCAGACGAAACGCCAAACTAATTCACTATCTATATGAACTTTTAATTAGCATATATTTGTCGATTCATAAATGATTATTCATATATTTTGTAATATAGTTTACATATTCAAAGCGGATACTACGAATAGCAGTTTACTGATAAATCGATTATAAATTATATTTGCAATTATCCAATGTCGCTACAGTGGATACTTATTATGTAGGGCATGTAACACATACATATGTTCATATCAAAGATTTGGACTGGTAAAGACTTCCTACTTTACTTAAGTAAATCAATTTTTTTATAATATAATATATATTTATTATTTTTACAGATTTTATTTATGTTTTATTAATAATAATAATAATATACCTTTTTTTCAGACCATTCGATCCATATAAGTTACAAACAGAATATACAACAATAATTATTATAATAATTAAACGTATTGAAATTAAGACTGCATCGAGACGGCAGTCAAGACAAAACTTAATAGTCTTTAGATACTTCTTAGAGAATTTAGTTAAGTAACCTAAACCCTAGCTAGAAGAAAGTCTCACACACATCTCGACATATAAGAAAAAAAAAATAAAGAACACCAAAGATAACAAATAGTTATTACATAAATTGCTCTGAATAAACATACAGATACACACAATTAATTTAAGTCAATAAGCGTATTAAGAACGATTTTGCATAATTTTAATTGATACTACAAGCATTAATCGATATTTTATATTGTGACAGTGAGTAATATTTGCAAATATCGATTATCGGTACATGTCGATTCATATTTAGTTTACATTTCACACTTCATACTTTATTTGTATATATTTTACATGATAAACAATTTTTATTAAGGAGTTATTTATTAATTTATTATGTATGTATTTATATGTATTTGTATAAGTATATGTTCATTTAACATTATTACTGGTATGTATGTATATCTTTTATACTTTATATATAGGATTTTTTTTTTAAGTTATTTTTATTTTTAGGTAATTACATAAATTTTTATCTTTATATTGCATTTTATGCGTCATCTCGCTACTTACTGCTTTCACCCACTTTCACAGGTTGGCTGGAAGAAATCTCTTCTTGAGATAACTCCACCGTTTGGAACTATATTTTGTTATGTATGTAATTCAACATATTTTGATTGCAGTAAAGAATACTATATATTTCTTATGAAGAAATGTTCAGAAATGTTCTTCCCAGAGATAATAAATAGCTGATAAACGTATAAAAACTGATAAAAGTAATAAGTTGTAAATACATATAAGAATTTAGACTGAGCGTGATGACGCATGGCTTAGTGGTTAGGACGCTTGGACGGTATCCATGAGGCGCGTGTTCAAATCCCGCTGTGTTGAAATTTTTATATGTTTTCTTTATGTATTTGTCTATGCTTAGTGTGGATAAACACTTCTTAAAAAATTATAAAATATATATATTTAAATTTGTCCAATAGTTTAAATTATATTCGCGTACAAACCTCCAGTTTTACTTTTTTATTATATTATAGATTATTAATGACGTATTTTTAACTTCACACTATATTAGCAAGAGGAACCTAAGATTACGTCAAATTAAGTTGAGTCAGTCAAAATTCAACCACAAAGACTAAAAAGTATAAAAAACTATAAAATTTGAATGAACTTATAGCTTTCAAATTTTTAGACAAATTTGAAAGCTATAAGTGTAATTCTACTTAACATATATAAACTATTTAAATTGAACAACACTAGGCCTTATATAGGGTATTACATGACAAATCGGGTAATGTAGACTCGCTAAGACTAACAAGCACGCTAGCATGGCAACATGACAGCGGCCCATATATAGGTTTTAAATACTATTTAGTATTTATTTTTAGTTTACAAGCTAGGTTTCTACCTGTAGATGTAAGTTGATCTTGAAATGTTATTATAGTATATATATATATATATATATATATATATATATATATATATATATATATATATATATATATATATATATATATATATATATATATATATATATATATATATATATATATATATATATCAATTTGCTAACCTCTTTAAATATGGGAAAAGATTTTAGCTTTATAGTTTGTAATTTCCAGGTGAATTATTTTTATATATTAAATATGATAAGATAAATATCGTGATCGATTTAACACGCACCTCTGTATCGACGTATGACATTTAAAGCTGGTATAAATAATTAACTTTAATTGAATCTTACGAAGTTGACATATTTTATATATAATCAAATATTGTATATTTATTCATTAGTAAATTAGGCAGAAAACGCGACGGTTTCGGGTTCGATTCCCACACAGTGAAAAAAAAATTCTTGCTCTGGTTAAAAGCGCCTTGTTGAATTTTGTCACTCATTACGCAATGTCTTAATAATTAAGCGGAATAAGGTGACCGGAGTTGGGGAGTTAGCGTTTAGCTTTTTTTTTAGTTCGTAAACCTTATGGAATAGTGAGAATTGTGACGTACATACATAAAAACACTATATTTATTTTTTTAGGTTAAGCCAAGTCAAGTATATACTCATACTATATACAGATATAGTTCTAGAATTCAAAGAACATATAGTTCTAGAATTTTATCTTAAAATTAAAAAAAATCACATCAATTTGTATTTAAAGCGTAGAAATTATCGTAGCTGGGAATATTTTTATCTATCTATGCATAACACAATGGTCGCTTTTTCGCTCTTCGATTTTCATTCGCTTCGCCTCGAAGCAGGCGAAAGTGGAGAAAAGAGTGGTCGGTCTAATAGCGATGCGGATGGAAACATTTAAATTTCTTAAAAAAAAATAGGTTATCAGTTTCTTGCGTTTCTTTCTTATACATAGGCTTATTTAGGCTTTAAAGTACATGTACAGAATGTTGTGAGTGTATGTATGTCTGTATGTTTGTATGTTTGTCTACAAATTACACAGTAAATAAAAGTTAAATCGAAATATATTAACTTAGACTGCAGTACGAAATTCATTCTAGTTCTATAAGTCAATAATTTCTTTGTAATACCTTTTTTTCCTATTTAGTTGAAAAATATATGAAGTGAGCTTAATTTGTAAAATTACTTTTTACAATAGCTCAATTATTATTTAAAATTAACCTTGAGAATGTCAAAAGTCTATAAGTTACGTTTTAGTAACGAAACGAGAAAAAACAAGCTTAACTGCTTAGAAGCGTCGGGCGTTGAACCTGCGACCTTTAGCACGAGTAACTTACCGATTCAACATGGAATAGCTTTTAAATACAATATATGACACAATAGAGTTGAAATTACTTAAAAAATTTAAATGTGTTTATAATATAACCAATACTTCTATACTAATTGTTCAGTTAGTGAGTTGAGTGCGCAAGAACTACTGCAAGTAAAAAGTCTTCATTTCTGACTTTTTATATAAATAAATAAATATTAAGCGTATAAAATGGTTGCGTAAGAGGGTTACTTTTTTAAGTAGCATCATTCAATTCTCAATATCTCTATACAAAGAGAACTCAGCATACAGCCTAAAATGCAGTATACAGAATGGTTTTTAATCCTTACGTTTTATCCCAAATATGCCTAGCAGTGTTAAAAAAGCGTAGTGTCAAAACACTGAGTTCCCTCTAGTTGCGCGGTTATTGGCGGAACTCAGTACCGTGTATTATCCACTAACGCCCGTTCGCGTTCACTATAAAGTCGAAATTTCACACGAAAGCACCAAGTAATCTTAAACTTTAAATGTACATAGATTTGTTATGTGAACGTGCTTCGCCCACGTGGTGCAGCGTGCCTTCACTTTGAAACAAATAGCAATTCAGAATACAATTTTACGGATCTCCCACATTTAGCAGAGAGAATATTTTTAGATTCTCTTTTAGATTTCCACTTTCTATTAGTAAGCAAAAAAAAAATTATAAACAAAGTTACTTCACGATGTATCCCGCATATAGCAGGATACAGGACCCTAGTGTTAAGACACTTCGTTCTCTCACTAACCGCCCAATTTTGGAGACATTGCGTGTTGAGTGGCGGAACTCAACGCCGCGCTTCGTCTCGTTAGCAGAGCGAGGAAATGAAATGATTAATTTCTTCGACTGGGAATTGAACCCTCAACCGTCGCGTTTACAGACAAGCATCAAACCTACTCACTCGTACTGAGCCACGACGGTGCTAAAGCTACAAGTTTGTTTTGTAATCGCTCCACTCGCCCACGTGGCGGATCTTATCGTCACTGACCAGCCAATGACAATATACTTTGTTTAAAGTAATGGTATTCACAATAAATCTTGCGGCCAAGTTACTATGCAGATGTTTTTTTTTTTATTTTTGATTTTCTTTTCGTAAGACTTTAGAATCTAAAGTTTAGATTTTATATGATATCTATTTATATCTATATTTATATATATCTATATTTATAAGCTAAAGTGTTTGTTTGGTTGTAAACACTAATCTCAGGTAGTACTTGATTCGAATTGAAAAATTCTATTGAAAAAGTCAAAATATACTACATTATGTTACGGCAAATAACATCAAACCCGCAATTACCTTTTATCCAATTCCTTTCTCTCGTAGGGGGAAAAAAGTTATTCATTACCTCAACTGGGAATCGAATCAACAAACATCATCATATGTTCACAGTCACACTGCGCCGCGAAGACCACAATTTCAAACTTCAATCCTATATAAAAGTGGTCACCAGCAGAAATTAAGATGTACATATATATTTTTGACACAATATGTAAATAATATGATAATCATAAAACATATAAAATTTTCATTTGGAGTGTTTATTTTATCTGTCATAAGATATATACTTTGATTATTCATTATAGTAACTAATAATAATGTTTTTCTTTTATTTACAGGTACGTGTTGAAGCTTTGTTTGTGTCTATTGAGTAAGTGCTATATATGTATGTATATATATATAAAAATATATATATATATATATATATATATATATATATATATATATATATATATATATATATATATATATATATATATAAATATATATATATATATATATATATATATATATATATATATATATATATATATATATATATATATATATATATATATATATATATATATATATATATATATATATATATATATGTATATATGTATATATATATATATATATATATATATATATATATATATATATATATATATATATATATATATATATATATATATATATATATATATATATATATATATATATATATATATACCGTCCATACCATTAAAACGAAAACGCTTATTGAATATAAAGATCTAAGAGTAAATAATACAAACGATTATCACTTATATTATTAGGCCTTGAAGCGCGTAACTCAACACCGCATCGGTCCATTTCCAACGTTAGCTTCTAAAATATTAAAAAAAATAAACTATTCAAACTTTGCGTTTTATAACAGTTAACGAAAATTAATAACTTAAAGAAAACATATAAAAATTTGAACGCAGCGGGATTCGAACCCGCGCTACTTAGTGTGGATTAACACTTTAAAAATCATGTAAATAATTAACGATATTTCTATACGTCTCTACCGAGATCAAGAATGTCAACTAGACCGAGTGGGTCAAAGTTGCGTATAATATGCCTTTTATGCCGTTTTATAGCGTCTTTTATGCCTTCTATGGATGTATTAAGTTATTACTTAAGTAAATCACTACAATGTATTTAATTTCAATTGCTGTCTTTAGTTTTATAGTATGTGTTATTATATATATATATATATATATATATATATATATATATATATATATATATATATATATATATACATATATATATATATATTATATATATATATATATATATATATATATATATATATATATATATATATATATATATAATATATATATATATATATATATATATATATATATATATATATATATATATATATAATATATATATATATATATATATATATATATATATATATATATATATATATATATATATATATATATATATATATATATATATATATATATATATATATATATATATATCTTCTTCTCTTCTTCCTGGCATTAGTCCCGGCTTTTTGCCAGGGTCTGCCTTCCGACTAAGACCAATCGGTCCATATGAGTGGCGAAGTGGTTTTTTTTTTTTTTTTTTGTGGAGCGATTGCCATCTGACCTCCAAACCCATTACTGGGAGAAACCAGGAAAGGAAAGGGAATAAGAGGCAGAAAGACTTGGAATATAGGGGAGGGACACCACTTACATGGATTGGATCGGGTTATGAAAGTGGTGGCTCGAGGTCCCGGGGTCGCGTACCCGTATGCCGGAAACCAAATATCGGACAGATAATTGGCTAGACACCCTATATATATATATATATATATATATATATATATATATATATATATATATATATATATATATATATATATATATATATATATATATATATATATATATATATATATATATATATATATATATATATATATATATATATATATATATATATATATATATATATATATATATATATATATATATATATATATATATATATATATATATATATATATATATATATATATATATATATATATATATATATATATATATATATATATATATATATATATATATATATATGTATATATATATATATATATATATATATATATATATATATCTATATATATATATATATATATATATATATATATATATATATATATATATATATATATGTATATATATATATATATATATATATATATATATATATATATATATATATATATATATATATATATATATATATATATATATATATAGGGTGTCTAGCCAATTATCTGTCCGATATTTGGTTTCCGGCATACGGGTACGCGACCCCGGGACCTCGAGCCACCACTTTCATAACCCGATCCAATCCATGTAAGTGGTGTCCCTCCCCTATATTCCAAGTCTTTCTGCCTCTTATTCCCTTTCCTTTCCTGGTTTCTCCCAGTAATGGGTTTGGAGGTCAGATGGCAATCGCTCCACAAAAAAAAAAAAAAAAAAAACCACTTCGCCACTCATATGGACCGATTGGTCTTAGTCGGAAGGCAGACCCTGGCAAAAAGCCGGGACTAATGCCAGGAAGAAGAGATATATATATATATATATATATATATATATATATATATATATATATATATATATATATATATATATACATATATATATATATATATATATATATATATATATATATATATATATATATATATATATATATATATATATATATATATATATATATATATATATATATATATATATATATATATATATATATATATATATATAATAATAACACACTATAAAACTAAAGACAGCAATTGAAATTAAATACATTGTAGTGATTTTACTTAAGTAATAACTTAATACATCCATAGAAGGCATAAAAGACGCTATAAAACGGCATAAAAGGCATATTATACGCAACTTTGACCCACTCGGTCTAGTTGACATTCTTGATCTCGGTAGAGACGTATAGAAATATCGTTAATTATTTACATGATTTTTAAAGTGTTAATCCACACTAAGTAGCGCGGGTTCGAATCCCGCTGCGTTCAAATTTTTATATGTTTTCTTTAAGTTATTAATTTTCGTTAACTGTTATAAAACGCAAAGTTTGAATAGTTTATTTTTTTTAATATTTTAGAAGCTAACGTTGGAAATGGACCGATGCGGTGTTGAGTTACGCGCTTCAAGGCCTAATAATATAAGTGATAATCGTTTGTATTATTTACTCTTAGATCTTTATATTCAATAAGCGTTTTCGTTTTAATGGATTAAAAGCTTAATTTACAAATTTCACGTTTTAATTAATAAATAAATATGACATTTCGTGTATGTATGTATGTGTAATATATTTTATACATAAGTACCTATATTTTACTCTCTTAGAGGTGGGCCTTTAAAA
Organism: Dione juno; assembly: GCA_037127375.1. Lineage (NCBI taxonomy): Eukaryota > Metazoa > Arthropoda > Insecta > Lepidoptera > Nymphalidae > Dione > Dione juno. The sequence goes on from JAXRJS010000050.1 coordinate 791,007, forward strand.
CTTCCTCTCTAATGATGACACAGCTTCCCTCCTGATGAAGCAGACACGACAGCGCTCGCTACTTCTCAGGGATAGACTACCCTCTTCCCTCCTCAACCGGTGTCGCTGCCAAGGCCAATGGGGCTAACAGCACTAACCTCACAATATAAAAAAAAAACAAAATTGCAAAATTTTAAAGATTCTAGTCACCTCAAGAGCTATCTCAATATAGAAATAGGTTACTTGTAAATAATTGAAAGATATTAACTAAAATTTGTAGTGTACCACAAAAACTATATGATCACATACTTTATTAATCTAACTCTTACAAAACCTATTAATCCATACACCTCTCGAACGAATTTGATTTATCGATAAATAATTATTGAGATGATGACACCTGCAATTAGATAGCCATTGCACATTTAAAAGTAACGACCTACAAAAACCACATATATATATATATATGTATATGTATATAAATATATATGTATATATGTATATATGTATAGGTACGTAAAAAAATTGATGTAATATATAATATGATATCTTAAGAATATTATAATAAGGATTTAAATACTTTGCCCAAACTCTATGATATAAAATACGGCTTTTAAGTCAAGTCAATTTAAACTTTAAACGTATACAGTGAAGATTGAAAATACATTGTGTCTGAATCATAATTGGGATCTAAGAACAATTTTCAAAACGTGATTCCTTCAAGTTGTATTATAATTATAGAAAATGCTATACCTTTGTTTATTTAACACAACCTTGGCACGTTTTATACTTTAACTGCCTTATGTAAGAATTTTTTAGTTAGATTTAATTTATTTCAACGGAACGGTACTAGTAGAATTCTAGATTTTAATAATAATTTATGTTAATATTACAAAGATGAAGAGGATGGGGGTAGGATAGTCTACTTAAAGAGGAAGGCTATAAGCTATAAGCTATATTACATATCGTCAATAGTTTCGATTTAGCCCACTATACCACTGTAATGATCATTCCTATTGGACTAAAAACAAAGACATGTAAAAACTATTTAATGATAGAAAAAAAAAACATATTTATAGTCTGTTCACTTTTGTTTTCTGAAAGGGAATCGAACGTACTACCATCGTATGTACTGTCTAGTGATTCCAAATATGTCACGATAGCGTCAGATCATTGTTTTGTTATTTATCTATTTAAGACTTTAGGTTTTAATATGAAATAATTAAAATTCAAATCGCATGTGCGTAAAATGAAACTGCAATAGAGCAAAGAACGTTTATAATTACAAATTACATTAAGAATAGTGTATATATATATATATATATATATATATATATATATATATATATATATATATATATATATATATATATATATATATATATATATAACAAATACAGAATTACCACAGAAACAACATAATCTTACAACTTGCACCACATCGCAAGTCCGCGGGGGTCAAATAAATCTATAGGAAGGCACTATCTGGCGGCTCCACAGATATGAAAGTCTTAATTTATATAAGTTTAATTGTGAAGCGTAATGATGTATGCGCCTTATTTGTTACTATGTATTAATTAATCGTCGTGTCGGCAAGTTTTGTTTGAGGTCCGAGAGAAAGTAATTAAAGTAGTGTTATAGAATACAGTGCCTTTTGCTACATCACTCTATGTAGGTCCATCAAGGCCATCAACGGCGCAGTGAAACAGTTTTTTACTGCAAGCATGATAATAGTCAGTTCAATTCCATTCGGGGGTATTGGTTATACCATTCCACCAATCAACACCGTAGAGTTTCAAATTCAGGTGGAAAGTGGAGAATGGAGTTTTATATGTGGGACCACACCTAAAATTATTAAGCACCGTGTAATATATAGAGAGGGCTTTTATTAAAATACTCTTAAAAAGCTCTCTCTTTTTAATCTTTGCGTTCTTACATTAGATGAATTCGAATTCATAATGAATATAACTAAAATGTGTCATTCATAAACGTAGACATAATAAAATCTATAATAAATATCTATATATAGAACTCTAACCACGTAGTAGTCCACTCAATAAACCAACTTAACGAAAAAAAAAATTAGTATTATATTATAAAATATTAATATTCAAAATGATATCGAAGCTCAGAGCTTTAAGCTCGAAAGTCAAAGTCGAGGTTAAAATTAGATTAACAATGCTAGGATTATGTGAACTGTTTTAATAATAACAGGTATTTGTTTTAAAACAATGTATTGTTGCTACAATAGGTTTATTGACTTGTTATTTCCTTTACACGAGCGCTAAGTATTTCCATAAATAATTTCTAAAGTATTGATATTTTGGGAAAAGCTACATATTCTCAATATATTAATTTCTAAGCTTTCTAAAACAAAATAAATTTACTTCTAAAACTAAAACAAAATAAATTTACTTAATATAGATTTTGAAAATAAAGTCATTATCAGTGAACCGGATTGGTATTCCGTATGCCGTCTATTAGATTACTATCTAAAGCGGCATTGTTATCTCACAATGGCTAGATAGGATTTATTGACTATGGTAATAAGATAGGCAAGCTCTGTGTAAGTCACTACTATAGTTACTTTACGTTTGTTTACTATAGTGAGAATAGTATTGTGATTTGTTATCAATGAATGAGTTTTAATAACATCAGTTAGAATTACACAGATAATTAGGTTTATAGTTTACACAGATAGTTGGGTACACAAGAAAAGCTCCGCCATTTAACACGCAAAATCTTGAATGCTTCCACCAAAAGTTGAGAATGGAGTGCCTTGGCCTTACACTCTCTGTCTATGCTACTATAAACAGAATAAAGCGTAAAGCGCTTCGTTTTCCGCTGGAAATCGAAATTAACGATTGTAGATTAGCGGAACTCAACGCCGTTTTATAATTAAAAAAAAATAGAAAAAAATGTATTATTACAGCTTAATTTTCTTGCTTTTTCTATATATAGCTATAAAGTCCTATATTTGCTTTACCATAATTTCGTTTATAAATAAATAACTTCAAAAAAATCTTCAACACCGATTATAATATACCATCGTCTTCTAACGTCACATCATTAAAACTATACATCGTTATCATTATAATGATACTGGATCACCTTATTATGTTAATAGCAGGTAGTCGATATTCTAACAATAATTTGTTCTTAAACAATAAGAAAGTGAAGAACTTTAACAAGGCACTTAAGTGAAACTGGCGCATTAGCGCGAGATGATATGATGCGATCGGTTATTAATTTTTATACGTGATTGGAGCCCTACGTTTTGGTTATGGTAGTAGTAATAACCTGACATATTAAAATATATTTTAATTAAAATACCAGCGGCACAGCGTCTGATTGTAAACACGATTGTTGCGAGTTCGAATCCCGATCAGGGAATGAAATATTTTGAAAATTGAGTGGTACGTGTAGAATTGAGTGTCTTAACACTAGTTTTCTGCTGTCTACACTGCTTTTTATGGCACATAGTGGTAAAACAAGTATATATATATATATATATATATATATATATATATATATATATATATATATATATATATATATATATATATATATATATATATATATATATATATATATATATATATATATATATATATATATATATATATATATTGTTTTTTTTTTCATTCACTTAGAAGCCTTTGAAATAGTGGCATATTATTTGAACAGATTAGTCAAGGTTAAATCTTATGTTTCTCAATTTAAGCAAGTTTGGACTACTTAAATATATTAAGCATATGCCACGCATATAAACCTTCCTAATCAATTTGAAATTTAATGGAAACCCCATCAAAATCTGTTGCAAAGCTCAAAAGCTACACGCCTAGATACGTAGCTGGAACACGTGCTTGTTATAGACAGTGTATTTACATTTTAATATCGAAGTAATAACTTTTTCTCTTAAATAAAAAATAGTGTCGGATTGCTCCTTCCAGTACTAAAATATTTTTTCTTAGATACACTCTTTATCCTGCATAACAAAGTGCTGAAACTCTACGTTCTTCACTTTCCATTCAAGCTTCAAATACGACTTGTCAGCGGAACTCAGCGCTACGTTTTCTCCTAAAAAAGATTTAAATAGGCAGAAAAAAAAGCCTACAAGAACAAATCACATCAACCTCTTAACTTGTACCACATTAACATATCGCCTGGGGCAGTATCACACCTCCACCTAAGCTCAGATAACCATCGGCATTATGGACCAATCTGAAGCAAGTTACAAATATGCATGTAATAAGCTATAATTTGTTCCTCCCGATTGTTTTGAAATATAAACCTAGTAAGATTATATTATGATTATATATAAATTATATTGTATACAATATTAAATATTCTTTACTTTATTCTATGAAAAAGCTTTTAAATTAATGACTTAGCGACGATGCTTTTAGATTTATAAATAACTTGTTTCTATTTCATTCGGGAATCGAATCTGTGGACGTGGATTTTTAAAAGTTAAAATCTTAGAAATAATATATGTATGTGTAGGCCATCATGGGTGCAACCACCCAAGATGGCCTACACATACATTAAATACACATACACTGTAAATTACATAGTTGTTAGTAGTAGCATTCATAGCTCTCTCTCGACTCTGTCAAGACAAAACGCGAAGTTGAGTTACGGAATACGTTATATCTCAAAATAGTATGGAAAGTAAAAATTAAAAAAAAATTGGCATAAGTGTCTGATATGTACGGAAAACAGGTGAAACTGAAAAAAAAATAGGCTAATGTATATTAGCATAGTTAAGATTTGTCTTGATGTGTGAGATGGTTGCGGGTTCGAACCTTACTGGTGGCAATGCTTCTTGTATTTTACTAAATCATTTTATAAGGTGAATTTTGTAAGTTTAAATTTTCAATTAATTAATTAATATTGATTTAAATTCAATGTTTAATCATCACATTCAATTTCAATTAATTTAAATTGAACGTTTATTTCAATTTAGTATTGAAATGGAAATTGAAATAAATGAAAAACATGTTTCCGTATATACAATTAAAATGTACATTTTATTATCAAATAGAATCAATTAAATACATGTACATGTCACCTGACTTAGGTGACATGTACATTAGGTAACTCGTCATAGTGAACCTGTAGTTTCTAAGCCTAGCATGTTCAACCAAAGTAGCTCTTTCGTATTTTAACATTATATATATATATATATGTATATATACATATAAAACACACGTAATGTGTGTATAAAATGTATTTATTATCAATATATAGTTGAAATTAGCAATTCTATGGAAGCAATAAAAGTTCTTGGTATTTGCGCGAAATCCATACAACATATTTAGCCTCAATCTTAGAATCGTGTGAAATAGATCAAGTACTAACGTGGGAGACTATAGACTGTTAGTTCGCTAATAGTGGATTCGATTCTCGATTCTCATTAGCTTAATAATGCTTAATAATAAACTTACATTTTGTATATGTAATAAATTTAAAGTGGGCGGAAAAAGAAGTAAATAGCTAATTTCAACAGATAAAAAGAATATTCATAGCATGTTTAGGCTGTATAAATTAAGCACTTGCCTAAATAAAACGACAGAAGAAATGTTACGTAGGTACTATTTAGATTCTTTATATAACGTACTATGTAGGGCATACAAATATAGTTGTTATGAAAGTCGCTAAACGTTCCGCCATAAAACAAATCATTACGTTGTAAAAATGTTTATTTTTCAACAATAGCGCCGCAGTTATATATTATGTGATGTGACAAGAATTTTAAACGTGTTACGGACAGAATAAAAAGCTGTAGTCATGATTTATTGATATTATTCCAAATTATTTCACAATTGACGTTTTTGTTGCTCAGAGAATATATATATATATATATATATATATATATATATATATATATATATATATATATATATATATATATATATATATATATATATATATATATATATATATATATATATATATATATATATATATATATATATATATATATATATGGCTGTACATGAACGTATTGATAAGACACTCCATTCTTTGCTTTCCACCTTCGGGACATTACGTGTTTAGTGGCGTAACTTAACTCACTTAATGAAAATACTTTTTTTCTCCCCTAGTAGAAATCTAATCCACAACCGTCGCGTTCACAGTCAGTCCCTGTGCCACTGCGCCATGACGTCACAGTTATAAAAGATATATTTGAAAATTCTATGTTTTTTAAATTACATTTTTTCATATTAATAAAAAAAATGTAAATGCCAAACCAAAAAAAAAAGAGCACCGCTGTTGTTACGTGTTCAGTTTTTGATGCGACCGGAATTGTAATTGACTTATCTACCCGACAAAGCAATAAATCTCAAACTGATGAGGTCGTAAGAAAAGCGCTTATTACTCGCCAACGGTGACTTAAAAGAGATGTATTCGTATTATCGGAGATTTAACAGATCTTTGAACATTTTGGATGTATTTTGGAGTTTTATATTATAACTAACTTCTATATCTTGTTCTCTTTATATATGGCGTATCGAGATTGCCAGCTGAGCATAATTCATTTCGCCAAAGTCACGTTGAATATAGAATACACAAAGAAGCGTATGGTAAAAAGGAGATTAACTATCCTTTACTGCCCACTTCGCTTGCATTATCATATGATAATAATAAAAAAAAATGTGTATATCACAATCTAAACCGGCAACTACACTGAATGAAACAATTAACATGATACAATATAGCTTATATAACCTCATTCAATGCATTTGTACGACCAGTTCCTGAGATTAGTGCGTTTAAGCAAACACAGTTCAGGTTTTTTATTTTTAATATAAAAGTAATTATTGCAAAATTGTTAACAGCACATAATTCGGATTCAGAATATTATAAATATTTTAAGTTACATAAATATTGTACATTACTCGCGTAGTATGCAGACAATCACTCCGTCCTTTAGGCATTTTGCATATTGCTAGACGAGTTCAAATAATCCATACAAAATCTATTTTGTTGTCATGTTTTGCTATATCAGTATCACCCAGAACGTACAGACTGATTCAATTAACCTAGAATCTTCAAATTTTGGAAAACATCGCTTTGTATAGTATATGTGTAAAATTTTGAAAGATAGAAACGCCTGATTAAATATTTTATCCTATAAAGTAAGATAAAATTAATTGACTTTTGGTCATATTTCATAGGATAGTATAGGAATATGGAAAATCACGCAAGTGAAGCTGTAAGACGAAAGCTTGTTGGTCATTCGTATGTTCATTGTAATAATATTTTAAGACGTAAAGCTCTTATACTTATGAGGTTACTTAAAAACAATTACTAGTACTCAAATAGCTACTAAAAAGCACTAAAACTAAGTAAATTCAACCGTTTTAACCCGTAAGTTATTGGCATGTGGAAAATCATGGCAATTTAAGTTTGGTTTGTATTTAAAATGCCATTACATTGTCGAAGTTTAATTTGCTTTCTGAAACTTATAATGAATTGCTCATTGTGCATTGAAAGTTGCTTTCTCGATGCTTAAAGCTCAGTGTAGTATAACCACAGTATAAAGGGTTATTGTATAAGTTAAACAGCTTCGTATTTGATTGCGTACCATTTGGCTGTACGATATGGTTGGAAATTAGATTCACACACACACACTATATATATTATCTTTTGTATAATTGAGACAAAGTACGGTGTTGAGTCCCGCCGCAGAGAGAACGGAGTGTCTTAACACTAAGATCACTTTACATACCAAGTTTCATTATCGTCTGAAAAGTTATTTTTTTTCTATAGATTAAAAAGTGATGACTTACAATGAAGAATATCAAGTGATTTATTGTTAGCTTCTGTGACCCTACTTCGCATTATGAAGAAAATTGATATGAAGCTCCATAATTAAAATGTCATAAAAAACTTTTTATATTTATTATATTATAACAACTGTAAAACTACTACGAAAATGTTATTAGTATGTAAATGTAGATATCATGGCCAGCCTACTTCAAAGTTGTAAACTTCAAAGACGTGTCCTTCAAAGGTTCCATGGGTTATAAGTTTTAGCAATTAAAATAAACTATTAAACATTGAATAGTATGAGAAAAATATATTTATTATTTGTAAAATGTCAAAGGTTAGCGTAAAAACCTGTAACCGACATTTGTTTATGATTAAGCAAAAAAAAATTAAATCTACTGTCATTATTCTTAACACACTTGTCGTTATACTTCATATAAAATAGAATTTCATATAAATCATTTCATAGTAGGACTACGTTTAACTTAAGATATATTAGACTTTCAGATGGTATAGAGTTCGATTCCCATTTGAAGGAATAATATTTTAATTTTCTTCGCTCTGGTAGCACGATGGCGCGGCGATGAGCTCCGCTACTCACGCAATGTCGCCATACTGTACTCGGAAAGCGGAGACCGGAGTGTCTTATCACAAGATTTTCTCTGCCTATCCTGCTATATACAGAGAATGTATGTAGAATTGTATATATATATATATATATATATATATATAAATATATATATATATATATATATATATATATATATATATATATATATATATATATATATATATATATATATATATATATATATATATATATATATATATATATATATATATATATATATATATATATATATATATATATATATATATATATATATATATATATATATATATATATATATACTCTGTATTGTAAATCAGCGTAGAATCAAATCATTGTACCAATTGTTGTGTCAGCTTTATTAGTTTACAAGTGTTTATTAACAAGTGATGTCACTTTCACACGAACGCAGTTCAATAAAATAACTATTTATTCAGGTTAAAATCCTATAGAGAAATGTTCTTACATACTAAGATTGATGGAGGCTAATATAAATTTGCTTAGTGTCATATGCATATGCTATTTTATATTGGTAAGTAATGGTTCTCTCGCGGCTTCGCCTGCGTGAATTAATAAATTTACTTTCAATAAATAGTTTTAAATAATAAATTTACTTTTAATTATGGAACACTCTACCTGTTAATGAAAACCGCATTAAAATTAGTTATATTAACGCTATAGAGATCTAAGATTAAATAGGTTGGGTCGCGACCTTGCTGTGAAAAAATGTCTTTAGAAAATTGTGACCATTTTCTAGACCCATTCTACTAATTGAAAACTTAATGAATAATTTTAATTAAACAAGCAAATGGAATATATGCAGAGAATTTTGGTAATTTACAAACAAAATGCCAAGTTATTACAGAACTTCGAGAGAAAACTGTTAAATATCTAAATTTAAAAAGAAATCCACACAGGAAAGAATTACCTGTCACTTTGGTAAACAATATATATGGAAACTGCTTAGATCGTACAAAATCTAAGACTAATTTTAGAAACCTGTTAGAATGTGAACGTCTTATTTTAAAAAAAATACCTTCAAAAAAACAAAGACTATTTAATATTCACGTCGCTCCTCTCGTAAGACACAGTGAATTGACAATTTTTGGACAATAATGAATACTCTGTGGAACAATAGATGTTTTTAATTTGCAATAATATATGTTATTATGTCGCTTGAGGAATGTTGCCATTTGTATTATACATTATTAATATATCAACCTGGCTCTTACCTGCGGCCTCATCCGCATGGTCAAATGGAAATAACTTAAGAATTATTATATATATATGATAATATATATGTATATTATATGTGATGTGATGTAAATTCTATGAAAGGGCTTTTTAAGAAAAAAATATAGATTTACAGACAAACATATCACAACATGACGCAGTATAGATCTCCACTGGGTTAAAAGAGTTTTTTTTTTATTAAATTTAAGACAAGGGGCTAAAAAGGTACAGAATGTAAGAATTCTTTGCTATGATTTCTGTCTATATATATATATATATATATATATATATATATATATATATATATATATATATATATATATATATATGTATATATATATATATATATATATATATATATATATATATATATATATATATATATATATATATATATATATATATATATATATATATATATATATATATATATATATATATATATATATATATATATATATATAACTTAGTCATGTTTACGGGCTTTGGTTGTTTTAAATAATATATATTTAACATCCCATAATAAAAACGTCTCTAGATTCCAGCCAGTTATTTTTTTTAACTATACTGTACTGCTCCTTGTTTTTTGTCAATTATATATTTTATTTTCATATGTGGGTGCCAAAGTTCTCTTATAGACAGAAATCCAGCTTTGTAAACAAAGTGTTCACAATGTGATTTACAATTTTGTTGCTTGGGCGAAGTTAATGTCAAATTTACCATAAAAATGAGGCAAATCGTATCTATATCTATACATATAAATAAAATTGAAGTGTATGTTTGTTTTTTTTTGAATTCTTATAACTAAAGTTTGTTTTTTTTTGAAATCCGTCTGCCTGTCTTTCCGTTTATCCAGACTAATCTCCGGAACAGCTGAAGCAATTTTATATGGAACTTTCACTGAAAGATAGAAGAGATTGTGGAGCAACATATAGGCTACTTTAAAAATAAATTTTCCCCAAATATACTTAAATAATATATAAATTTGCTTCCAAGACCAAAGCGTATAGTCACTATTTACCAATTCTCAATACACTCTATATAACATTAAAGTAATTCATTTGAACAATACTCTCATTTAGATATCGTTATCCCAACAGTGAACGATGTCTCTATCTATCCATCAATAACAGCTTATCTTAATTTATTCAACGATTTCCATACATCTCTCTCAGGGATTGGCTTACTCCATTTTATCTCAGAGACCACAATTTTAAATATATTATTCTCACTGATAACGTGACTCTAGAACAAGACAAGTAAATCGTTAATTATTCAACATAGTATGGAGGAAGTAGCAGGTTTGGTTTCTTGTCAAAATTCAACATACTTGTAGCCTATAACGAACGTTTGTGTAAATATATATATATATATATATATATATATATATATATATATATATATATATATATATATATATATATATATATATATATATATATATATATATATATATATATATATATATAATCGAGGAAGGATATAGGCTATAATATAACTAAGTTAATCGTAATATAAACGCGGTCAGTTACCTTGGGCATTGCCTGACCAAGCCCGAGTGATGTTCTCTCTGGGGAGAAATAATATTAAAAATAAAAAAAACAAAGTAAGCAAGTAAATGTTTTATTTTAATCATAAACTGCTATACAAATAAACATATAAAAAAATCATATAATTATATCTATTAATTATTGATATTTATATCACTGCGCTGTCTGTTTTTATTTAGTATATGATACTTTATAACAAAAATTGTGTTTTGGAGCTAAAGCTCCAAAGCGAAAGCTAAAAGCTATAAGCTCAATATACAATAACGGCATATTCTATCAAAATAAAAATAAAAAAATCACATATGTATGTCTACAAAACCTGTTTCTCCACATGTGTGTATTAAATAACGTTGTCTAGTACTTTTACTGTGATATATACGATATGCAAAATGAATATAATAAAACAGGACCATCGTGGCGCAGAGGCACAGCGTCTGCCTGTAAGTGTGACGATTTGTAGGTTCGATTCCCGTTCGGGGAGAATTAATCAGTTTCATTTTCTTCCCTCTGGTAATGAGGCAAATCGCGGTGTTGAGTTCCACCACTCGACATGCAATGCCTCGAACGGCAGTAAGCGGAGAACGGAGGGTCTTAACACTAGGTTCCTTCTGCCTACGGTTCCCTCAGCCTACCCTGCTAAGTGCGGGATACAGCGTGAAGGTTAAAAAAAATTCCAAATTAAATATCCATACTTACGAGCTGATAATAATAAAATTAAGAATAAATAAATGACGTTATTAAAATTATACTTCGGTGTATATTTTGAAACAGAAATTTTGTATTGAGAATATCGTGGCGCAGTGGCAGGGCTGACTTAAACGCGACGGTTATGGGTTCAAATGCACTAGGGGAAGTTATTTTTTTGCTTGCCCTTAACACTAATATCCTTCTTGTCTAACGTGCCATATAAACAACGGGATACAGCGTAAAGCTAATAAACCAAAAAATATATACAAAAACGTATTTTAAACAACAGAAACCAAATCAAAGTGCTTGTATGCAATTCATTCATTCAAATTGCATTCCCCTCAGTGGTCTTCAAGTATATACATACGTACATATAAATATATGTAAACTAATCGACTATAGTTGAAGAAGGCAGAAGGAAATAATCGATATCGCTTGCATTATGTAGAGCATTCGACCAGCGAAAGGGTCACGTTATATAAGACATTAGTTAAAAAATTTACAAACTTATTATATACTATGTCCCCGTTAGAGCAACTTCTTGTTTCTTTTCATAGCAATGTTTGTGTGAAATTATGAAGATTTTTTAATGATTTGCTTTAGAATTTGATTAAAAGATAAATAGAAAATGGACAGATTCTCTACGCTTGGTTAGTTTTTTAACGTAGCAATAACTTCTTACGTACCTAATGTGCTAAATTGTATATGTTAATTTGGATCGTTGCGGCATAGCATTTGACTGTAAGCGATTGTGGATTCGATTCCCACTCGGGGGAATTAATTATTTTCATTGTAAAATTAAGCGGAGAGCAAGTAGCTCTGAACACTCTTAACTCTGCCTAACTTTTACGAGTGTGTGGGTACCTCATGGATCGCTTTTGTACTAGTTGTTCTATCTAATAAGGCATTCTAGTCCAGAACTTTCTTTAATCAAACCCTAAAAAAATATTATTATATTATTCAACTAATTGTCAAAAAATAAAACAATTGAACAAAATTTTATATGTTCAGATTAACTTTATGGGTTCAAAAAAAAAACAGGATATCCAAATGTCATATTTGAAGTACACAGCGGATAGACATATGGCGAAGTTATGACAGCTAGAAGATTTTGCAAAAAATAACTGATATTCACATCCAGAAGTCAACTATAGTTAATTGTACTTACCGTTTAAATGTTAGTTAAATTTTAACTAAGCTATACGAGTAAGGTTATACGTTTCCTTAAGGAAAGTAAAATTTTATTATATTATTCTTAGGCTGTGTAACTTTTATATCTAAAATATTATTGACTTGGTTCCGTCGTGGCGCATTGGGTCTGACTTTAAGCGCAATGGTGGTGAGTTTATTTATTTTCTATTTTTTTATTTATTTAAAATAGGGTTTCGTCCCCACACGACTATTTATATTTAAATTATTAAAACTTCTCCGCTCTGGTAGAAGCGACGGAGTTCCTTTACACTAGGCTACCTCCGCATAACCTGCTATGTGTTAAAAACATGAAACTCCTTTCAAATGGACTTATACTGAACCGGTGCTGCTTCAAATCCTGCTATATAAAACAAAAACCCAACAGAAATTTTATATGCCATATAAATGAAAAACTTCTCTCTATTATATATAAATGAAGCTATATAATGGCAATTTCAATTGTATATAAATAAATAACAATTTAGTATTGTGATAGGATAAACCTATTTTTCCGTATTACAGTAAGTGACATGAATGAAGCCTTAGCAGTACCGCATCTTGTGTTACTTGGTCGATAAATGATTCACAATTGTACGTATACAATCAAATAAGCAGATATATGCGATAGTAACAAGTTCTATTCTCACTTGATGAAATTATTAAGCTTTTCATTTGAGGACCGTCAAGCGTAGCAGGACAGCGTCTGACTGTAAACGAGGATTGTGGGTTCGATTCTCGTTTGGGGAGAATTTATGATTTTCATTTTCTTCGCTCTGGTAACAAGACAAAGCGCGACGTTGAGACCCGTCACTAAACTCTCAATTTTGGCGAAAATGGAGTATCCTCTGTCTACTCTGCTATATGCGAGAAAACAGTTTTTTTTTTATATATTAATGAAAATTAAATAAGATATATGATTTGTAGGTAGATATATTAAATCTCAATAAACTATATAACAGTGTTATAATAACAGGTTGTACTCAGAATAGTTCACCTTCGTGATTTTACATCCAATTAAGTCATAATTACTTTAAAGTTTACGAAGTTTGGAGTTATTTCATTATTAGCTTGCCTCGTTACGACAGCAGCTTAGATACGAGTTAATTTGAGGAATATTTAGAGAGGATGTTAACGTGACGGTTGCGGGTTTGATTCCCGTTTAAAGAATATATTAATATCATCCTCTCACTCGTAAGAAGACAAAACATTTAAGTCGAAAATTAAGGTGGAAAGTTGGGAAGAGAGAGTGTGTTATATATATATATATATATATATATATATATATATATATATATATATATATATATATATATATATATATATATATATATATATATATATATATATATATATATATATATATATATATATATATATATATATATATAAGTACTCCCCTATACTGTTCTGCTCCCAAGTAACGGCTCATCGGGCGTGCTATTTGTGCACAAATTACTTCGCCAATGTCATGCCACTTTTTACTACTAGTTTTGGTACTGGACAGATAGTCAAGTACAATAGGAATGTATATAAAGCTTTTTGAATAGATTTTATTTCCAACAAATGAAATTGAAAAATTTCACTGGCGGAGAGCGGATATCGGAGTGTCTTGACCCTACGTTCTCTATGCCTACTCCTAATATATCGATTTAAGCGCGAAACGAATAAAAATATTATAGAAATATTTATTGTAACGATGGTATTATTTTAGATAAATACAATCGCATACACTCACGTATACATTCATACATACATATGTACATGCAACTATTAAGATAAATATTTTATTAAAGCTACCCACAAACAGGTTGGTAATAAGCTTTTACAATTTATTTTCTCGAACTAAAGTCAAAATGAAGCAAAACCGTTTAAAACTCGCTACTTTATCTCTGTTTTTTGCAACAGAGTGTACTCACAGAGAGCTTTTGTTATTTATTATTAAAAAGTAAATACGTTTTCGGAGCTTAAAGCGTAAAAATCAGAAAGCTACAGTTTTATAGTTGTTAAGCTTTTAACGTGTTTCGTTGTGAAAAATTTAATAAACGAAAGCAACAGAGTTCGAACCAGTTGTTATGAATAAAATTTGATCTCACGTGCACTGTTTGCTGAACGCACGTTTCATTTGGCAATACAGTTGTTGACATAAGTGGCTACAGGTTTTATTGTGATTTAATCTACTTAATAATCTTTAAGCAAGTAGCACTCAAATTCAGGGCTCTTACCAAATATGTATACGTATAAATATATATTTACACAGTGTTCAATCAAATTGTTGATGTAAATTTTAACAGAAAAGGGCGCGGTTGACAAAAAATTCATTGGCATTCCTTTCAACTGAAAGCGGAGAAGAAGAAGTAATATTTTAACACTAAGTATATCTTGATATACTGGTCAAAAGTGAATTTTTAATATTCAAAGGAAGTAAAAACTTTATATTAATACGAGCTGAAGCCTGCAATTTCATTTGCGTGAAATACAAAACGTATGACCCCGCTTTTCCCTGTTCCCGTTGGAATTTCGGTAAATCCTCTCTTGATGCCCCCCTTCACTCCCCAATGACCTTACATGTTACAGGTATCTACGCTCTGTAGTTTCGGCTGTGCGTTGTCTGTCAGTCAGTCAATCTTACACTGTTATATAGTCAGTCAATCAATGACTGACTTCATGAGTGACTGAGTCATTCACTAAGTAACAGAAGAGTTATATTTATGTGGATGATTCAGGTACTTAATATGACAATATTTTTGTAACATTTTATTTAAAGTTCATCGCACACTTTATGAGTATAGCAAATAATTAAATTAAAATTTTCCCAGCGTCTCAAGCGGTTGCGAGCTTAATAAGCTTTCGGCATAGAGCAATTATAAAAAAATGTCGACGTAATTTCAAATCCAAACCAAGATCTGATACCCAGACTTAACAACTGTTTGTATTTATATTACATTTAAATGATATAATATATAATATCTAATACCATGTAACAAAAGAAGAAAAATTAATAAAAATATATTCGCTAACAATTTACTACGTAATTGTACAAAGGGTATAGCCTATAGGGTATAGCCCGCGGCGTGCGTAGTCTAGTCTTTCATTACATGCATACGTTCCGAATCTATCGATATCCCTTTTATGTTAAAATTTATGTTGGAAAGTAAACTAACGCCACAAGCTATACTTTATATATAATTTGATATTGTGAAATGTATTGAAACCTCAAATTCGCATTTTTTGCTTCAAATTTTAATTAAATATTCTAAGGTTATTTTAAAGGCAAATTTGAAATTTTTTTATGTTATTATCGAAAGAAGTAATTAGTAAATGTTAATAAGTCGTCTAGGGGCTTAGTATCAGAAATTAATTGACTACATTTTTTTTTATAAATTTAGTTTTTCTATAACTTTATCATACGTATCGATAGCCTAAGTAAAATAAACATAGATCAAAATATTTTAAATATAATATATAAGCAATCCTCCCAGGGGGATTCATTTCCACAACAATCTTGTCCT
Organism: Dione juno; assembly: GCA_037127375.1. NCBI lineage: Eukaryota > Metazoa > Arthropoda > Insecta > Lepidoptera > Nymphalidae > Dione > Dione juno. The sequence goes on from JAXRJS010000050.1 coordinate 807,545, forward strand.
GTTAAGTTCTGTTAGATGGCTAGATAAGTGCCAACGTGTATGTATGTCTTCATTAATAATAAAAGGCAAAAGACTTTCTTTGAACGCGTTAATCTCAGAAACTACCAGCTCTAATTAAAAATTTATTTTGTGTCAGATAGTCCAGTTCATATATAGAATATCCATATCCATATCCATAGTCCAGTCCATAGCCCATCTAACAATCTATAGCCTTTATGGGCTATAGATATTATTTTACATCACGTTTATAATGTATCGTATAGTTATCAAAGGTATTTCCATTTGACCACTCTGGCGAAGTCGCATGTAAAAACTAGTTATATCTAATATTGAAGACATTATTAAAAATCAAAATTAACTTCATCACACCAATCTACTTTATATGCCACATAAATCGAACCCACGACCCATGGCTTAGTTATCAAAAACTAACCACCTTCATATGTTTTACATTAATATAAATTATTTGTTAAGTAAACTTAAATATCATACACGCGAATATAACGTTTATTCCATTGAATTTAAAACTATTTTAGATTACTCTCGATATTTCAGGGGAGGATTTACTTAATTGGGCACAAAGTAGACACGCTTGTCCGTCTGTTTGTTGAGATTTGCATAGTTATTAGTTTCACAGGTTCGCTTCTGTTTGCTGGGGGACTTTATTAAGGCTATTGATTTTTAAATCCGCTTTTTGTTTTCGGCTTAAAAGTAAAAGTTCCATTTGTAATAATGCTTTTAGGGTACTGATTTTTAGTTTATTTATATGTAGATTATATATCTACAGATCTACATACATACATATATATGGCGCAGTAGGTCAATGTATAACAGTTATGGCACGAACCCCGCTCTGGTGTTTCCAAGCTTTGGTTTTCCCGACGTTGAGTTCCGCCACTAAATATACTCATATAATATCTCAAATACGTGCCTTCAGTTCTTCACATCTCTCTCTTTATCTCTCTCTCTCTCTCTTTTCTTTCTTTTATTTTAGCATATTAAAGACTAAAGACGTGTTTTTTTTAGATTATATGTATAAATTAACATGATGGATGTATGTAGGTACGGTGTTCAAATTCGCGGCAGTATTTATGTTACAATGTAATGTAAAGCCTTCTATCATATATTTTGTACTACATATCGGTTATTCGTTATATGAGGACATTATTTTAAACTTTTTTTTTGTTTTTATGTTTTTGTATATATATGTATATATGTATATTATATATATATATATATATATATATATATATATATATATATATATATATATATATATATATATATATATATATATATATATATATATATATATATATACATATATATATATATATATATATATATATACATATATATATATATATATATATATATATATATATATATATATATATATATATATATATATATATATATATATATATATATATATATATATATATATATATATATATATATATATATACATTTTTTTACATGGAGTTCCGTCACTCAAACGTAACGTCTAAAAAGATGTAAAGCGGCCGAAACAGAGTGTCTTAACACATGAGGGATACAGCATGTATTAGAAAAAAAAGTACACAAAATGATTTCCAAATGAACTAACCAACATTTTAAAAGAAATCTTGCAACTATGACTATGAAACCAGATTTTTCATACAAGACGTGACTATATAAGGAGATAAAAAGACTTGGCCGTGTTCACTAGAGCGGTCAGCGCGGTGTCGAGTGACCACGCCACACGCATTGTAATCCACCTTGGAATAATTTAGAAGTGGTATATACAGGCACAATGGGATAGTGTGACTGGCTGTAAACGAGATTTGTGGATTCGATTCCCATTCAAAGGAATAAATTCTCCAAATTACCTCGCTCTGGAAAGATATTATGAGGTCTGAGGTCTGAGTTTGATACTAAATTTTCAATAACTATATTCCTAAGAAGTGTTAAGCTTGAAGCTTCTAGTTGCCTCCTTATCCCTAGCGGGATAGCCAGAGAAAAATGAGCGCCAAACACCATGGCCCCTATATACCTATTTTACCTCGTCCATTATCATTAACAATACTTGTCACTTGATTACACTATTGGACACTATTTTACTGTATGCAAGATTCTTATGAATTCAATTTGAGAATAAGGTGGTCTATTTATAGGAACATTGAGCTTAGTTTCGCCATCCGTATTATGTATAAGTGTTTACAAAGCTCCGTTGACCTTCGAAAACACAGTGTCGGAGATACTGGACGAAGGTCACGTAAAAAGCATGAGGACCCCCCGGGAGAGCATGTATTACTGTCACTGTCAAGTGGACGAGGCGAAAGGGGTATGCAGGGACTCTTCTCTCTGAGTACCCCGCTAGGGATAGAGCGTGAAGTTATATATATATATAAGTAAATAAATATGTACCTAGTTAATAATCTAGGATTAAGCGTGTCGCGTGTACGTTGTGATTACATAAACTTAAATTAAACGTAAATTAAGATCTAGCATGGCATCTATATATTAGTCGTCGATACTATTTCTATTACTACTCATAATCTATGTCTCTCACATTGAAATAAAAAGACGTTCTCAAGTTACATGAACCAAGTCGATTTATTTATTACTGTCTGATTATTCTGACATTTTGTTTGCCGATTCTTTTGTTAATTTTTAAGTATTTGCGAATATCTCTTGGTAAAGGCCGTCTGACTGTAAACGCGATGTTCGCGGGTTCGATTTCCACTTGGGGGAATGAATTTCTTCCATCTTCACACTGTGTGTGGTAACAAAAAATAAAATCGATACGCAGTGTCTTGATTTTTTTTTTTCAATTTACTTGTATAAAGGTTCGAATTCAAAAACGACGTTTAAAAAAATTACGCAGAACGTAATTCAATTTACGTGCTTTGCTTTAATTGCTTTCGACTCACCATTCTCCACTTTTTTGCCTTATTAGAGGCAATGTAATTGGGCGATGGAACTCTACACCGTGCTTTGTGTTATAAGATAACTTCTTCGGCTATAAACAAAATTGATATAAGTTTTTTTTATTTATGAACTATGATTGAAATAAAACAATAGATATTAAGTTTACAATAATACTTAATATTAATATTAGTTACCTTAATTTACCTTCCATGTACAGACAGCGATCAGTTACATTTTTATTATATGTATAGATTATTATATAATGTTTATCATATAAATATGAAATTACAAGTTTAATAAATACCTGCTAAAGTGTAGTTACTCGAAGTCGAGCCGAATACGCTCGACCTAATTTTGTATCTGTAACGAGACGAGGCAAACGTGACGCACGGGGCCATTACATAAAGATAATGTTTTTTTTTTTATAATTTATTGTTTTATCCAAAAATGAGAGTTTTCCAGTTAATATTTATTTACTTATTATTTTGAGCTTATCTGTAATTTTTTATGTCAATGTCTTTTTTTTATATCTGTCAATTAATTATATTTTTTTTTAAGACATTAGCTTGATTAGTATAAGACTGAAGTGCTATTCTCAAGTCTTTTTAAATTTAACATTTATTTTTGTCTACAATATCCGACGCGGGCGAAGCAGTATAATATTATATCTACGACTAATCTACTAAAAATATTAGAAATAAATTTATTTTTGGGCATACATTTTGTCATGAATTGATAACAAAATTAGAATTAAATTTTCATATTTTCAATATAACAGTGTGTTAATTTTTATTATGAATGCATAAAAAAATCTCACCACTATACTTATTTTCTCATTTAAAACATATATATACAATTTACATACAGACAGAAACAGATCGTGTTCATTATACTCTTAGAATATACGTTTACAAAATTAATCTAATACTTGGCACAAATTTTGAAAAGGTTAGCTGTTTGCTCGACTCCATCCTTTGACCCGACTCAAAGTATAGGATATCGAAATTCTAATTAAGCCATATCGGTGACATTTTGTATTTATAATTAAACTTTAAATGAGCGGTAAAGAGGATTTTTGTAATATATTTTATGTGATATTTTATATATTTTTTATCTTTTATGTCAAATGTTGGCTGAGAACATATAGAATTTATATACTATAGTCTTCTCATGAAGAATTCGAGATATGGCGTGTTGGGTGACGGATCTCAACGACGCGGTATGTATTGCCAGAGCCAAAATTAAAAATGAGTGGGCATCAAATCTACAATTATATTGTTTATAGTAAGACATGGTCTTAGTTTCCTGCACTATGGTTTTAGTTTTTTTTATACTCGCGCATTTGTCATCGAGAAAATGAGGACCGGGTTGTATTTTTTAATATGTTTAAAATTTATCTTATTATATCTAATAATTTATCTTAATTTAAGTCATTAATTATTATTTTATTCAATAAATAAGTAATAATACAAGTCTGTTGGTATTTTTTTAGCTTAACGCTGGATCCCGCATACAGCAGGGTTGAGGGTAGGCGGAGGGAACCTAGTGTTATACATTTAGTTAGTTATTTAGATGGGCAAACATAATCTATTGATAAGGTGCTAGTGCTCTTTTTTTGCCCACTTATAGACACTTTGGCAATATATTTGCCTAACTAACTTAACCTTAACTATTTTCAAGATAAATTTGTATCTTTAAGCATCGCGTACGGTCCATCAGAACTACGCTATATTGGTGTACGTTTAAATACCTACAGGTATGGACTATTGATAGCTTAACCCATAACCTACAATAAGTTAATTAAGGCACAAGTTAAAAGGCGCCTGGGGACGATCATAAAGCTATTTAATTGAAACTATGTCATTAATTACATTAATTAATGACATTTGATGTCACTGTCATTAAGGGTTGTTATTAACGAGTATTTAAAAATATATTGTAATATTTAATATAGAGAAGAATTTAATGTTATGTCAATACATTCTTCTTTTCGAAACTATATAATATTGATAAGTGTGGGTTTGGTCCCTATTTGGGGGATTTAATTATTTTTAACTTCTTCACTCATGTCATGCTATGACAGAGCACGGCGTTGAGTTCTGTGTTCTGTTGATAGTGCACGAGGAAGTTTCTTGATACTAAGTCCTCTCTGCCGGAAAGCTCAATCCGATAGGGTGTTGGGTTGCGGAACTTAACGCCACACCGCTATCTCTTTCTTTTTTTCTTTTGTTTTTATTGTATATTTATTTTATGGCAATAAATGATATATTATTATTATCTCACATTAATTAAACATTTTGTAAAACATAATAACTAAATACGTCAAAATACGTCACTAAGTTTCCATTTACAAAATGTATAATAGTTATATTATATATATATATATATATATATATATATATATATATATATATATATATATATATATATATATATATATATATATATATATATATATATATATATATATATATATATATATATATATATTATATATATATATATATATATATATATATATATATATATATATATATATATAGCAAGCCACAGGAAAAGACCACCTGTTGGCTTGATCACTAATTGACTGTAATAATGACGACAAAAACTGTCATTTGATACGTTGTTTTCTCTAATACAGTAGTGGTTATAGTTTCGGCTTATCGCTTAATCGTCAAGTAATACTATAATTGGTAAGACCACAGGAATAGTAGCTGAGGAAATCTAGTTCAAATTTTTATATGCTTTTTCGATATATATAAGTGTTTGGCTCAGATAAAATGCAGGGTTGTGTTCTCTTACTCAAGTACTTAACTTAAGAAGAAAGTACTCTGCATTTCGTGGATTCACCGTGTTGTAGGGTGAGGACCTAGAGTAGAGGCTGGGAACCAAGTTAATTATTCAATTTCATGCAGGGTAGCTACTACTTAATTGCATATAGCAGGGTAGACAGAGGAAGCCAGGCCTTTAATCCCTCCGTTACCCATCATCCGTACAATTCTGAGACATCTTTTTTTAAGTTTAATTTTTATGGTACCGCATTAAATAAACTGAATTGGGTTAGATTTTGACTTAGACCCTTTTCCCTTATGACACGCCCAATACCTTTCAAGTAAGTAGAGCTCCATACATCCTACATATGCCAAAGTGTTTTGTAATGACTAATTATTTAACGTCCCATCATCTATTTCAATGGACGCATTATAAAAAGATATAGAGCGTTACTTTCACGGATCAAAGTGCCGCTTGTGGTCAAAAATCGTCAATTTGTCACACTGCCAGTGGACGGATACGGAAAATTAATGATGTGAGTAACGCGCGAATTGGAACGTAACTGATTATTACGGACTAGTTGTTCACCAGCAATATGTAGTTTTTTTTTTAATCGTTAAATCTTAACGTCTTGTAGCGTCGGTAGTTAGAGGTAATTTTTTTGCTTTTAAAGGTTATATTTATATTATATATAAAGCTATGTTGAATTACGTTATATTGTTCAAAAAAGAGATTTAAAATTTAAATCTTTAGGCTATAAATAGTGTAGTTTCTTATCTTAAAAAATAATAAATTATATTCTGTGGTTGCAAAGCATGGACAGTGCTGCCATCTATAACGTGGAACCTGGCTGGCATAATACCAACATTATAAGATAATATAATTTGACACATCTTATCTTATTCCGTAAATAGATAAATTATTTCTAATTTATGCACCGATGACGTTTACTTTTTGCTGTAGTAAATGACGTGGCTTAACGAATGCTATCAATTTGAATTTTTCATTTCTTTCTAAAGTCAATTGTGAATTCCAGTTCAGGCAGATGTGCAATTTTTCTTATTTTTTTTTTGCCTCACGCTGTATCCCAAATTTAGCTGGGTAGGTAGGGTGAGGAGTACATGCTATCCCATTATGTCAACCATAGATAATTGTAAAACTAATACAAATTATCTGTATATAATTTAATTTATAAACTATAGCTTAATATTATTTTTATCTATTCAGCTATCGTACCAGGTGGCGAACCAGTGCTAAACCAAGCATCAATTAATCGCGTGTCAAAAGAACAAATTAGGCAAGTTGTATTCTATTAACCATGTTCTAAGCATGTCAGAATATTATTATGATATATGAGCTGTGTAATTTTTTAAAGATTTATTCTGGGTGGCCTGTGATCTGATTGCATTTGAGTTAGACGAGTTTTTATATTTGATTTAATCATTTGAAATGATTATGTCGACTGTTGATTGTATCTGTTGTGGTCCAGTGGGGCAGTTAGTTGTTGTAAGCCGGAATGTGTGTTGGTTCGCTTCCCGCTTTTGGGGAATGATTTATTAACAATTTTCTTTTCTTAATAAAATTGCGATATTTAGTTCCGCCATTCTATATACATGTACCTATGATATTTTAGTTGAGGTTGAGGTTGATGATTAATTCAAATTTAGGTATATATAGGTTTTGTTATGTAGTCCACAATATCATCATTCGGCGGAGAACTAAAATACTGATAAAGTTCGAACCTTTAGTTGAAAAAAGAATTTAAATTTATATTATTTTGATTAGAGCTATTGGTTTGAAATCATACAAGTAGAACATTTATAATTTTCTTTCATGTAGTTTAAGCTTTTGTCAAATATATGTAAGATAAATAAATTTGCAATTTATTATATAGACTCATAAAATGTTTCATATTTTGTCCGATTATTTTTATTTCTCCAAAAAAAGAATTAATAACTATGAATACAAATTACCCCAAAAAGAGAATCGAACTCACAACTGTCGTGCTAAATGCCATACACACACCATAATGTAGTCAAAACACCATTAATCAATTCAATAATACTATTACTAACTAGAAATGACTTGTAAATTAATGTTTAGTTCTCTTCACATTAATTTTATAATTGAGTAAAGTTAGCTTCAATAGATTTATGTTCATAATAAATGTTCTTGCAATGAGACGGTGTGAAATTGATACTGCCTATTCAATCCAAATGCTTGTGATATATCATGAGACAAAACGACATTAAATACTCATATATTTAAACATCTTTTGTATCATTCATAGGTAAATAAAATTAAATATTAAATCACTCCGCTCTCTACGATTCTCGTTTAGTAAACTGAAGTAATGAAAATAATTATAGATATTTATAAATAACTAAAGGTAAAAAAAGAGCTATCTATCAATAAGTTTAATTTGCGTAAAATTTAAAATTCGTTACCAATGGTATAATTCCAGTAAACACCGGAACAGTATCATTGACGCGTTCATAGTCAATACAGATTCTAAATAAATGTGATATTTAAAAAAGGAACAGATTAAAAATATATACTTTAATATTAAATAAACAAAGTTCAAAATCAAACAGCCTATAAATAGAGTGTAAAGTGGTAAAGAAAAAAAATGGTTCAATTTATGAATGGCCAGTCATGCTCGTATTTATAAATGAAAAAAAAGTATAGGATCTTTTTGTTGCCACAATGTCTACCGTAAATCGTCCATTGAGCGCGGGAAAAGTGACATTCCAAGATGGCGCGCTAACTACCTGAGTTAAGCTGTATTGTTGGATTTTATGTCTGTTTTACGATTTTGGGAAGAAAGCTGCAATTCAACGCATTTTATATGTCACTATTAATTCTAATTTTGTTTCTTACGCTATCTCTAAATATAGATGAAGGTGACATGGTTTGTATGCTTTTTTATATATTATGTTTTATATATATATGTTTATATTTATATTTATGTTTAGTTCCCTTAGCTTTAAATTATGACTAAAAAATTATGACTAATATGCCTTAAAATTACAAAATTCTCAAATTTACTTTATATTATATACTATATATATATATATCTTTTAATGATTTTAACTATAAAGAGACTTGATATCCTATATCCTAAAATACCGAGGTGAATAAACTAGCTGTTGGCTACTTTAATTACACAAATAAATTTTACGACGCGTGTAAATGGTTTCATGTACACAGTAACAATGTTGTGTAAATATTTGTCCGTCCGTTTGCCTGTTCCCGTCTATCTGGTAAATACGTGAATAGTAAACTTGTCGCATCACTGATTCATCTTGGTATAGTGATTTTATTTATATATATTAAAATTTTTATTTATTTATATTTATTTTATATATATAAAAAAATTATATTTTAAAAATACCAGTTATATAGGTATCTCTCTTTAACGATACGTTTTATAGGAATATTGGATTTTATTTAACCTAGTGAGATAGCGTCTGATTGTAAACGCCATCGTTGTGGGTTCGATCCCCATTGGTGGGGAATAATTAAATTAATTTTCATTTTCCCCATTGAGTACGCAATATCTCGAAAATTTAACAGAAAGTCGGAAACGAAGTGGCTTATTATAGGGTCTACCTTATGCCTACCCTGCTATAGGTAAAGCCCTTTTTAGGATTAATAGCCCTTTTTACTAAATTCATATATTTTTACTAAGCGTATCAAAATAGCGTATAAAGCGTAAAAATACCTACAACAAAAAAGGTTTAATGACAAAAAACTCTAAAACAATTGTCGATATCGTACAATTTCTACAACTTTACAAGAAATATTTGGCAATGTAAAACCTTCACGATTCACTTTCAGTATATATTGACATTTTTATTTTCTAGTGAATATATTTTTACTCTGCAATATACATTTACGGATAACTAAATAACAAACTTCAAACATAGCATAATGTATAAAGATCCATATTGTTTATTATGAAAAGGTGTTACAGTTTAGATTTAATAGTTTATGATGGATCTCGCGCATCTGATGCTGGCCGGTGTTTATAGTAACGTCAGGTGAGAATGGGTTACAACTGCTCTTATAAATAGATTGTTTCTTGACACGATGCTTTAGTAATGCGATACAGGATCGTGTTTTACTTTATATACTGATATATAGATTTAAAGTGCTGTGAAGAAATTTGATATTTTAGGAGAAAATGGCTCGAGACAGTTAGTTAGTTACAAGTGGTTGGGTGAATCTTGGATGAGAGTAGATATAAGGAACGCTACCATTTGTTGAAATATTAATTTATTCATAATATTATACTACTATTATATATATTATTACTAAATGAATATATTAAAATGAAGAAGCAATTCATTCATAAGATTTACAATTGATTGATAAATTGAAGACAGCAAAATAAATGGCCTCAAGCTTTATCCTAAAAAGTTGTATCGTAAAAAGATCGTTTAAATAAAACCAATGTCTAATATATAATTTACACAGTAAAGTAAAGAAAATAAATATTTAATTTAAGATATATAAATAGAAATATATTGCACACCAAGCTCATACACAGAAACATATAGACATTTTAACATACAAACATACAGAGCGAAATAATCGAAATGTTAAAATACCACTATATTTTAACATTTCGATTATTTCGCTCTGTTTCAGACATATTGGCTAAGCTAATAACCTATAAAAAGCAAATACTCTTAAGGTTGTTTTAAATTTTGGACCCCATTCACAATTATTTATAAGGCCGTCACGGCGCAGTGGCACAGAAACTGTAAACGCGACAACTGTAGGTTCAATTGCCATGTCACCTGTTTCAAGAAATCTCCACTATAAATATATATCCGCGTTTTAAATCACGCAAGATTAAAGAGGACAAGTCCTCACTCAATTATCCATGACGTGGCCGTCGTTCGAAATTTATAATGTCAGAGGAAATTGGATATTGTGTAAATACTGTGTTTTAGATTTTTTTAAAAGAAGTTTTATATGTTGTAGAACAACTAATTTTTTTTATAACATAGAGGATATTCAGGTGTACTCTGTATTCTGCATATAGAAGAATAGGCTGCTGAGGAAAACCTTAATGCGAATCGCTCTCCGCTTTTTGTCCACCTTTTAGACATTGGGCGCGACATAGAACTCTATCGTCGAGATTTTTATTAAAAAAAAACTAATAATTCTATGCCCATGATAACATTTAATTTTTACAAGCATTTAGTACAATAGTTGTCTATGTACATAGGTTATTTATAAATTTAAATTAAAAAAAAAACAGACAGATAATTTATGAAGCATGAAAACAAAAAAACAGAGTAAAAATAACTAAATAACCAATATAGAATACAGACAAAGGCTACATGATAAAGCTACAAAGTATGCTCCTTCGAAATATCCTCGATTGTATTGTTTCTAACACAACTAAGCTACATTTGGAGATTGAATTTGAACAGAAACGCGCAGAATCTATTAAAGTCAGACAGACCACTTCTATTACACAATTGTATTATTAACTCGAATAATGACTTGAAGCTGACTATTGTTAAGCTTTTTATAAGAATATGTACCTAACAGTGGCGAAGAATCTATTTTTTATAAAGGTAAGCTTAATAATTCTAATAGAATAAAATAAAATTGAGCTTATTTCCTCAGAAATATTGTATAAATTGTAAAATTTATTTATAGATTTTTGCTAGCGAATAATCAATTGTTGTTATCTATTTATTAAGATTAAAGGTAATCCGATAGGAATCGTCTTATATGGAATCTTCGCCACCGATATGTACGTATTTTCTATACTGTACTGATATTACTATTATAAAGCTAAAGAATTTGTTTCATTTGAACTAATAAATCAAGCTAGTTCCTTCAAATGTCTAAAGACCTTCTCCAATCATAAAACAAGATCTCTAGGCATACACAGAATTGTATGCGTTTATGCCAGTAGGCGTATACCATTAATGCCTTTAAGCTCATAACCACCTGCTTGATAATCAGCAGTCCACATGAGACAGTTCCAGGTTTATTGGACGATTAAAAAGAAATATGAAGGTTTTTAAAATCTCTGGAGCCGATAGAATTTTTTTTTTTCGATTGTCAAAATTGTCAAAACATATGGACTATCCAACAGCTATGCTAATGCTATAGGCTTTATTACATCACGATCAATGTTAAATTAATTAATTAATTAATTAAACTATTTTAACCTTCTATTTTGCGTGTCATTGACTGGACTGCATTGAACAATATTTTGCCAGTGTTGCAACGCTGACAGCATTATAAGTAGTAAAGTCAAGTCAGTCAGCCAGTCAAGCACGTGTGTAGGTTAGCACCACAGTCACAAGAAGTATGGAAAATGTGAGATTTTTCTTCATTTTGCTATATTCTCTTAGCGAACGTCTGGAACGCCAACTTGAACCAATATTTATTCGATAAAAACACTTTTATTTAATAAATAAAATACGATTATTTATGCAATAAATATAACTATTTAAAACTAGCTAATACAAAGTGATTATATAGAATTTCACAACACCGAACACCTGTCTGTTCACACGAAGAGAATTCGAGACAAAAATAAAACGACAAGCGGGCGCGTTCGTTTTTAATTTTGTTTACGATGTTTACGTTGTTATGAGTTATTTATATAGAGCTAGCCAAATACCGATTACTGAATAGAATCGCTCGAATACGTATTTGTGTAGTTTTATATATATATATATATATATATATATATATATATATATATATATATATATATATATATATATATATATATATATATATATATATATATATATATATATATATCTTAGTATTATTTTGTTGTTCATAGGCGCGTTGAGTTTCTCAGAGAGAAAAAAAGAGAGAAAGAAAGTGCGGTGTTCACTTTGTCTTACTGAACTGGGATTGACTGAAATGATTAATTCATGATTCATTACCATGAGTTGGGAATCGAATCCACGACCATCGGCACTCGGGCGGCAGATTATTTTCTTTGTTCCTACCGTATAATAGCGAAGAGATGTTGAGATGCTTAGTGAGATACGCATCTCAACAAAGTTAAACTAATAATGCTAGTCAGAAATGCTAACAACGTAATAAGTTGTATAAAGCATATAAGAATTTCGACGCAGCGTGAGGAAGAACGCATGGCTTAGTGGTCAGAGCGCTTGGACGGTTTCCATGAGGCGCGGCTTCAGATCCCGCTACGTTCAAATTTGTATGTTTTCTTTAAGTATTTTTTCTATCCTTAGTATGGATTAACACTTTAAATAATCATGTAACAGTTGACCTAATATTGTACATACACATAATATTTGTATTATTTAGTTCTATATATTTTGACAGTTGGTTACTTGGTTTATATTTGCTATAGAATGAATGAATGAGTCATTTAATGATTCCCTATATCACATTATCACGAATTTCTTGAAAGGATTTTCGGTTGATAATTTTAATTTATAGACAGAAAGTACAAGCAAAAATTATATATATTCACAAAATATCCGCAAAAACATTAAAAACGAAATGCCATTTTACGTTGTTGGTCCAAACGTCAAGATAATATATGTTAGCTACTAACTCCCATGGTCTTACCATGACGTGGCATGACTTATTATTTTAGGACAGATTTCTGTAGAAAAAATCTGCAATAACCCTACTCCTTGTTAAGAGATCATAAATCTTTTCTATCATATCTATACAGATGTAAATTGTACTCTATATAAAGCTACATAAGGTCGAGGTTGCTTTAATGATCGATTTCTAGTAAAAAAAAAGCTTTTAAAACCATCTAGGCCCAGTGGCAGCGTGTGTGCCGTATATAGTCGATATTTGTGGATTCAATATCAAATTAATAAAACATTTAACATTTATTGTTACAAATTATAATATGTTTTTTTATAATTTACATAAAGGTTCAACTTTATTATTAAATTTCTAAAAATAAACGAATTTAAAATAAAATAATTTATTTATTATAAAATCCTCTTTGCTCTACAATATATGAAATCAAAAACAGAATTTAAAAAAAAATAACGTAATATTGCTCACAGATCATATCAACCGGAAAGACAAATGACTTAATAATTGCGTTTCATCGATCGAGTTATTGTCTTAACAATTACCTTAGAAGGAATGTCTTCTTTGGGCTTGCAATTTGTATGAGTTCAGTAGCTACTTATTGAACTGTGAAGGTCAGTAAGTAATAACTATAGATGTGCTTAAGTTGGTCTTAATTGGTATTTCATATATACTAGTCCTTACTTCGGCATATTTCATTTTTTTTTTAATTTGTATATGTAGTTACCTTAGCGTGAATATAATTGTTGTATTAAATATGAAATAATATCTAGTATTGTTGTTGATGTTTCGTAATAAAAAAACCAAAGGGAATTTTTCAGTTCAAAATTTTGTTTTTTATTAAATTATGGTGAGAAGTGTGCATTACACAGTAAATTGCTTTTAGATTTGAATTTCAGAAAGTAATGTAGAATAAATATTTGTTGTTATTTTAAAAAAATTTGAATTTTTTTAACATTTTTAAAATACTATTATAATTTATATTGGAAAGAATAATGTTAGGAAGATTTTAACTGTCGCTGTATTTGAACCTTCGCTAATGGAAGGTAAAAATGAAAATAAATTATAACGTGGACATATCTGGATAAGAACGCATGTCTTATTTGGCGACGAGCTTGGATGATCCTCTGATGATGGTCCATGATGATGATGGTCCATGATTTATACATTATGTATATAATACATCTACATACTTCTTTCACCTCGTCCACCGTCTCTTACCTCTTCATACATGCCCCCCGGGAGTTTCTCGTACTTATAACGTGACTTTCCTCCAGTATCTTCGACACTGTATTCCCTAAGGTCAACTGAGGCCTCACCCTACCTCTCTTACCAATGACTCTTTATCCTCGCTAGTACTTGCCATTCTGTGTATCTCTCCATTGCGGATCCGGTTAATTAGTTCAGACTCCGCACATCACCCAAGGAGACTGCATCTCTAAAGCATTCATCTTTCTTTAATTCTTCATCTGTAAAACATTTTTATACGTTTTCTTAATATAATGCGATACCTTCATTTATTATTATTAAAGATCTTTTGGTTTTTTCCTTTAACGAGTTACAATTAAATAATTAAAACTTTAAAATAATAAAAAAAATACTAAATTGATTCATATAAAATAATCTGGGATTTCAACTGCAAGCTTATCAATGATTGGAGCAATTTGGACACATTTATTACTTTTTGTTCGACGCAGCACAGGCAAGGCAAGGCGATGTCTGTTATTACGCCGTTAATGATGCCTGCGGACGTCTGGGGACGACGGGACAAAAATACTGGGAATATACCACTGGTGTACCAATTTAGTAGATTTTAACAGTATTTTTGGTACGTTAGATAAGCGTTGTGCCGAGATTACGTTGGACATATAAAATTACATATATTAGAAATAATACCTGTATAAGACCTATATAACATATAATGTTTGGGTGCATACTTTTTTTAGCTTCATAAAGAGAGAGAGTTAGTGGCAGGATATAGCAATTTGCTTAACATCCGGAACACGACGCCTACTATTTAATGACTATGTTTTGAAGTCTACTTGGTCTAATTAGACAAGCTGTTATAAAAAAATATCCTCTCCGTATGATAACTCAGAAAATTAGATGAAATTGTTTGATTTAAAAAATAATATTTAAATTTAAAATAAAAAAAAATAATATTTAATATCAAAAATATTTATTATATTTATATACGTTGTTTTGCTATCGCTACACATTGCCACAGTAATTCTACTCCAGCAATTCTGTTATTATGGCACTGGCAAAAACGTTAATCACCCATTGTTTTTTTTTTAATGAACAGACACAAAATCGTACACAAAATATTTTTTTTTAGTTTCCTACATTTGGTATCATTGGAATTAGATTTTGTTCAAAGAAACAAAGCATTGTATTGCCATGTAGAAAATTTTGCTTAAATCAAGTACTAATAAGCTAAATGAAAGCTATATACGTAAATACTTTAAACATTCTTTTTTCTATGTTCCGACGAATTGCCAATTAGAACAGACTTAAAAAAATATTTAAAGAAAACACATAAAAATTTGAACACAGCGGGATTCGAACCCGCGGCTTATGGATCCGTCCAAGCGCTCTGACCACTAAGCCATGCGTTCTTCCTCACGCTGCGTCGAAATTCTTATATACTTTATACAACTTATTACGTTGTAAAATTTTAGTATTTTTTCTATACTTAGTGTGAATTAACACTAAAAATCATTAAAATAGACCTTAGAATGTCTTTTATACGAGCTGCCTCAAGTACGACAAAAAATTCATAAAAAATAGGTATAAATGTAGGGGACTTTAATTTAACTGACTGACAGGTGCGTCAGGTCTATCACTTGGACGTGTTAATTGAAAACGCTCTATCAAATAAGGAGAGTATGACTAAAAAAAAAAGAATTTTGAAAGCGCACATATGAAGACATGGTTAAACAATGGAATGGAAGACATGGGCATGGTGAAGACCTGGTCTAATTTGTATACAGCAAAGATAAATCGAGTTCATATATTTTGAAGTCGATCAAGTTTATTGAGGTTCTCCTCTTTAGCATCAATCAGGATAGCCAACATCAGTAAGTTGTTTTTTTTTTTCAATAATAAAAACTAAATGCTAATCAATATCCACTCTTCTGTTAGCTACTTAATAACTGACCGTAGAAAGTAAAAAATTGACAACTTGAAACTTGACAACTTGACAACGTGAAAAACACTTGTATTTTTAATTAATACAAGCAAATCTAGCATAGCAAATATAGGACCGTCGTAGCGCAGAGGCACAGCGTCTGCCTGTAAACACGACGGTTTGTGAGTTCGATTCCCACTCGGGGAGAATAAATAAGTTTCATTTTCTGCGGTCTGGTAACAAGGCTGGTAACAAAGTGCGGCGTTGAGTTCCGCCACTCAACACGCAATGCCTTGAAAGGCGGAAAGCGGGGAACGGAGTGTCTTAACACTAGGTTCCTACGGTTCCCTCTGCCTACCCTGCCATGTGCGGGATACAACGTGAAGATTAAAAAAAAGAGAGCTTCAAAGTGAGTAATACAGACCATGGTACAGCACTATTATTCAAGAAAATAATTAGAGTTGTTCCTTAGAAAAGGCGATTTTGAAGATTATAAGTTGTCGAAATAAGGTTATTTCAAACTACAAATTGGATTTCTTAGAAACTTAATGATTGCTTTGCTAACCTAACCTAATTATATGACGAACTTCACGTAATTTGCTATAAATTTATATATTTTACTTAGTTAACACATTAGGAATTCTATATTTATTCTATTTTAATTATAATCTTCTTTATTTATTTCTTGAGAAACTTCTTTATTTAATAAATAAGTTTTACTTACTTTATTGAAAGAACCTAGCGGGTTGTCCTTCTGTCTCTCATTTTTGGACAAAAATCAAGCCTATAAAACTGACCATAGACAACCGCCGGGAAAATATACAGTTTAACAATAACTAACTAACTAACAATAACTAACTAACTAACAATAACTAACTAACTAACTAATAACTAATAAATAAATAGACAATATTTTTTTTAATAAAAATTAAAGTACAAGCTACAGTTAAGTACAAAGAAGTCGTCCTTTTCTTTTGGATATTCGCCACAAATTTTATATTAAGTATGCTAAAGTCAACAAACAGTTAACAAAGTCATATAAATTATAATATATATGACAAGAATATTATTATATACTCGTATCAGTTTAATTTATTTTGGAGCTTATCTTTATATTGTTTTAGAAAAGTATATATTTATACATACATACGAGTATATATAGGTACTGTTCTCAACAAGTAGTCTTGAACCATAAAAACGAAATATGTATAATATGCATTCAGAGAAATCATTTAAGTTTTAATTGGGATTAAATTCAATGATATAAACTTTCACAGTTATATCCGAGTGTGACCAGTAAAATATTATTTAGAACAAGTTCGTCTCATGTTGTAATGAGTCATAACAGCTTCTACAGAAGTTAGATCACTTGCTTAAAATAAGTAAATAAAGTATGTTTGTTATTCAGTAGATAAATAGTAATATCGTTAACGGTAAATAATGGCATGTACTCACTTATTTCCGCCTCGTGACAAACATACGGACTTCACATACGCCCATTATGATCATTGCTTGGTGTGTGGTCTAAAAAAGTACATATGTATAGAACAAAAAAAATAGAAACAATACCGTATCTAGCAAAGGCATATAAAAATATATACCATATAAGAACTATTTCGTTTGAAACCGTCGTGGAGCAATATCGGACTGTAAACGTGACGATCGTGGGTTCAATGCCCAAATGGGGAAAATAATTACTTTAGATTCGGCGCCCTGATAAGAAACAAAACGCGGTGTTTAGTTCCGCGAATCAACACGCAATGTCAAAGAATCGGTTTCAAAGATCAAAGCTCAAAGGTCAAAGATTACAGATTAAAAATAAAATACTAGATTAAAAATTATTTATATAATTGACTATCTTCTACCACAACGATGTCGTACGTAACGTATAAATTAAGTTTGCGTTTAAATCTCAAACGGGGCCGAACCCACAACCACTTCGCTTGATGAAGACAAATTTTCTCCACCATAATGAATAATTTTTCCTAATATTTTCAAAATAAGACCTTTATTGTCCAAAATAGGAAATATTTATCGCTTTTTTTTTAAATAAAAGATATTAAAAACCGCTGCCGCCTCTCACTTGCATGCACTAGCCTGTACATTTTGTTTTGACAGGTGTCATTTCACGCGTGCCGAATCGGTTCCGTATGTTTTTTGAGCGGTATTTTTGTTTTCTCTAACTCCTAAATGCTTGTTCACGTGAGAAATGTCCATTGAGTTGTTTAATGAGCATTAATAATTAATGACGTATTATGTGTGCACATTAAAACGGATATGGTAGTTTGAATTCAATTCCGGTTGACAGTTTGAACTTTAATATAAAAAAGTATATCAACATAGCATTATGTATTTAAATAACTGTAATTTTATTCTTACATATTTTCATCATTATTTTGAAATATATTATTCAGTCTATTTTTCTTGTTTGCAGGTATTTTTTTCATCATAGAGAGTATTGACTCTAAAGCTGTCTACGTAAGTAATTAGTTGAAATATCACATGTTTAGCGGCGGAGTTCAACGCCGCGCTTTGCCTAAGAAAAGCGAGGAATCGAAAATGATTCATAGTCAAATGTTTTACAACTAGTTGATGTTTTCTTAAAATTAATACGGGGACGTATTAAACTAAGATTTTACGTTAAACAAGTCCACGCAATACAGCCTGTGTGTTAATATAACAAAAAAAAAATCCAGCGCAACCTAAACAAAGCTGGCAGCTTTAAAACAATTATATATTAAAAGTAAACAAAAAATACAATTATTTCTAGCATCGCGCTTGTAACTCGCCGTCGATAATCTAAATAATAGAAGTTTCTCTAGAGAACGGAGCACGGTGCGGCACTAAATCTGTCATCGCGTCGTTTAGATATGGGCCGTGTCATTGGTGTACCACCCGCGATTGAAATAACTCATTTATAACTATATAACAATAAGTTGATTTTCTATAATATAATAATATGTTATTTATAATAGCTGCACGATATTTCTCCTATATAGCAGGCTAGACGGAGGGAACCTGGTGTTAAGAAACTCCGTTCCCCACTCTCCGTCCAATTTTCGAGACATTGCGTGTTGAGTGGCGGAACTCAACGCCGCGCTCTGCCTTGTTACCAGAGCGAGGAAACAAAACGCTTTGCCACCGCTTTATATATTAATAAATGTAATTAAATTAAAGTAATCACAGCTTTACTAGGTATTTTCTATTTCATGGGCGGATAATATAGGCGGTTTATGAAAATGAAAAAAAATACAATCAAACTTGGCTCTAGTAGCACTTTTGTATGTGAAGCCATTATGGCGGAGTAGGGCTATATCTATTTATAACTGCGATGATATTGGGTTCGATGCCCAATACGTGGTTTCCTCTGTCTACCCTGCTACATATATGCGGGTTAAAGCGTGTGCCTGGGTAAATACTCTTATCGTCTACAATATTGCAAAGTACGTAAAAAGCACATAACAAGGTAACTAAGTAAAATCACTCCATTCTTTTCTTTTTACCAGAATTTGTTTATATATTGGCTTCACGCTGTATCCCGCACATGACAGGGTAGGCAGAGGGGACCGTAGAAACCGTAGGAACATAGTGTTAAGACACTCCGTTCCCCGCTTTCCACCTTTCGAGGCATTGCGTGTTGAGTGGCGGAACTAGACGCCGCGCATTTTGCCTTGTTACCAGAGCGATTTCTTTCTCCCGGAGTGGGAATCGAACCCACAAACCGTCGCGCTTACAGGCAGAGACGATGCCTCTGCGCCACGACAGTACTTATTTTTATGTGAAACTTTTAAATATTTTAAATTTCTCTAAACCAGACCAATACATACTTGACAAGTTCCCAGGAGAATCTTCATGGTTGCTTAGCCGTAAAATTATAATTTAAAGCAAATTTTTTTATCACTATGGATAAGACGGAGACGACATTTAGATTTTTTCTGCTCAATGGAATTACAAAAAAATGAACTATTTATTCTATAAAAATCACTTTTTTTATATATTGTCTATTGTGTGTATCTTTACTGGCACTTCGAAGTGTTAAAGAATGATAAAAAACACACACACACTTCTTGTATATATATGTTATATAATATATTTAAAATAACAACTTGTTTCAGAGAAACTTTTTTAAAATTTATATTTATTTTACTAGTCCACGCCCGCAACTTCATCTGCGTAGACTTTGTAAGTCATGCATTTAGAAACTCTTTTTAGAGCTCCATACCGGAGAATGCTCAGCATGCTGAAATAATATAGCCATTTTGTAATTTCTTATAATTTGCCTGGTATATTTCTATATCTGTAGTTCAAAAAAATCATTACAGTCGATTTAGTAGTTTCTAAGGTAGCCTTTGTAACTCGCTGTACCATTACATTAGTGAAATTTCTACTAACATCTGTTCAGTACTTTACCAGTTATTATCACTTACAAACTTTCAATATATATATATATATATATATATATATATATATATATATATATATATATATATATATATATATATATATATATATATATATATATATATATATATATATATATATATATATATATATATATATATATATATATATAATACAGAAACAAGCATATTAACTAAGTTAGTAAGAGAATTACTCATACAATAACGCCAGCTAAGATTACAACCCAACTGCTACGGCTATATTTAACACAATATCTTGAAATACTCGGGACGCGTGCGATGTGTCATTAGCACCCAATAAACTGTGTCAGATACGTGCGACTACTTGAATGGTGAATGCGAATGTGGACATTATTAAGTTAATTTTATGAAGCTTCTCTTGTAAATAGAATTAAAATGAAATTTGTCGTTTGATTCCTTTGAAATGTATTGGGATTTGTAATAGTCATATACGGATATTAAGCTGCTGCGGTTCAAGGACAGCGTTTAATTGTAAGCGTGACAGTTGTAAGTTTGATTCCCGTTCGGGGAAGTGGTTAAATTTTCATTATTTACCAGCTCTGGGAGACAAAGCGCGGCGTTGAGTTCCCCCTAGAGATCCCCTAACACAAATTTGTCTCAAACATTTAAGCGGATAATGACCAACAGTATCTTAACATTTAATTCACTACGCCTAACTTTTTTAGTAATTATAAAAATTTATCGAAGTTTTATACGAGTCTTCTTCCACTTAGGATTATCCCGGCCTATTGCCAGGGTCTGCTTTCCTACTTAGTCTACTCCACTTTGCACGGTCTTGAGCATCCTCAGTAGTTAGTCCATTGGCTCTCATGTCGTGCGTCACGACGTCCACCAATCGCTTCCTTGGGCGTCATGGGGGTCTTACTCTAGGGACAGACATCTCAAGGCATTTTCTTCCGACGTAGTTCTTAGGCCGGCGCAAAACGTGGCCATACCATCTCAGACGACGCTCTTGGAGCGAGTGTATATATGTAATATAGTATTTATTTGAATTTTTCCCCGACTGGGAATAGAATCCACAGCAGTCCACGAACATCGGATCGGATACACCAGCTTCTTTTTTAAGCATATTTCAATGGAAATTCATCAAACTGATAACGATCAAAATACTCTGAGTTCAGGAAAAAAGTGTCCCCTAACATATCACAACCTTTTTGTAATGGAACATATAAAAAATAATGTGTGTAATAAACTTTTATTATTATAAAACTTTACATTGTATTTGTCAGTATATTTCAATTTCTGTATAGTAGATTTTTTAGGGATAGCATTTGTTTTTAATTTAAATTTGTAATATGTTTGTATATATTATAAGTAATGTAAAGGATGGAATGTATAAGTTGAACTCCACCATAGTTTGTCTATGCCTCAAATTTGATCTCATATATATCAAAGAGAACTGTAAGTTTTTTACAACTTCAACATTTTTTTATAAGGCCTTTTCATACAACAGACACTGTGTGATGAAAAGCGGAACTCAACGCCAGATTTTTCATACTAGAGGCGGGAAATGATAAAGTTAGTTAGCTAATTACCCCCTAAGACCTACATATATGTAGACCTATATGAAATGAATTTAGAATCAAAATAACCTTTATTATAGATAAAAAATCCAAACCGTATAGTATCATGATAAGCTATTTTTTTTATTATCTGGGATTTTGTCATAGTCGTGTTTAAAATGTTCTTGATCGTATTTAATATATTATTAATCAATTTTCCAAGCAATTAAACACGATAATGACACTTCAAGTGTTTGGATTTTGATTAATTGTAACAGATAAAATAATATATTGCTTCTATAGACTGTTATATTAAAACTTTTTGCTAAAATACCTCCTTTATTTTACTCCGAGCTGTCATTCCTGTCGAGATTGGTCTGATATGAATATAATTTTTATGTCGACCACATAAACATTACCATTGACCGAATGTCGATTTTTTTTCTCGTACATTTGCTTTCAAACCTCGTTTTTATTAAACCTCCTTTATGTTGTGATCATTTGACATAATAAATGACATATTCAATTTTATTTTTTATCTGTACCTACAGAGTGTGAATGCGGAAAGCGCGGGTAATTTATTTTTATTTTTTGTTTTGTTTAATATATGAAACTGGACATGGATATTTATGGTTTCTGTACATTTTTATTTGACTTTTTTATATTATATCTATATATAACTGCCTTTACTTCACGCATTTCAGTTCATTGCATTGTGTGCGGTAGGTAAAGAGATTTTACGTTATAGCATACTGCTTTCAACACATGCGTGTTCGGTTGCGGGTTCCATGGCTGTATTTCATATAAAAAAAAAATAAGTACATAACTTCCCCCTGAGTGAAAAACGGGTCCCTGAACGAGACCTGAATATGCTTTCTAGGCAACAACAAGCATACTGCCAAATATATTTAACGTTTTTTAATTATTATTAAATACTAATAACAACAAAAGATTTTTAAAAGAATAAAAAAATGCCCGTAACAGGATTCAAATCCGCGCCTCTTGAAAACAGTGCAAAAATGTTATAATATAATACTAGCTTCACGCTGTATCCCGCACATGGCAGGGTAGGCAGAGGGAACCGTAGGAATCTAGTGTTAAGACACTCCGTTCCCCGCTGTCCGCCTTTCGAGGCATTGCGTGTTGGCGGAACTCAACGCCGCGCTTTTTACCTTGTTACCAGAGCGAAGAAAATCAAAATAATTCATTCTCGCCGAGTGGGAATCGAACCCACAAACCGGCGCGCTTAAAGGCAGACGCTGTACCTCTGCGCCATTACGGTCTTCAAAAATATGCACACTGCCAAATCATTGTTCATGTTTAGTTTAAGCAAAATATATTCGAGCGCAATTAAATGTGATATTAACGTGTTCTCAGTACAAACATCGATTCCGACTTCTGTAACAAATCGATCAATCGGTTCGAAATAGCCGCTTTGATGGTAGAGCTGCGATCGGATCAAAGATTTATCTAACATTTTATATAGTAAATAATTATTTACAAATTGTTGACTATGCTTGAGCAATGTTCATATAATTTATCAATTGGCGCGGGAAGATCGTGGGTTCAATTCTGATAGAAATATAATCAAAATTTTATAGATACTTAATAATTTGCTAAACTTATAAAGCTTAAAGTGTTAATTAGGATATCACATATATAAGTATTTAATACTTATATATGTTATATATATATATATATATATATATATATATATATATATATATATATATATATATATATATATATATATATATATATATATATATATATATATATATAAAAAGAAACAAATAATTTGATTAAAAACAAATAAATTATATTCATTATTTAAAACATAACTTTACAATTCAAAAAATATTTGATATTTAAAAACACTTTTTAAAGCATTCTGTATAGCGAATATGCTACAAAATGATATTGAAAAATGTACTGTAAAAGCGATGTTTACGGGTTCGATTCTCACACGGGGGTAGAATCGCGCAGCGTTGAGTTCCGTCACTCAACACGCAATGTCTCGAAATTTGAAAGTGGGATCATTCTAGCACTACACTTCCGCTGCCTACCCTGTTTTATACACAATACAGTGTAAAAACCAACTAGCTTAAATCTCATTACAGAATAATAATATTGATATATAAATTAAACATGAAACATTGAGAACAGCTTGCATAAAGTAAATTAAATTTACGACATCCTCACCTTGTTTGTAGAAACAGGAATTTTGTTTCACGTGGCAATTAACTATAGAGAAACAAATGTAGAGACAATTAACTCGCTTGATTTTATATGCGTTATTTATAATGCAATAGCTGGAGGCCTTTTAAGTAGGCTTGTTAGGTTTTTCTTTAATTTTGTAAGCATCTATTAATATAAAGCATAGAGTACTATGTTTGCTTTACAATTCAAAAATATTTGATATTTAAAAACACTTTTTAAAGCATTCTGTATAGCGAATATGCTACAAAATGATATTGAAAAATATACTGTAAAGGCGATGATTACGGGTTCGATTCTCTCACAGAGGTAGAATCGCGCAGCGTTGAGTTCCGTCACTCAACACGCAATGTCTCGAAATTTGAAAGTGGGATCATTCTAGCACTACACTTCCGCTGCCTACCCTGTTTTATACACAATACAGTGTAAAAACCAACTAGCTTAAATCTCATTACAGAATAATAATATTGATATATAAATTAAACATGAAATATTGAGAATAGCTTGCATAAAGTAAATTAAATTTACGACATCCTCACCTTGTTTGTAGAGACAGGAATTTTTGTCACGTGGTAATAAACTATAGAGAAACAAATGTAGAGACAATTAACTCGCTTGATTTTATATGCGTTATTTATAATGCAATAGCTGGAGGCCTTTTAAGTAGGCTTGTTAGGTTTTTCTTCAATTTTGTAAACATCTATTAATATAAAGCTAAGAGTATGCTACGTTACCTGTTTTTTTTTGTCTAGCGCAAGATACTGGCGTCATGGCATTTATCTATATAATTCATATATGGCTTCAATTCAATAAAATACTAACTAATTTATGTCAAAATTAATAATAATTATTATAATGTGAAATAGTGGTGGAAATTTAGTAAAAATATTTTTTACCATTAATAATATGTGTAATTAAGTATATATATATATATATATATATATATATATATATATATATTATATATATATATATATATATATATATATATATATATATATATATATATATATATATATATATATATATATATATATATATATATACACACTGCTCTATGCGGGTAATGATGTGAGCTGGAAACAAAACATATATGACAATTTCTACCAAGTCTTCTTAGTTAGCTTACTCTGTATATTCTATTCTAGTATTGTCTATTACACTATATTTTATATCATCTGTACAAATCTGTCACAGACAATAAATATGAGTATAATCTAGCGCAAATAAATCTTGGCTATAGAAGGTAACTTGTAATTCTAATGTAATTGCAAAATGCGGAAGAAAATCTTATAGGTTAACTAGAATGTAACTACTTGAGCGTTTTTTAATGTAGAAATAGAAAAAAAATACATTTTTCTCACATTCTTAATTTTTAAGTCACAAAAAAATAAGCCACACTTTAAGTAAGAGAGTTTTGATGAACCAAGAGAAAAGATTTAATTAGGTAACTGGCAGGTGAAGAAGCATTTAATTGTATATCTATTGACAAGAGTGTTCGCTTTGAGTTCGAATCCAATCCGGGGAAAATATCGATATTATGATCAAAATCGATGACTCGATCGATTATTAATAGTTACTTCCACAAATTTATTTGAAACAGTATCTTAATCTTTTTTTTTAAATAATATGGGTTTAGAGTGGTTTACCTCTAATTCCACTAAATACAAAAAAAAAAATATAACATAATTTAGTAAAAAAAAAATGAAAGACGCGGTCTCCTTGATCAAACCACCTGACATAATTTACTTAGCTAACCGTCAAGTCGTATGAAAAGAATGAAATCATAAAGCCCTTGTACCGATTTGTCGCGCGATAAACGCGTGTAGCGATTAATTGTCGCGATAACGCGCGTGTGAGCGTTAAAACGCTTTCGTTATTTATATTACTTATCTTATTTGGGATTTGTGTTATGTGCTTTCTATTTGTGATGTGTCATTTCTATGATTTATATGATTCTTTGTGATTTATACATGATGCATTTTTTTTATTTTTACGTTTTTTTTCAACGAGGTTATCAGAGAAAACAACAACAAATAAGTTATCGATAGAAAAATCGAACTTCAATAAGATCGTATGACTTAATTGGATAGAGCCCTTTAACGGTTTCTAAGAGTTTTAAAGATTTTGCGTGCGTTATAAATATATATGAGGTTAAAACAAAAAAAAATAAAAAAAAATATTAAAATAAAATAATTAAAATACATTTTATTATTAAAGCTTAGAAAAGCGGAATTAAAAAAATTGATGCCTACTTGGCAAAGTTCAGACCTTTAAGAGTATGTGATGGGTATAATAGAAAAATTTAACAATGATAAGACGAAACGAGAGAAAGAAAGTACTGCGCATACCCTGGATTTATCATACTTGAATGTATTGTATGGAGAAGAGATCAGATCAGCGCCTGGGACTTACTGGATTTCGATTGGCGTAATAACTCTCCCAAACTAACCAGCTAGAGTTTGGAGAACGCTGCCTGATCTCTCTACATACCAGAAGATGACAAAACCTAACAGTAAATTACATATATTGTTTAAGTAATATCAAAAACGACTAACTTCTTAACATATTGTTATGTTTATTTCATTAATTATCTGCGCAAACATCGCGGACAGAAACATACAGCGAGTGGTCGTTTTGATTAAATCGTTGATAAACACCCGCTCGGCCCGGCTCGGCTCGGCGGACTTACTTTGTTAGTATTTACGTGGAACATTACTATGTGAATGGAAGTGACATCAAAGTTGATTGATATAAGTAATAAATTAATATTAATATAATAATACATATTATAGGCTGTCATGGCGCGGCGGCACAGCTTGTCCACTGCTGGACATAAGCCTCTCCAATGGCACGCCACTGACCTCGATCTTCGGAGCTTTGCATCCAACCACTGCCAGCTACGTGTATGTCGTCACTTCACTTAGCTGGAGGACGTCCTACATTACGCTTGCCGAGTCACGGTCTCCACTCCAGAACACGTTTACCCCAGCGGTCATCGGTTCTGCGTCAAATATGACCAGCCCACTACCACTTCAGCTTGCTATAACTTTGGGCTATGTCAAAATCTTTGGTTTTTTGCTGGATTACTCCATTTTGGATCCGATCCTTCAGAGATATTCCAAGCATAGCCCTCTCCATAGCACGCTGAGCAACTTTAAGCTGGTGGACCAGTCGCACTGTTAGTATCCACGTCTCAGCTTCTTTTTACTGGTAGTATGCACTGGTTAAAGACCTTCGTCTTTAGGCTTTGCGGTATTGGTGACGAAAAGATTTGACAAAGTTGCCTATACGCTGCCCAACCCAGCCGTACTCCTCTGTGAGCCTCCACCTCAAAATTGTTTCTACATAACTTCACAGTTTGGCCACGCTAGATATATTCCCGAACAACTTCGAGACGTACCTCATTAAGTTTAATCGGACCCGGTATGACATGATAGTTGAACATAATCCATTCTTAGTAGTATTCTTTCATTAACTTGCTATGGTAACAGCTTAAAGCGTAGAAGCGTGAGCTCTGCCACTTAACACGCTACGTGCTATGTTCGGGATAAAGCTTAAAGACATGTCGTTCATTGAATACAAAATGTCAATAACGAAGACATCAAGAAGAAGAAAGAAACAACAAGAAGAAATCTATCAACTTTCTAGAAAAATGATACTTGTCGTTTTACATCACAATTTAGCAACAAACCACCGTTTTTGCAATTTAGAATGTAATATGGATATCTTTATATTTTTACTTTTATGAATGGCACCTATTACAATTTGCATATTCTTGAGAGCATGTAAAAATGCATTTAAATATAAATATCAATATGTTGTATCTATATGTATAATGTGTTGTACTATGAAATATAAATAATAAAATTTTAAATAAATTGGTAAATTTTTTGTTTTGGCCACCCTATAAAATATACGAATTTTGATTAATGGCTCTTTTGTATTTATTTATTTTATTGCAATATAAAATAATATATTTGCAATATAAGCTATATTATAATATATAATATATTCATAAATATATAGCTTCTTAGTTCTCAGCTTTGTTTGTTGAAGTAAAAATGGAGCATCGTGATATCCATTTTATAACTTCTTTATATCGTTATAAAAATCTTCTCATCTCTCTTTCATTCTAGATTTACAAATACCGTTACCGTGAAACCAGAAACATTAGTAATGTATGTATTTTTTTATATAGGAGCATCAGATTACGCTAAAGTGGTAGCTTCACGTTCAACACGGCATGGTTCGAATTCGAAGCGAGTTTACCCTAGGTTCTTTTTACTTATCCTGCTATATAATTAATAGCCAGCTTATTCAAACTATAATATTAACTATTCACAAATACTCCACATATAGTAATTAAAACCCACTGTCACTTCTATTCATTTCTTTCTTCCATGACAAAGTATCAGACAAGACAAGTCGAAGTTGGCTAAGTGGAGCTTGAAAATCATATTTTTTATATAATTAAAGTGTATCATATGATTTTGTTAGTTTTTTAAATAAAATTTCAATAATAATGAGTCTATTCTTCTGTCACTGAGCGATTGACAGATAACGCACAGCAAAAATGCGAATTCGTCGATATATTTTGTACTATAAGCTTTAGAAGAAAAAAAATATTTTCTTTTAAAATAAGAACATATGGCCATGGACAATATGAAACACGCATGTTTACAATAATAATGATATCGTGAAAGTTCGTGGGAACCTTTAAAGTTGAATGCTATTCGCGTGAGCTTAAATACGTCTAAATCATAGTAATTTAATTCTATAACAACAGTTGTGTGTGGGAGCTTTATAATAAGCTGAACAAACCAACAAATTATTTAAAATTTTAGCTTATTTTGTTTTCTTTATTTCTTCTGCATTTTTTTCACAAATGAAACAAATTGCAGAAGAAAATATAGAGAAGAGCAACTTTTTTTTTTTAATTGAAATAAACTATTTTAACCATCGCTTAACTAACTTTTGTAAAATTCTATCTACTTAATATAAATCAAATAATAATTAATATATTTGAGAGTAGTCCAAATAAGATTAAAGCTAAATCGATTTATCCAATATTTCTAGAATGAAATAAAAATAAGCAAATTGATGCAATTACAATCTCATTTGTCATTTTCAAATGACTGAACAAGATGGCGGATAATTACTATACTCATTATATGGTATAGGGTTGTCAACATCAAAAATAGAAGAATCTGTACGTTAATATTTACAAAAAAAAATACTTTATAAATTAATAAAATAAGTATAACTTGCACTACCATATGTTTGTATGAAGTAACAAACACGTTGCTATGGCAACGCGTAATTCACCCGTCCACGGCTCCTCTAGTTGTAGTACAATTCGATAATATAAATAAATAAATAGAAGAAAATTTTACAGGCCCTATTTAGGACCATTTCTTGCCATCAGAATTGCTTACATATTTGCATACGTCATCAGATTCACAAACATTCTTAAAGATATTTTTGGTGTGTTTTTTTTACGGTTCCGTACCTAAAAGGTAAAAACTAGACCCTATTACTAAGCCTCCGCTGTTTGTCTGTCACCAGGCTGTATCTGTAAATAACAACAAATACTAAAATAAATAAAAATAATATAAATTTCGTCTAATTATAATATAATATAATTATAATATTTATATATAATTAATTAATAATATAATTATAATATTTCGTCAGCGGAATACCTACAATCATGAAATAGGTACGGATCCCTCGGTGCGCGAGTACTACTCGCACTTGACCGATATTTATCTTTGACTCGACGAAACAAAGTTTGTTGAGTTACATTTGTAACATTTTTCGATAGCCAATATGACTTTTTATGCATTTTAACAAATTTTCGTTTTAAAGCTTTTATCACCTTTATATCATGACAAAATCATTTCCAACCCTAATTACTTAAATATATAACTCGTTATTAACCGACCATAATATTTGACCACGGTTGAAGAAGTGCATTCGAAAATTGCAACATATCGCTTCTTTGACTCCAAATTATTTCGAAGAAAGCTTTTGAATGGGTTTTTTTTTTAAATACAAATAAGGATAAGCGCTATATAGAGCCATTGGGAAGTTGTCTGTCTGTCCGCTATTTTGGAGAATTAAATTTTTGGTATGTTTTTATTACATATTTGGGGACCCACTTTTAAAGTACAGTTATGAGGTCATCGTGGTGCACTGGCACAGCGAATACAAATTGCAACGTTAAGTTCCGCTTCTAAACACACAATGTCTAAAAAAAAGAAGGGGAAGCCAGTCTCTTAATATTAGGTTTCTTCTGCCTACCTTGCTATATGCACGGTTTATTACACGTTTTATATTCACATTCATGGTCCCCGTGGTGCTAGGAGGTCCAGAAATATTCCCTAAGTACCACCATGGCAAAGATATAATAGGTTCTACCATAGGTACAGAAATATGTTTGAAAAATGATGTTTCTGTAAATTCTCATAAGATGAGATCTGACCAGAGAACCAGAGAGAGAGAGAACCAGACCATAGACCAGTTCAAAATAAAATTAACTTAAATATTATCATTCCCATGGAACATCCCATGGATCGGAATCGAACCCACAAACTTTGTCCTTATAATAAAGTATATTAATTTACTACGAAAGCCTCATATGCATATATACATACATATACAGTATAAGCATACATATACAGTATAGCTTTGTCCGTTTATCTCACGTAGTTCCATTCACATCTGTCATATAAATATGCCTCCAATGTTTAATTACTATAAACGACAAGTTATTACGCTGCTATTTAATAATTACAGAAATTATAAATAATTTATTAATCAATCTGGTATTTATATTAGCTGTTTTGAATAACAACGTGTAATTAGCCATTTGTATAAAGTTATTATCCCCTTAAAAGCCTCTTATTTTCATTTACTATACTGTTAATGTATGTACTTTATGAAATTGATGACTTCATATTGTAGGTAATATTTTTTTTTTAATTTTACACCCAGGGTAGAGGTAACCTTAATGTCCATAACACGCTGTACCGTACTTTTTGCCAGATTTTTGAGGAACTGCTTGATTGGCGAAACTCAACGCCGAAGGAAGTGTGAATAATGCATTCCCTTGAGTGGGAATCGAATCTACAACTGTCGCGTTTACAGACAAACAGCTGAATCGCTGCGCCACGATGGCCTATGTATATATATATATATATATATATATATATATATATATATATATATATATATATATATATATATATATATATATAGGAAGTTGATAAAAATAAAGCAACACACCGACAGACGATTATAAAATACCGGTTTAATTATATTTAGTTGTTTTTGTTATTTTAATCCTATCTAATGCGGAGCACGCATGTGTCGCGAGCACCAATTTGTCATCCCGTCATCGCTCTTTTATGAAGATGTAAGAGATAAGTAGGAGCGAGTTGATTAAGTATATTTAATTTATATATAAACTGTAGAGAAATTATTAAAATTTTGTTTATTTTAGCTTTGGCAAGGTAGGCAAAGTAAACCTAGCTAAGACTTCTCCACTCTACGCTCTCCGCCAAAACGAGACTTTGAGTGTTGAATGCTGAAACTCTACGCTTTATTTTCATTTACGCCTCAAATAGTACAATAAACTTTAATAGTTTAATAGTTAATGGTTACTGACATCTCATAGATTACTTATATAACACAGTTCTTAATATACAAGTACAAACACATATAAAAAAAGAGTATATATAAAACTTACAAAAAAAACTGACAGTTATCTGTCAGTCTATATAGAAAAATAAATAAATAATTAAATTAATATAAAAAAATAATTTATCTCCTATAAGTTATATGGTCATACTAGGTTTCCTTACTAATTAAAAAATATATAAAACACTATAAAAAAAGCTTCTTTTACATTTGAAAGCTTAGACCATACGCTATTGGCACCCCTCTGAGACGTCGCGTCTCGCTGTGGCGATATACAGCGCTGTCCTAAGACACCTGGACAGAATATTACAGTTTATACATTTTAATGTACGTATGTTATATTTAAGTTCTGGATTCTAACAAAACTATGAAGCATTTATGAAAATAAATATTTCCTTATTTATATATGACAAGAATTTTCATGGTATTTTGCTGTGGATGTGCGAGTAATAGGTCAAATCAAATACCGTCTCCCCATGGACCCTCCTCCATGGACCCTCTGCGTAACAAGCTATATGGGGAATACAGCGTATGCGTCCAAATGTAAGCGTCCATGGTGTTAAGACACTCCGTTCTCCACTCTCTACTCAATTGTAGAGATATTGTGTGTTGAGTGGTCCCTATTTTGTCTGCTACAGAGGAGAAAGAGGAGAAATTAAAATACACAATCAGCCCCTCGGACGGGGAACCCCCAAAACCATCGTGTAGATTTTGATGGTGGCCCGCTCCGTTATGGCAGTTTAAAAATTAAACGTGTCACCTCAACAGAATCTATTATTAAGCCACTGTCGAGCTTCTTTCCATTTTGTAGGTATGAAAACAATTTTAATTTATATATATATATATATATATATATATATATATATATATATATATATATATATATATATATATAATATATATATATATATAAATATATATATATATATATATATATATATATATATATATATATATATATATATATATATATATATATATATATATATATATATATATATATATATATATATATATATATATATATATATATATTGCACAACAATAGTGTTAGTTAGTTAGTTAGTTAGTTAGTTAGTTTTATGATTTTTTAACAAATTATCTCGTAACTGGGTCACAGATCCTCTATACACGCTACAAGTGCTTGTTATAAAGCTTGAAGAATAAATTAAGTAAATTAAGCGTTCTCATATTCTTGCAAGTCAAGAGCAAAATCGATACGATAAATATTCATGAAGTCATTTTGTGATATAAATCAGTATTTCCATACAATTTCAATAGAAAATGAATTAAATATACGCCAGTACGGGCTATTAGCGTGTCAGCACCTGAGTTGAAAATACTCGCGTCAAGAGACTGTAATTGGATAAATATGCAGAGAATTTATTATTTTTTTTTCTGTCTTTTAGTGTCTGGATATTATTTCTTCTTTTCTATCCCACATGCAGCCAGGTAGTTAGAAGGTATATAGTGTTAAGTCACTACGTTTACCGCTATCCCGTCCCAATTTTGGAGATATCGAGTGTTGATTGGAGCTCAACATCGCACCTTGTCTTGTTAGAGAGATTATGTATTGATATATTTACTATTGTATAAGTAAAGGGTATACTTAAATTCTTTGTACCCCATTGTTTGATTTTTGTTCTAAAATAGATGTACGATGCATATTTGGTTGATGATCTCAAAAAGTCATGCTTGTGCTTTTTTAATATTTCACAAAAAAATTTATGCAAAATCTTCGATCACATATGATATTATCAATATGGACATCATAAGCTTAACAAACGTTGTATAAAATCCGAAAAATGTACCTAATTTAGTTCCTAGCACTATATTCTTAGGTTGAGGGTTCGATTCCCTTTTGGGGGTAATGAATTGTTTCATTTCATTAATAAGACAAAACGCGGCATTGAGCTTTCTGATGTCTCATAAATAAGGCAGAAAGTAGTGAACGGAGTGTCTTAACACTATGTTATTTTCGTCAAGCCCGTCTGTCTGAGTCTGTCTATAATCTCAGCTTTTCAAAATGTAGAACAAGTTAAACTTTTTTTTCACCAGCAGCACCGTTGTAGACGTTACTTTCAGCGTTTAAGTTGTTTTCCGTAGCAACGTAGTCAAAAGTTTAATTGGACCTCTTTAAATTTTGAACTTTTTCAAGTATTCCCTTAGAATTGAGACTATTACAATTAATCTCACTTCATTTACTTACTTTGAAGATTTATGCGACATTTGACAAAGAACATAACTATTACATCATAATTTAGATGTAACTAGCTATGCAATTCTTTTGGGTTCAACTTATACTTTGTTCGGTCTTATTCGATATAAAATTAAGTCTGATTAAATTATGCAAAATGGTGGAACGTCAGCAGAAAAAACTACGTTACGTAATTAAAAATACCTCCTAAAATAAAAATACTCAGTATTATAAATATTCTTATAAAAAGAAATAAGTCCCAATACCATTTTTTTTAAAAAGACATCTCCAATATGTTTGACTGTGGCATAGATAAACACAAGAAGCTTTATACAGCTATACATATAAAGTAAGCTTTTTTTGCTTGATAGAGAAGTGAAACCACAAAGCTCGCCTCAAAGCTTACAGTATATAAACTTGCACCAAGCATCAATAAACAGAAATCCAATCAGAAACCAGAAACCCAATAGTAGAAATGTGTAGATATTATAAAACAACATTCGGATACACCACAAATAATATTGGCCCCGCCAACTAACTGTAAATGGACGCCGCGTTGTTATTTCGTTACGCGTATTGGTTTTGCAATATGATTGTGAAAATATTTTCGACAATTCAATGTTTTTTTTTTCATGTTCATAAGCAATTTATTTTTTTATTACGTTATATGTATATTAAAAAAAAAGTACAATAGTTCTATATTTTTTGCCCGTATATAGCAGAGTAGAGACAAGGAACCTTGCAGAAGAGGAGAGCTGTGACACTTTCCGTCCAATTTTCGAGACAAACTGATGTTATAGTTTACTTTTCTCAAAAATTTTGCAAGTAGCAGGTAACGGAGTATCTTAACACTAGGTTCACTCTGCCTACTAGAGGGTACCCTCTAGTTTTACTTTAGTAATTAATTAATTAATTAATTTAGTAATTTGCCTTAAGGCCGTTAAGTTGCTACAAGTCGTAAATTATTATATTAGTCTATATTATTTTTATTAAATATTTTATTACATTCTTAGAATAAAAAGTAACTCCACTTCTCTTTCTGATAAAAAAATATACAAACTTGCATCTGTACGTATATCATTAATATTTAATCATGCATGGTCTAATTGCACCACGATAGCTTATTTTTGTGTTAAACACCGCGGGTTAAGTGGCTCTTTATATTTTTGAAACCTTCCTTCAGTATTATAGCAAGAAAGTCTTATTGATATTTGAAATAATACAGTCATATTATTATTTTTACATCGAGACCATTTTTGTTAAGAACGCATGGAAATCGAAGATACGAAGTTTTATGTTTTTTTTTGTCCTGTATATATTAACGAACTATAGGGTACTTCTCAGGGAATTACAGAAAAAAACGATTAATAACTTATATTTGTAATTTTGTTCATACAAACTAAATGCATATAAATGAATAGTACGGGAATGAGACCAAGTCACACTTGACTAATATTTTTGTAATTAATTCATAAAAAAGTGGCACCTACAATCAAATATACATCGAAATACAGTAAAAAAAAAAGAAAAAAAAGGATATATTAACATTTTCAATACAAAATCATAAAATAGCTCGTGTTTTACATTTCTAGCGGCCATAAATACCGGTTGTGTGATGGGGCGTGATCCTAATTCAATAACATTCAATTAAGCTCCCCATCCCCGCTACATGGCTATAAAGCTCTAGAGCTATCTAGATAAGATATTTCTTATTTTGACATATAAAAAGTGTTAAGTTTAGTGAGACTTGAACCCGCACCTATTGAATCTTGGACATCTTAGAATATAATATAGTATTTAATTCAATTTCAATGAAACTTCTCTTAACATATGTACTCGGTTGGATCAAGTAATTGTGTAAAAACGGATATTATATCCAAATTTATTTAAATTAACATACTAAAATAAAAAAATAATTTAAAGGTATTATATGTACGCAGGCATTGTTAATTAAAGGCTTTATACTTTCACCTAAAGAGTCAAAATTAAAAGTCAAATTATACATACATAGTTTCGTTCTCTCTGGCTAGTTCGCTAGAGCTTATCCCTAGTGGAATAGCCATAGAGAACGCAGCGCCAAATGCTACGGTCTATACATCAGCACCAGCGCCATCATGCCACACCATGTTCGGAAAGCCTGAACTGGAGGACAGACCTTCAAAAATCACTTAATAAATTTTAACTCTGTGTATCGCTTACGCAATAAATTGTTGTGTCATGTTTTCTATAATTTAGATCCTATCTGAAAATCTGTAATTTATATTATTTGACGACTTAAAAGCTTCAATTTGTGTATACTTAGAGCTTTATCAAAGTAAACTTATTTTTTTTATTATTTAACTTATAATATTGTCTTTACCTCAGTCTGGTAAGGCAAAACACGGTGTTGGGCTCCGTTAATCAATGTTTTATCTTTAAAAGTCAAAATGGAAATAGATGTATAGAGATTATAAGTATTATTTTTGAATTGAAATTGAAACATCTTCTAGTTTTATTACTGAATATAATAGAATATACTACATAAAAGATAGAGAGAGCTTTTATCTGCGGCTCCGCCCATTATATAATAGTAGTAATTAAGAGTTTTGTAATATAACACATTCTATGAGCTCAAAGAAAATCTGGCCACAGGTACAGTGAGTTGTATCGAAAAATTTTACGTGACATACAATAGCCTAGAGCTTTTTCCATTCGAACTAATAGTGTATGAGATTAGCGCGTGCAACCAAAAAAAAATCTAAAGCCTCGTTATATTATTATAGATAAAGTATATTTCAATCGCAGCATCACCAAAGTCACCAAAGTCAGGATTAAACGAACGCTGTTATTCCCAATCTTCCTATACGCGGCATAGACGTAGGCACTGTAAGAGCTGGAAAAACAAAAGACAGCTCTCCAGTTATACTGCTGGAGAAAAATGATCGACATATCGCGGACACACTTCGGAGCCAACTCGGTATCACTAGGCGTTTATCGAACATAGTGTAACGCAGGCTGCAGTATTTTAGCTGTGTCTAGACTTAATAGCACCTCAATGTAATGGCTGGCCGTAAAGGGTTACAAAAATTTAGGGTCACAAAGTTTGTTCTATAGTATACGCAAAAAAACTCAACTCTCTTACTCTCTCTCTCTCTTACTACTTATATATTTAAATAAAATGTCAATTTGTTCCCAATTCATTTGAACATTTTAACAACTATGGGAATTTATTGTTATTTATAAAACACGTTACTGAGTGACAGTCAGTCATTCAGTCAGCCCAGAAACCTAAAATTTGATATGCAGAGTCCTCGGGAAGTGTAAGAGTCCTCGGGAAGTGTAAGTGAGCACTAAAATACGAATAAAATAACTAGTCCATAATACACTTATGGGAAATTTTAAAATATTTTAAATGTTTTGGTAACGGCATCGATCGTATGCGCATCAGATAACAGTAATGACCGACAAAATTGCGGTTGCACGCTTCGTTAAGACGAAACTCGTGAATTATCGCGACAATTGATTCTGTTTAAGAAATTAAGGCCACATTACAATATATGACGCCATTGATGCATAGATGGACTGAATCCATATGATATGATAGATGTGGGTTCATATTTGGCTTGGGAGAATGCTTATTTTTTAAGCTTCACCCTGTATCCCGCATTTAGCGAGGTAGAGCAACAAAACTTAGGATTAAGACACTCCCTTCAGCACCTTTTGACTTCTTACAAGAGCTTAATTCATATGATTTATATTGTTTAATATGGAGCCAGAGAGAACGAAGTTAATCTTGCTTGTGTGTTAATTAACAAATTTCCGGATTTCGAACATTCATCGAGACATTATTACAGTTATCAAAATCATTTACATATAATTTGTTTAAAAAGATGATCTGAACTAGTTTGAACTCATCACCCAACACGACACATCCAAATATGCGGGAACTGGGCGTTGCGAGAGATACGTACACAAATTATTTAAAAATAAATATCATAAAATATATTGAGCTTATTAAAAAGCTTAAAAAGCTTTTATGATTTTCTTTTAAAGCAAAATTATTCATGTGTCAGTCGTATTTCAAGACAGATTAGATTAATGTATCGCTGGAAACATATTCGGTGCTCATAAATGATAATAGCTGCCAATTAAAATGTTGCGATCTCTGATCATTTTACGACGCTTAAGTGATTCTCAACGGACACCCGAAAAAGATATGTTGAAGACGACGTAGAATATATTAGAGTACCGTTGGTGTGTAAAAGTTGTAGGCCTCAATTTCATCTGTGTACACTTTAAAATGTAAATTTTTTCCTGTTGAAATTTTTCTCTTAGAATTTCTTTACACTCCCCAAAGATCCTACATACCAAATTTCTTCGCTGCGTTGTTTTGGCTATGTTGACTGTGAGTCACCTGGTAAAGGGTTTCATATGTAAAGAGGTAGTTTGTATTATAAATGTATAAAATATACATTACACTTACATACATATCCATAATAACATTATTATGGATATATATTTGAAAGTAGAAGAAATGCTTATAAATGAATATAGACGAAAACACCGTTATCTTTATATAATTGTGAAAAACAAAGAACTTTCTGGATATTTCAATCCGAACGTACGTAATATACGAGTATCTTTCGCAGGACTGTAAGACCTAGACAATGCTTCTAACTCGATTTCCCATTTTCGAGCTTTCTACTGAGCTTTCATCTAATCCTATCGGGATTGGACTGTTGAGACAGACATGTGTAGAGCTTATTGTTGTCACCCAATGCACGTACCCGTATTGCGAAAGGCTGGTACTTTAGTGTGATCTGAAAATATTTAAACGTATATATTTTAATAAATATTTAATACAAGATCTTGTGTTAGTTTTAATAAGCCTGAACAGATTTATATAAGTTTACCTAATGATTTTTTATTTACAATTGTACAATCGGAACCTAAATAGCTATGTAAATACCACAAAAAGTCAAGGTATAATTACTTTTTTGGCCTGATTTTGTTTTCTTTTTTTTGAAAGTTTGACAGAACAGAAAATGAATGACGAAGTGACTTACCACTTAATTCCCTCAGATTATCCCTAAAAAATAAGCCATTAAAAAAAGATTCTTCACTCTATGGCATTCAAATAGTAGGTACGTTTTAAAAAACAAAAACGTTCACCCAGCGCATTGATCGTGAGTCGATTGTCTCGATTCGAGATTTATTCGAAATGCATCTCGATAAGTCAAGCGTAAGGCTGAAGAATCCCGTGTAATTTCAATTGAGTTATATAAAGCTTTATAGTGATAAGTTTGCGTGTTGCACGAACGCGTTGATAAAATTGTCAATGCTAAAAGCTAATTGTGACTTACGTTCACTTTTTTAGCTTCACGAGAGAAGTTAGGTGTTACTCACTTAGCTCTTTATTTTTCGTCAATTTATATAGAAACCCGATGTGAATTCGATGTCTTGCGCAATCAGATTCGGGATATATATATATATATATATATATATATATATATATATATATATATATATATATATATATATATATATATATATATATATATATATATATATAACTGTTCCATTATTGAGTGATTGACAAACAACGCACAGGCACAGCGTGGAAAGCGTAAAATTTCTCATATAGTTTACTTGGGGAGTGTCACACTAAGCATGAAGAAATGAGTTTCCAAAATTAATATGTAAATCTTATCGAGGTCTTATATTTTATAGTACACATAAACGACACTTTTAACTATATAGAATTTATTTCATGGGCTTGAAAGACCCTTGAAGAGACTCCGTTCTCCGCTTTCCACACAAAACATAATTGGGGAGGAGAGCATATTTGGGACAGGAGCGTCGCACTACGCCTTGCCAGAGAGTGGCAATTAAAGTAATTCACTCTCAAACGCAAAACCAGCATTTTCTAACGATATCCTACAGCGCCATGAAAGCCTCAAAAGCACAGAAAATCACAAATGATCTAGATATATGAAAATATTCAAATTAAATTCTTATATATCCTTATTTATTATCTTACGAAATCCAAACTACAATTCTAATTGAACGTACAAGCGTACAGTACGTACAGCACTGTTCATACATTACATTATCTATTTTTACGATGCCGCCTCTATAAAAGTTACAATTACCACTTTATTTAAGCTTTAGTCAAACAAATTTAAGTCTTATTGCGTAAAAGAAAGCTTCACAGAATAAACTTTTACACCAGTAGTACCATTGATTAGCGAGCTTTGGCTTAAGAGCTTTGAGAATTGTTTTGGCATTAAGAAGCTTCTTTAAAGTATTTTCCGTAATGAAAACGCAATTCAATTTGCGACTAAGACAAAATATCATTAACCTGCAAGTCTCCGCGTCGTAAATACTTACTTAACGGCGGCTTTGATTTTGTAACAGGCATGAAATTGTGAACTTTAATTGGCTTCTAGAAAGTTAGATAGAAAAAGCCTATAATGATTGGCAACAACTTGTACGCTGTTTTGATACAGACTTAATGATTAATATGATTATAATATATTTATTGAATGTTTATTACTGTGTTATAAAAAATATGAAATCTGATAATAAGTTGATCACTGGTACGTGAATGTTCGATGGTCTTTAGTTTCTTCCAGAGACCAGAGAGTAAGTAAATGTTTTTAATTTAATATACAATTTTCCACTGGCCAAGTTAGCTAATTATTAATAACCGAAAACTTTATAAAACCAAACCCTCATACCTCAGGAACAAAAGAAATAGATTCAACAAACCTCATTTCAAAAACGCCTTTGAAACATTTTTAATAATAGAACCCCTAACGTTATAATATTAGAAAAGTTCGCAACTTCGAAATTAAATTTGACAGCTTTAGAGTAAAATTACCTACAGTCTTTTAGTAGAGACAAAATTGAAATAGTTTCTGTCCAAATCCATACTTTCGAAGCATATTATTGAGTGTTTATGAAATTGCAAAATCTAAACCAATACAAAGTGAAACCGAGGTGTCCCTCAGGGCTGTTTCCTAGGTCCACGGTCTATTCACGTTTCGAGCCTTAGAGCAATCATATCATCTTGACTAGTAATCACTGTGTTATTTTGTTTACAGTGCACTAGCCGTAGGGGTTTGTACCGACGAAATTATCTCTTCAGATTCGCTGTTCGCTTTATTTTGTTGCCACTTACGTTTAAAATATAGTGCTATCGGTATTTTACTCTGGGTTTTAAATAAACTATTGTATTGCTTATTATTTTTTAAGTAACTTAACTATTATATGGAGTAGATAATGGGCACCTAGTTATAGCACACTTGTTTCCCCAGTTTTTATGTTTTCAGATATTTTAAGTACTTAGTAGCAGAATTATGTAATTAAACAAATAACCAATCAAATATTAGAAAAAAGAATATGTTAAGACAACCTGATCAAGTGAAAATCGAACCACCAATCGTCGCTTTTCCTGCTTTAGCTTCGCTCTTACTGTTTGAAGCTTGTATAGTGTTTCTCGATAACTGGACTATTGAAGTTAGAGAACTCAACATTCAACCAGTAGTCCCTGGCATAAGCGCGTTCAAGTAAACAAACTCATCTGCTTCATAATGCTAGCATTATTTTTAAAAATTAATATAAATATAGGTTAAATCAAATTGATGTGTTTATGAGATGAAATTGTTAGCATAATTTTTTATTATATTGTATTATACAGTGGAAATTGAAAAGACAAAATAGTATTTGTGTTAATTTTTATTAGTACTTAAAAATTTTATTCCTCTTGATTGTCCAATTTCATATTTTTGTATACATACTTTCATTTTCTTAATATTTTA
Organism: Dione juno; assembly: GCA_037127375.1. NCBI lineage: Eukaryota > Metazoa > Arthropoda > Insecta > Lepidoptera > Nymphalidae > Dione > Dione juno. The sequence continues at coordinate 849,802 of JAXRJS010000050.1, forward strand.
TCTGTCAAAGGTGGTTTTTCACATTTATCGCTACTTCAGAATGTTAAATGAAACTTATCTAACTATAATGACAAAAGGGTCAAACTATAGAGTCAATGCGAAAAGGTACCCTTACCCATTGACTTGAAGTGAGAGTGAGAGCAATCTGACCCCCACTTCTTACTAACCCGTGTGTAAGTGTAAGAGTATTTGTGTGTGTTTGTGTTTGTGTTTGTGTCGGTGTGTGTGTGTGTATGTGACATTTAATTAATTTATTATATACGTCTCATATTTACCTACTTTCCAGGTCTTAAATAATATATAAAAAATTAAGCGCATAGTAATATTTTAACCCAGTCACTGTCTGCTTAATGCAAGAGATGCGTGAGCGCTGCGGTGGTATCATAAATCTTTATTACGATATTTCATTATTGTACTCTCTTATTATATAAGCCTAATCGCTATAGTACATGTTGTTATGACAGTAGACGTACTATCTGGATTTATCCCGCGGCCAAATAGCATGCTACGTGAGGTTTTTCGTTTTATGTTCTATTTTAAAATTATATATTAGCATTTAGTATTGTTCATTGCTCTGCTAAGAAAAAAAGCGTTGAGTTCCGACGGAAAGTGAGAAACGGAGTTTCTTAACACTATTGTATTATTTGCTATACGATACAAAGGTAATGGATAAATAAATATGTATATTATTTTATGTTATAAAAATATTATAATACTTTTGTACATCGATACAAAAATTTGCAAAATTATAGAGCGGTGTTAATTTCATTCATTTTTTATGCAATAACTCGAAAACGAGCAGAAAGTGGACAATGGATGCCTTTTTTTGCGGGAAGCCGATCACGCTTGATCACATCTTCCCGCACATAGCAGGGTAAGCAGAGAAAACTTAGCGTTGAGACACTCCGTTCACTGCTTTCCGTCCAAAGCTCTAACTGATGCAAGGGTAACTCGCCCTTTATCTTATCAGAACGAGAATATAAAGACTTCTTTGATATATTCACCCCCCTTAATGGTAATCAAACCCACAACCCTAAGATCAAAACTCAATATTCTGTCCCTCTACGCCATAATTTCTTCTAGCAATCTAAAGTACAAGTGCAGTAAAGAATTATAAATAAAATAAAATGAATAATACATATCTTTATATTCAAAAACTTTTGAACAAGATCAAGACTATCTTGTTAAGCAAAGAACGTTCAAAGTTTCATGCAAAATCTCACAAACTCTACATTTTAACGACATAACTTCAGGGTAACTAGGAGCTTGACGAACGCTGACTTACTCGTATATATCTGTTAAGTTCACTAAATGCACTTTACTTACTCGAATAAATTCCTCTTTGTTTCAGGTACGGGAGCTTTTGAAATAAAGTTTTGTGTCGAGATCATGGTTTGTAATTGTTTTTTTTTTTTGCTTTACACCGTATCCCACATAAGACAAGGTAGGCAGAGGGAACCCAGTGCTAAGACACTCTGTTTCCTTCATTCAGCCGAATTTTAGAGGGATTGCTTGTTGGGCCGCTGAATCCAATGCCGCGTATTTTCTTTTTTCGCTAGCAGAGCTAGGAAAATGAAATTAACCAATCTGCCTGAAGTGTGAATCGAATCCACGACCGTCGTGTATATGGCCAAACTTAATACAGTATGGTGGAAATAAAAAACTCATTTTTATTTTACTTTCCCGTTTTCCTATGCTTGGAAGAAAGTCACACAAAGATGTTCAGACACATGCCGTTGACTGACGTTACTCCTCGAGTCACTATAAAAAGAAAATATACACACATTTGAGTATAATAATGCCACTTAACTGGATTTTTTCGAATTCAAGCGGAATGCGAGAAACGAAGTGCTTAGCCCTCTCTCTGCTTAAAGCGGGATAAAGCGTTAAGCGAAATAGTAATTATATATTTCCACACATATAAAGGTAGGTAAAAAGCTCATAGTGTTTTTTTTTATTCTTCTATATGTTCAACGACACAGTCATTTTTCATCTGTGCCTTATTTGTTCTGTATTTTTATTTATTATGAATGGAGTTTAATCGGTTACAAGATTTTTTTTTACTTTGTAAATTTATAAAATAAATTTATTTATCCATATTAGATATTTAAATATTTACATTTTCATTAAACGTCAAGCTTTAGCTTATTGTTTATAAGTTTAGTATAAAAAAAAACTTGAATATTTTTTTTTCCATTATATACGCATTCTCCGACCCTCGTAACAATCAATCTTAGAATTCCACACAAGAAATAATTCACTTGACGCATAGCGATTTGTACAATTTATGTAAACGTTAAATAAAATAATACTAGTATTAAGGCTTTATACACTATAAATATGTAGGCAGTAAAATTTTTATCACATGACACATTTTAAAGTAAAAAAATCTTAATTTAGATGTGATCGTTGCTTTATTTGTCAAATGTATTAAAGCATTAAGCCTTGATAAAAAAAGTGCGGCATTAAGTTCCACCACTCTACACGTTATTATCAATTCAATGTCTCAATTTTAGGCGGAGAGCGGAGAGCGCTGTGTTCATCGCTTCACATTAGGTTTTATTTTCCCTAATAAAAATCCCAATATTATGTTTTATGACTATATATTTGTAGCATTTAATAAAAATACCAATACCAGCTTATTATTTTACAGCTCCATGGAAATAACTCATAATATAGCACACGTTAGTCGATGCTTTAAACCTATCCTAAGAGTAGAAACTGTAATGGAAGTAGCATGCGTGTTTACTTCAGGCATTTTTTTTGTATATAACGGAAAATATCTAACCTTACCCTGACCTCACTAAGTTTCTCCCAGGAGAGGTCACCCTTATATCCTTTAACCACAGTAAGCATAAAATATAAAATGAAAAACACGCCAAATATAATCATAGATACAGTTTCTAATTAATTGCTTATCATGGGACCTATAATTATATAATATATATAATTTTACTGAGCTCAAAAGAAGGGAGAATTGAGAGACAGTTCATGAAAAAATCCAACGTGGTACTTTACCTATATTTAATAATTTGAATAAACAGAAGGAATGCCTTACGTTTTTAAAATATATAAATGATATACAAACGTACATTTAATAAGAATATATAAAAAAAATCTTTTCCGATAGTTGGACAAAGGTCCAGGCCATTAGAGCTCCAGAGTGAAGAACCTCCACAATTAATTTAACATCACTGTATCAGGCAATTCAGTCTTCTGCATTATTAATATTATAATAAATATAGTAATCTGTGCGAAAATATACTATAAAGTTTTATAGTATAGTATACTAGTGTAGTACTTTATAGTATATATAATATACTATAAAAATATTTAAGTTTAATAAATTCGATATTTTATTATATTATAATAAAATATACAACTTATTCACCAAATCACACCACTGAGAGAACAAAATAAGATTTAAAAAATTTATCAAACACTGTTATTTCGATAAAACATTAGAAGAAACGTAAAATTCGAAATTTAAAATTAATTAGTGAAACAATAAAATATTTATTGATTATAAAACCAAGCAAACCCACTAACGGAAAGCTAGTAATATACGTATACAATTTAATCCCTTCTAAAAAGCTCTATATGTATAACCTAAGACATTACTCAAGGCTTGAGCCATTCTCATTTACATCCATCACAGGCAATCTTCAATCAGTTCGTATTTTATACATACGACTTTAACACCCACGTTTCGCGACTGCTGCCATTCTTTTATTTTATAATATTTTAAAGTTATTGCGCCTTTAGGTTTTTTTATTCTTATTTCTGTCTCGACAAACAAAACGTTAAACATATATATATATATATATATATATATATATATATATATATATATATATATATATATATATATATATATATATATATATATATATATATATATATATATATATATATATATAGATATATATATATATATATATATATATATATATATATATAGATATATATATATATATATATATATATATATATATATATATATATATATATATATATATATATATATATATATATACATATATATATATATATATATATATATATATATATATATATATATATATATATATATATATATATATATATATAGCTTTGGACCTGGGCCTATTTGATTTTGTTCTATCGTCATTTTTTTTTTTATTTGCCTGCTGTAGTAAGCGAGGCGTTGAGAAACGGTGTTCAAAATACAATGTCAAAAACGAATATTATTACATAATTAAATTAAATATAACTAAATAAATAATGTCACTGTACTAAATATAGTATGGAGCAGTTCCCCTGCCACCTGTGGAAGTATGGAGAAAAATTTCTGACCTGTCCAATCAACTTCTTCTTCTTCTTCTCTTTACTTATGGCGTTTCGAGCGTGTCAGTTGAGCACGATTCCCTTGGCCAATTACTTCAGAACTTCAATTATATAAGTATATAATTACGACCATATACTTCAGAACTTCAACTATAAAAAAAAAATTGATACGTATCAATAGCTTAATGAAGTTGAGGCTGTAAACTCACCTTCAATATAAGCTAATCATGGCGCAGGGGCAGAGCGCCTGACTGTTACCGCGATAGTCACGAGTTCGATTCCCACTCGGTGGGAATCATATTAATCCTATTATCCTAACATCCTAATTAACTTGTATTAAACGCAATAACGTACATGATAGATTGCTAAGTGGCAGTTCTTGATATAAAGTTACGTGTACACTATGAAATAACAGATTTATAATTTTTTTTTTAATAATTTAAAAGTTATTTGTTATAAAACATGTAATGGTTAAATTATCTGAATAGTGAATTAATGTGGTAATTGTAGGCTTGATTTAAAACAAGAATCATTTATTTATTTATAAGGAAACCTAGTGTAAAGACACTCCTTACTCTACATTAGACGCTGTCCCACTTCACCAAGATCCCATTTGCTCTTCTTATCATTCTAAAAATAATGAAATTCAAATAAACGACATTTTTTTATAGTATATGTACGTATAGAACATAATAACATTGGTTTTTTGCCTTTCATATGACTTATTAGCCAAATATTCATAAATCCGGTTATATCCGGTTATAAATTGTTATACTTTTTACAACAGTGTAAACTAAGCCTAAGCTACCAACTATAACATGACAGCTCTTGAATGGTACAATGCTCTTGAATGGGAATATTTCATAATCAACTTCCTTATTCCTTTATACAGGGTGTGCGGGTGTGGAGATGCGTAAGAGATATAGCCTTCTGTTCTATATGAATAGGTACAACCAGTGCAAGCCATTTGTGTTAAAATACTATTAGTTCGTAGCTAGAAAATTTTAACTGTATGTCGATTATGGATTCGGTTTCTACTAAGCTGTTTAACTTATAAATTATATTGGATATATATGATTTTTTGTTTCTCCATATTATATATAATGTTCTCTCCTTTATGGAGAAAATTACTGATCTTGTGAGAAAAAAATTTAAGACCATAGTTTCTGCGTGAGTTCAATCATGAGCTAATGAGCTCATAATCAGTATTATCATCGCCATGGTCTTTATCCATTGCCAGACACATTCATCTCATTTGGCATGTAGTGAGCTCGATCTTCAGCTCTTCTCTGCCAACTATTGCCAATCACTTTGCGTACACTCTACCATTTACAAAGCAAAATTCTTTAACTGATTTAATATGCATATATGAATCTGATCATTCAACCACCATATATTAGCGGAATTCTTTTATATTATTCTACAATATTTGACGTACATATTTTGTACATGTTACTTTTTGTATTGTAGAGTTTAAAAAATATTAATTAATAAGGTAATTTTTATATATATATATATATATATATATATATATATATATATATATATATATATATATATATATATATATATATATATATATATATATTATATATATATATATATATGTATATATATATATATATATATATATATATATATATATATATATATATATATATATATATATATATATATATATATATATATATATATACAAATATTAAAACACCATTCTGTACAGCTAGTGTTTATTCACAATTCGGTTTTAGTTACACAAAAAACGTTTCATTCACGATCGTGCAAAATACTCCGAGAAAAAAGAAGCGGATCCATTCATACCGGTTTATTGAATTGTCGATGCCTTTTTGTAGATGTAAATAGATAATGGCCAATGAGCTCGAATGGATGCTATGTTTTTTAAGCGACGATATTGCACGAGTACGTTAAAGCTTTTTGCCTTTTTATAATTTCAAAGTCTCTACGAGTATATCTAAAATTGAATTATTGAACTTTTTATATCTCTCTTTCCGTGTGATCAGCGTCTGATTGTAACCTGCACGGAACGGAAAGAAACGGAGAAGAAGAACGATGCTGGTTAACGGAGGGATCTTATCACGCAATGTCTTCAATTTAAGTGGAAAGTGGAAAACGGAGAGTCTTCACAATAAATTATCTCTACCTACCTTGCCAGATACGATATACAGCATGAATTTAAAAAAAAATCACTTAAGTGAGAATGAGAAATAAGGAATTTAGAGAATTAAATTTACGAACGAATTTAGAGAATTAAATTTAAGAACATTAAATTTCAATCAATAATGGTATTCAATCAGACGGTTGTAATGGAGGTAATAGGAGGCCTACTTCGCTATTGCCCGCGCATTTTACAATCCGTCTAAGAGTTGCAGATTCGAATCCCGTTACATTTAAACTTTTAAATATTTTAAATAATTTTACACGAGATTTGAAGTAACTTCTTTGATACCTGCTTGTTGTTGCTCTACAAATATTGCACGCAAATGTATTGTGGTAAAGAAATAAAACTTTAAGCTTTCCGAGCCATTATTTAGCGGATCGTAAATCTTTTGTCATCTTGTCAGATTTATGCCGCATTTAAAATATTTATTGATCTTAATAAAACTATGTCACCGATATATATTATATATGATACATATGTAGGTGTATAGCAATAACTTAAAGAAATCACATATTGCGAAAATCATTCGAATTCGAACGTTTATAATTATTTTATTAATAATAATATTAATGAGAAAATAATAAGTAACGCTTAAGTAACGTTATTAAATAATAAATAATATAAAATATGGATATCTGTATGTATATATTCTAGATCCTATAATACAAGACGTATTACGGACAGGCGTGATGCCATAGTGGCGCAGTGGGTCAGCATCTGACTGTAAACACAATGGTTCTGGTTTCAATCTCCCCTCAATCATATAGTTAAGGTAAGAAGACAAAACTCGGCGTTGAGTTACGTCTATCAACTCGCAATATCTCGAAATGGGGTGAAAAATGAAGAACAATATATCCCTGCATATTGTTTAAAAAAATATATCTTTTTTAACATAATAAACACACAAACATAAACACAAACTTATTATTTCCAGTAGATATACAAGTATAACAAGTAAAATGAGGCATCTCAAATTACGACCTGCGCCTGCGCAGACAAATGAGCTAATTTAGCGCCTGTTATAAATAAGAAACGCTACGTACCATAAAAATATATTCGTGGGGCATTTGCCAGTATTTATTGTATGATGAATCAAAATTATAATTGTTGAAAATTGTCGTTCTGACCGTATATGTTTACATAAGATTTAAATGTAATTGCAAAATTTCAATAGCGTTAAATTGGCATCTTTGTATAGCTTATTATGATTATACTTCCCTTGTGAAAAAAAAACTACTTATACACATAGTATAAGTAGTTCTTTTAATACTTTTGTGATTTTTGTTTGACGAAGAACAATTTTGGCTATCACATACTATGGCTGGGCTATTATCAGATTTTCTAGATCAGTTTTAAATAGGTCATCGAGGTGCAGTGGCACAAGGCTTACTGTGTTGTGGGCTCGATTTCCACTTGGGAAGATTGAATTGTTTTTATTTTCCTCGCTCTGGTAACAAAGCGCGGCGTTGAGTTCCGCCACTCAACACGGTATATCTCAAAAGACGGAATAAACCAGGTTTTCTCTGTCTAACTTGCAATATGCGGGGATACAGGGTAATTATGAAAAAAAAAAATTTTTTTTTCATTAGTATCCAGAACGTTGGGTATTGAAAAAGATCTACAATACAAGAAAATCTACGCGATTAATCCAGTAAAAATATATGATATAAGCATATAAGCTGGAAGCATGACGGTTGCGAGTTCAATTCCAAGTTAGGCATGAATTATTTTTATTTTTTTTTGTTATTTTTTGGTAAAATTAATAAGAAAATAGAAAATAGAGTGTATTAATTGTATTGACTAATCTCTCTCTCTCTCTCTTTCTACTCAGCTGTGTGAAGCTAATATTAAAAAAAATGTTAAGAAACTACTAAAAACTTTCTTTAACAGAATTAGTAAAAAAACATAAACATTACTAAAAAAGTTTGTTTTGTTCTGCCACAGTTGAAAATTAGTAGCCGTGACGGTGTTTGAAGGCTTTGCTCAAGCGAATCTTTTCTGCTCTTTACTAATACTTTTGATATTTTAAAATGGACTTTATTTACACTAACATAGTATTTCATTTCCATTGTGTTGAAGGAAATGTGCAGAGTCCGCGTTGCTAATCGAAGGTAGCGACCGAATAAAACAATGAACTAAAGCTTGGCCTTGACAAAGAAATGTGAAACTAAACGAGATTATTCTTGAAGAAATTGTTTATAGAAAGTTTTCTATAAGATTAAATAGTACAAAAAGTTAAATCTGCTTGTTGCTTTGTACTCGCCTATATCTAGAACTAAATGTCAAAATAAACTATTTTTTTTTTGCTTAACAATTAGGCATACATGAAAAACTGATTCTCCCCGAAATAGGATGCGAACTTACGACCTGACGATATACGCACAGTCATACATGCATAATGGGCCACATGATTATATCGAGTAAAGCAAAATAGCGGTAGAAGTCAAATCAAAATGCTTTTAATCAGCCCAGGAGAAGTAGGGTGACACGTACATGTACAAAAAAATATATATAAAATTATAATTGCATATTTAACCTCACTTTTATATTCACCGATTTGTATTCTGTAAAATGACTCAAGTAGAAGAAAAATTAAAAAAATATAGCGACCACTTGTCTCGTCTGGTCATGTGTGAAATTGTATACATTGAAAGTTACTTATACTTTCAATTCACTGCTATAAACATTTTAAAATAATCAAGCTTAGTGTCTGACAGTAACGCACCATAGTTTTTTATTGTTAAAAATAATACGACATGAGTAGTTCCAAAGAGTGCTGCACATAGTAGCTTATATATTATATATATATATATATATATATATATATATATATATATATATATATATATATATATATATATATATATATATATATATATATATATATATATATATATATATATATATATCCAAAGTCCACATCACTCATATTCAATATATATAATTGTAATTTTATTTACATGTAATTTTTTACTAAAAATATGTTATTTATAATATCACAATGCAATAATTATTTTAAAATTTATATCAGAATTCATAAAACACGTCCAAATCCAATTCTTATAGAAAAGCTAGTGGTACCACTTAACCTCCCACATCCCCAAATCTGACTAGCCATGCGGTGGCGTTGAACTCCGCCACATACATGCAACGCGTCCAAATAGCCGATACAAATATATACTAGAGTTATAACATTAATGGGATCTTGTAGCCGGCAGCGTTGGACGTCTTTAACTTGAAAGTATTACAGCTTAAAATGAAAGACATGTTCCGCCCGCGGCGTTACTCGGGGTAGCTCTCGGGGGTGGGGGGTTGTCGGGGGAGGTCGGGTAGCAACACTAAAGATTTTATACTTACATTAATAATATACACCACTTGTGTCTAACTTGAGTCCGATATCAAAGTGACTATAAATATAATTACTTTCACGCGCTTGGAAAATATTGTAAGAGATTATTATTATCTATACCAATAATATAAAGCTGATGAGCTTATTTGTGTGTTTGTTTGTCCTATGTATATATATATAAATATATATATATATATATATATATATATATATATATATATATATATATATATATATATATATATATATATATATATATATATATATATATATATATATATATATATATATAAACAATATGGCATTTAAATGCAAGTAACGTACAGTACCTATTGAGAATGGAATTCATTAAAATAATCCGCGCTCCGTGTCACCGATGCGTGAAATGTGGCTTTAGCTTATTTATAATCGTGATATATCCTTCGAAGACATTCGAGAAGATTTACATTCGAATTTGACTTTTAGTGAATGATAAAGATATTACTGTCCATATTGTTAACGGTTTTTTTTTTTGACATTTTGCGCGTTATTCGTCGTAATTAAACGCCACAGCTTACTTGACTGGGTTATAGAAACCGAAATTAATTATGGGTGGTACTGGTGTCTGACTCGATTTTCTTTCTATTTTATACAGTTAAAAATTTTATTATTTTCCTTATATTTTTTTATTGAAACATATAATTTGAATGATATCATGCTTATAATACTATTTTTTTTAATTTGTAACCTTTTTTTTTCATATTGACGTCATTTCCTTTTTTCTATATTTTTTTATCTATATACGCGCGAATTGTACAGCCGCTACGCAGTAGAGTTTCCAACCACAGAGTATTAAATTGCAGCAAGAATTCAATTGATCAAAGTCGCTTAAGCGCAGTCGAAAATTACTCAAGTGCTAATCTTGATGTAGTGCGGTTGCATTTTGCGGTCGTCTAAGGATATCTTTTATGTGAGTAAGTTTTTCAGTTATATGTAAAATAAAGAAAGGCAACGGGAGCATTTCCTGTCGTGAAATATAGTTAAGTAAAATATGACTATCGATTTGTGGTTCTGGATTTGATTGCCAGTTGAGGCATTAAATTATTTCATGTCCTCGCTCTGGGAACAAGACACGCAATAATGCATCTAGACAGAAAGTGGGGAACGAATTGCTTAATACTAGGTTCCCTAAAGGAACCTCCAGGGAACCCAGAACGAAACAGTAAAATAGATTATAAAACATCTTTAAGTTTTAACGTTTCAACTTTATTCAGAGCACTTTCAAGATGTCAAAGAGAATCTTAGTAGAAAAAATGTTGGCTTTAACTTGTTACTTTTCAAAAGCACCTTTCAATGATAAGAAACCTCTTTCAATGGATGTTTTAACGTGGAAGGAGTAATCCATTCAAATTCTGACATTCACGATTCATCGCTCCTCCTTGAGCGTTTCCAAAGGATCGCAGATTACTTTGATTGACTTAATCTGTTCGTTCTTGTTGCCGCGTTAAATATTCTTCAAGTCTTTATATACTTTTTATATATTTTATATATATATGTATATATATATATATATATATATATATATATATATATATATATATATATATATATATATATATATATATATATATATATATATATATATATATATATATATATATATACATCTCAGAGGGTGTCTAGCCAATTATCTGTCCGATATTTGGTTTCCGGCATACGGGTACGCGACCCCGGGACCTCGAGCCACCACTTTCATAACCCGATCCAATCCATGTAAGTGGTGTCCCTCCCCTATATTCCAAGTCTTTCTGCCTCTTATTCCCTTTCCTTTCCTGGTTTCTCCCAGTAATGGGTTTGGAGGTCAGATGGCAATCGCTCCACAAAAAACCACTTCGCCACTCATATGGACCGATTGGTCTTAGTCGGAAGGCAGACCCTGGCAAAAAAAAAAAAAAAAAGCCGGGACTAATGCCAGGAAGAAGAAGAAGAAGATATATATATATATATATATATATATTATATATATATATATATATATATATATATATATATATATATATATATATATATATATATATATATATATAAATGATAGATTTAATGCAGTTTTTACTGATAAGCACAAGTATTACGATGATTAAGGGAATGTAAATGAAGGTCAAGTAATTTTTGTAAATGGAAAGATCGAAATCTATATATTAATACGTGAAGCTTAATCTTTGGACCCATTTTTACGAAAATTGCGCGAATGGAGAAATATGAAATTTGGCACACTTATAGTTTATATAATGAATAGTTTATATAATAGAACGCTAATATATTTCAATAATAATGCTTATAAAGCACATTAAATCAGTAAATAAAACATTACACACACTACTATATTATGTTTAACAATATAACTTTTGTATAAAGTGACATTCATACACGTTGCTATGGCAACGCGTATGAACGTCAACGTGTCCTCTAGTAAAGTAATAAATGTCCAGTCCACGCGGTAATAAACACATATACAGTTAGACAGACAAAATTAAATAGTGCTTAGACACTGCGTTACTTTCCGTACAATTTTCTATTCACTGCGTGTTGAGTAGCTGGAACTCCACGCCGCGCTTTGTTTTGTTGTTAGAGCGAAGAAATGAATCAACTTCCCCGAGTAAGAATCGAACCTACAGCCGTCACGTTTACAGTCAAGCCTCAAATGAAAAACCTTTTAAAAAATCCGTAACTAATCTAATATTAGAATAAATCCAAGTCGTTCCAATACACGTTAAATTCACTTCATTCTATTTCCACCCTGTCATCCAAATGATAAGTCATTCGGTCCATTACGACGTTAGGGGAAGTAATTTATTTGGCGGTCGTTCCGACCCCACCTGGAGGGTTCATGCATTAGCTTTACAAATGGACTCGTGAAATATCTCGTATTTGTGCCCGTTTATGTTTAACAAGGGATTTCCTGTGGCTCTACGTGTTGATAGATTATCTAATTACATATATAAGTGTGTAGAAATGAGATAATTAATACTTTAAGCAAAGATATAATTTTAAACGCAGCGCTCTGACCACTAAGCCATGCGTTGTCCCTCACGCTGCGTCGAAATTCTTATATGGTTTATATGTTTTATTTTTTTATGTTTTCTTTAAGAAAATCATCAAATGAATTATCAAAAAGAATTTGTTAAATAAAGATATTTAAGATATTTATGCATTATTACTTTCTTTTGCTAGTTAAATAGTACTGGTATTAAGGCATTCAATTTTTAAATCATTTTTTTCGGCACAAAATGTTATTATATGACCAAAGTTTAGCTTCCATATTGGTTGAGTTTTCTTAATTTATTAAAATGAATTTAAAACTAATTTTCATTTCCATTTAAATATTATAAATTGAAAATTTACAAAAAAAACATTTATAGCAGTCCTTCCGTTTCAGTTTAGAAGTTGTGGTAACATATACAGACATACAGACATACATACATGGTACACACTAACATACACATGACATTTATACCACCCCACGCCGGATGTCAAAACTCATTTAACAAGAAAATTTCCCAACTTACACTAATTAACAAGGCAAAAGGCGGAAAGCGCGGAACGGAGTGTCTTAACACTAGGTTCCTACGGCCCCCTCTGCCTACCCTGCCATATGCGGGATACAGCGTGAAGCTGATTTAATTTAATTTTCGCTCTAATTAAGCCCCCGAATAAAAATTTTCAAGGAAAAACCACGTACTATTTAGCAGATCGCACATTTACGATCTGAACTCAATTACGCGTTTATGGGTGTCTATTTCAGGCGACCACACGCGCGTTCAGTGATTTGCTTTGTTAATGTTTCGAGGCGTTTTTTCACATACTTTTATATTTTTAAAACTGCTTTAAATTCAGGCTACAAAACATATATATGTTATTTTTAGAGTACCGTGTCTTGAAAGAAAAATGGAACCTTTTCTGAAAAGATTGTGTACTCATGTACGGAACTCTCGGTGCTCAAAGTTGACTTGTAATTGACCAATTTTTTTATGAATTTCTTTTTATATATATATATAATATATATATATATATATATATATATATAATATATATATATATATATATATATATATATATATATATATATATATATATATATATATATCTGATGTCTACTGATTGATTAACGCATGGCATGATGTCAGTCTCCATTTAAAGTGTTAATTATTTTCATAGCCCCGCTACGGTATTTGTCATACGTAAGGCGTTGAGTACCGTCCCTCACATAATATATCTTAGTGTCTTAATATTACATTCTCTCTGCCTAACCTGCTATATGTAGGATAAAGTGTGAAGCTGAAAAAAAGAATACATTCCGCTTTTTTTCTACATTCTCACAAAAAAAATACTCCAAAATAGGTACATCCAAATACTTATTACGTTAAATAACGTTAAATAACGTTAAATACGTTATTTTATTAATATATTATTATCATTGTTTTATAATAATTATCTCTTACCGTGCAGACTCTTTACTGGCAAAATATTATTAAGTGAGATAGAATTATATTTAGAATATTGACATTTTGCATATAGGCTTATTGTAAAAAGCTTTAAGAAATTAACTATTAAACCTATCTCTAAAAAATTAAAATAGAGGTTTAAAGTTTCATTAATATGAGCACAAGAATATATCTCATGGGATAATCAAGAACAGACAAAGACGAGTGGAAAGCTAGTATTATATTAAATGCCACATCTAGTACATTAACGTGGAACCAATCAGTCAAGCTCGCGCCTAAACAAGTGTGGACAAGCTGACTATGCAACACTTTCATAGCTATATTTGGTTCAGTTGTCATGTACGAGTAGGTATATAATTTATACGTCTGTAACTGTCTATATATTTACAACAACAATATATATATATATATATATATATATATATATATATATATATATATATATATATATATATATATATATATATATATATATATATATATATATATATATATATATATATATATATCCCGATCCCGATTACAGTAGGGGTTCACCAGGGCTCAGCTCTTAGTCCGTTCTTATTCAATGTAGTGCTGGATTCTGTCTCGGCTCACATCCAATGCCAGCCTCCGTGGCTGATGATGTATGCCGATGACATAGTACTCATCGACGAGAACCGACTGATGCTGCAGCGTAAACTGAACGCCTGGAAGGGTGCGCTTGGGAACGGTGGACTCAAACAGAATGTGTCGAAGACCATGCCATGTGTCAGCCATGTACTCGACATGGCTTGCGGGAACCCGGACTCGAGCACCATCCATATCGGGCCTTAAGTCGAAGAAGTTCAGGTACCTTGGATCCGTTATGTATGAGTCTGGAGG